>OX439137.1:23671652-24086652 GCA_949318235.1 Ecdyonurus torrentis | reverse complement strand
GGAGGTTGTTGTATTTTGATGTGTACAGTGTTTTTTTTTTTTTTTTTCAAAAAAAAAAAAAAAAAAAAAAAAAAAAAAAAAAAAAAGTGATGCAATAAATTATTTTTGAAAGTTGTTTTTTTTACTGCAAATTATTATTGAAAATAATGTATATTTACATCAATTAATGACCTTCCAAAAATTTCTTGCATTGTTTTAAGATCAGCAATTAACATGCTGTTCTAATAAGACAACAATAATCTGAAACAAAGAATTTAATAAGCCATTAATTAAGCCTAAAAATATATTTTCATTGTTAGTATTACATGAAAGTAGTAGGCTATTGACAGTGACAACAATAACATTTATTTTCGTTTAAAATGGTTTTTGTTTCACGTTTTGCAGCACCGATGCAAATATGCGAAAGTTTAAAAAAAAAATAGTAATTCATTTTTACATTTTCAAAGTAAAAAAAAATTTTAAGTACATTTTATTACTTATTAATAGTACCAATAAAAACAATAATTATAATTATGACCTCAGAAAATGGTATATATTTGCGATAGAGGGAAAAGGAAAGATTGTGGGTTAAATACGAAAGAGATACAAAGACAGAGAAAATACGAAGAAGGCTTTAAAAGCGCAAAGAGAGAGAGAGAGAGAGAGAGAGAGAGAGAGAGAGGCACATTTTGGCTTGATTGATCTGGTATTAAAACAAGTATGCCAGCAGAAGAGAGAGCAGTTGTTACTACAGCAAAATTCTGACTCCTACACAATCTTTCTTCATTTATACTCAAAATGTACAGGGTGAACCATAACTCCTGTCATTTTTTTTTTTTTTTTTTTTTTTAGTATTAAATACTTTTTTTTTTTTTTTTTGAAAAACCTACAGAAGGCACCAGGAGGTCATTTGACATAGGCTCTTCCATGGCGGGTGGCCATGGCCTATCAAATTCTTCACGGTATTCGCCTTTTCAGACTGAGGATACCATAAAAACCTCGGTCAGGAAGTCGGTAGAGGAATGCCCTGAGATATCCCTTCCATCTCCCGAATGCACTGTGTATTCCCAGTGGACAAAGCTTACTTATAAACTTTGCCTCTGCCGGGAATCGAACCCGTGACCCTTCGCGGACGAGTCAGACATGCATCCACTAGACTACAGTGCTCGGTTTAGTGTCCTATTTTAGAATAATAAAATTACCCGCTACAAATTTTTGATGTTCCTTATTGTTCTATTTTGCATTAACAATTTGCAATGCATTTCATGTAATATTCCATCACTATTTTAGTCAATTGATTAAAAATTTTAACTTCAAAATGCCTGTACAGTACAATTCAAAATTTTTACTTTAAAACGTTAATACTAAAAACCATACATGTTGACCTTAAATCCACATTAAAAACTTTTCATTTCTTGATTATTTTTCAAAGAGAAAGTTTTTACTTACAAACTAGGGTATATAAGAATAAAATTTATGTCATGGTACTTTTTAATGACATGTTTGGCAACTTTTGTACTTTTGCTCTTTAATTTTGTGGTGCTAAATTATTGTTCTCAAACATACAAACTTTTGAATAGAAAGTTTTAAAAGTTATTCATTATTATTTTCAATGGTTATAATGCTACTTTTTTTTTTTTTTTTTTTTTTTTTTTTTTTTTTTTTTTTTTTTTTTTTTAGAGATTTTTCTTTAAAATAAAAATTTAATTGTCATTAAAAAATATGCAAATGAATGTATGCACTAAAAAACATATTATAATCTGACATTGAAGTTATATTTATTTACTTAATGGTTTTGTGAATAAGATAAAGTTGAATCATAAATTTAATCAAGAAAGTGAACTGTTAGAATAATATTACAATAGAAATGCTACAAAAAAATTAAGGGGTGATTTTATTACATTTTATTCTAAAAAGAGGATACTATATAGTCCTGAATCAATTGAAACATGAATTTCTAATTGTTGAGTTCATTAAAGGCGTAGAACACCTTGAAAATAAACCTTGCCTAATATCCTAACATACCTAAATATCAACGTTAATTTAGATGGAGTCATTGATTTCTAATTTATTTTCCATTTACGAAATGACAGATGTGGGTTTATGTTCTACGCGCGCGGAAACATGCGAGCTGTGACATCATACACCCGCATCATTTCGTAAATAGAAAATAAATTAGAAATAGATGACTCCGATAAATTAAAACTGATATTTAAGTATGTTAGTAAATTAAGCAAGTTTCTCGTTCAACGTGTTCTACGCCTATAGGTATTTTTAATTAAATTTTTAAAAATATAAAAATAATGTCACGGCTAGTAACTTATGGATGTGGGTATTTAAAAAAAGTTGCCACCCATGAGGTCATTTCTCGACTTTCAAAAATTAATTAAAAATACTTAATGAGCCCAAAAGTTAGAAATTCGTATACATATCGATTTAGAACAATGTCCTCTTTTATAATATGCAATTGCAATAAAATTACCCCTTTATTTTTTTTGCTCTTTCACAATACTAATATATGATTGTATTTAACCATGTTACTAAAAAGCGATTCCACACTCAAAACACACTGATTTGACATGTGAACTATCCTATAATAAAAATACATTTCTACATCTCATGCCTTATCACATTTCTTATCTATTACTATCTCTAGACAGTTTCAGCCTTTTTTTTTTTTTTTTTTTTTTGAAGTTTTAAAGGGGTTTACAGTATTTTATGAAAATAAAAATATAGAAATAATACATAAAGAAGTCAGATGTATATATAATAAATGTTTTTTATCATCTCAACAAAAATTTTGTTTTAATATATATATTTAAATTCTTAAATAATTAACTATTAAAAGAAGTAGAAATAAAATTTATAATATGCAAATATAAAATCTCAAATTTCATCAGATTATAACTTTCTTTTATTTCCTCAATTTTGCTATCCTTTTTTGCTCTTACATAGTTAAAGACGGCAAAAAATAAATTAGTATTATTGTAAAGCACATTGTATGCTTTGCAATTTTTCCAAGTTTGTGAAGGTATGTATAATAAATATTAAACGTAAATTATTTGATGGAAAAAATAATGATTTAAAATAGTCTTATGTTAAAGCCATAAAACACGTTGATTTAAAAATTTGTCTGATGACTAATGACAGATAATATCCTAACACACTTAAAAATCAACGTTGATTTAGCCAAAGTTATTGATTTTTTTTTTCATTCACAAAATAGCGGATGTGGAATATGACGTCACAGCTCGCTTGTTTTACTAGAGAGTTTACCAGCGATTTATGACGTCATAATTCGCATTCACTATTTCGTGAATAGAAAATATATTATAAATCAATGACTCCGATCAATTTTAAGTATGTTAGGATATTAGACAAGTTTTTTTGTTCAAAATATCTTTAACATTTATTCCCCCCCCCCACCTTTTTTTTTCTTTCATTTCTTTAATTGTTTTAGTATATATCATCAAATAATATGAAGTACTGCTAGTTAAGCTATTTTTATATCCCTTATTGACAACATGTACGATCTCGTTATATTTTAAAGCCATAGACCACATAAAACAATATGTGCTTTTTAATGAATAAACACGAAATGGGATCTTCAAAACTGATGACAATTTTTACCAGAATGTTAATGTAGCCAAACAAGAGAGCGTGAAAATACTATAAAGTATGCAATTTACGTGACAATTCATGTTTCTGACGTCAGAAACATGCAAAAATTAGTAAAAAAAAAATTGTGCGGATAAAATTTTTTGATCACTGCTACGGAGCTACAGTTGGATTTTGAGACAAACTAAAGTTATTTATGTAAGTCCCATCAAGTGTTTTTTGATATAAATGTGTTTTTTTCTGGTTTATTCCTTTAATTATAGCTGTACTATCATGTGTATGCTATACTTGTTCTACTCTGCAAAGACATGGAATGTAATAAAATCTTATAACAGAGAAATTTCTTGTATTGAGTATATTAACTTGTTAAATTTTAAAACACTCTGTATATTATTTTTATAGTATTTTATTTTCTTACTGTTTTTAACAGAACTAATTAAGAAAGATCTTCTTATGTATTTTTTTTTATTATATTGACATTTTAATTACTTGTATAAAACAAGACCACATGCTAATACTATAAGATAAATTGCTTTCATATAGAAACTATAACTTTTTTTTACCATAGCTGCGCATGAACATTATTTTTGTTCAAATTTATATACCTCAAAGTTTTGATGTAATTTTGAAATAATATTATGATAATTTTTTAGTGTTTTTCTCAGTATATGTAAAATTACATTATTTGACGAGGAAAGTTTTTATATGTATATGTTAGAACTTTTGAGTTATATCAAATTTCAAGTGTTATGTTTTTGCATATAACACTAAAAATATTTCTTTAATGTATGTTAAAATTTTAAAAGGAATAGAACACTTTTATCTATTATTATGGTGAGAAAAAAGTTATTTTTTTAAATCTCTGAATTTGTTTTGGCCTGAGTGTATAATATATTTTTTAGGTGGAATGATAAATCAAACAGGATTTTTATCCACATAACGTTGGGCAAGTAATGTATGGAAAAACACGCAGGAGATAGATTGAAGTGGGGAACTATAGGATCGGGTGAGAGAGTAAACAGCTATGGCTTTATAAAATAACTACCCCTGCATTCACCTGGAATAACGAAGAAAAACTTTTGTCATAAGTAAAATAGATATATTTTTAAATTTAATAAAATAGTTTTTAATTTCGAAAAAAACAAAAAAAATGAAAATCACTCTCACTCAACCCCCTGTATAAACGAATCACCTAGTATAGCTGTGATAGATTAATTAATCACACTGAAAGCCACGAGAAACGTCCTTGTCCTACTTAAAACATAATAAAGCTAGCTGTGATTCACGGTGATTTCAAATTACTGTCAATTTAAAAAAAATAATACTGTTCATGACGTCATTAACATGTGACCATTTTATTGTCTTTGAACTAATGAACTAATCAGTATTATTACCACAAAAAAATGTGTTAAAATGACTACTCTCATTGGTATGTTAATTAGTGTCAATACTCAATTACTATGTGCTTTTGACTGTTAATTTTGAAGGTAAAATTTAAGTACTGCAGGCATTTTATAATATAGAACCTAAGTTTTGAAGTTTGCCATCTGTGCATATATTAATATATTTCCTTTTGTGAAACCATTCAGTTTTTTTATTTATTATTATCATTCAAAAATTTAAAATCATAAAATTACAATAAAATAATATTAAAGATGTTCTATTAAATGATATTATATTTAAATCTATATATAAAAAAAAATTATACGTTGCTTAATTGACCAATAATATATAATACTTAAATTTCATTATATACAAAAGTATATAAAAATATATATATATAATATGTACAATGTCTGAAAGCAGTTTAGTGGAGCATAATAATCAATGTAATATTGTCCTCATTATTTGAACTATACAGAGAGAGAGAGAGAGAGAGAGAGAGAGAGAGAGAGAGAGAGAGAGAGAGAGAGAGAGAGAGAGAGAGAGAGAGAGAGATCAATTCTCATTTTGTCAAGTCTCCAACTCTTTTCTCTCTCTCTCTCTCTCTCTCTTTCTCTCTTTCGTCTCCACAATAAATTGTTTCCTCAGCCACTGCACATACACACACACACAGACAGATAGATAGACGTTACTCTAATTAAACTTTAAGATACTTTCAATTGTTATAACAAAATTAAATGGCATTACTAATTTACGCTTGTTTACACATGTTACAATTTTCTTATTTAATTGAATTCTTTACAGTTTTGTTGTTTGTTTTAATTAAATAATTGATAGATAAAAACGAAAAAAAAGTTATTTTATTTTCTATGGTATTTTTTTAAGCAAATCTTTTATTTATATATTATGTAAAATGCCAATTTTACGATATTAAATTCCATACATTTAAATTTGTTGGTATATTATATATATTTTTTAATAAATTCAATTTTTGAAATTGTCAAAAATTATAATACGTTCTTCAAAACTTAGTTTGTAGTGAGAAATTTTAAGAATTTAGTTTCAAAAAAAGAAAATTAGTGTTGGTGACTATTAATGTCCCTTACATGTCGTACAACTCTCGGCTCATACTCTCGACACAAAAGTTAAATTTCTCTCTCTAGAGGGGACACTATATAAAGACACATTTTGGGGCTATTTGAACTATTATGATAAGGCTAATTAAGGGTCAGAAACGATATAATGTATGACGTAAACAGAGATCACCACTCGGAATACTTGCGCTTAGGTGACAACAAGACCTCAAACCTTGTGAAACAGTATTAGAAATAGTAGTTTTAGCTGCCAATCGCAGTGCTAGAGTGTAAAATCTTGATTCAGCTTGTTGACAGGTTCATACAGGGATTCGGAAGACATGTAAGGGACTACAAAATTTTACTGTTAATTTATGGTATCAAAAGACTAATATATCAATCGCTTAAGATTCATATTATGGTTTAGTTTATTTTTGTTTTATCCACCGATGTACATTTCAATACCAATTCCTGAATTCAATTGATTCAGCTTGATTGAATACTTAATAATTAAGCTGTGTTAAAAAAAAGCATATCATGCTTTGTAACATAATAACCACTTTATAGCCTTCTTTATTGGCACCAAAAATTTTTCAAGCATTTTATGTATCTTGGAATGATAAAAGAGTACCCAATAGGTATAATTGGAGTAAAATTTTACTCACAGCTAAATTTTTTATATAATATTTCATGTTTAAGGTCTTAATTCACTCTAGGATATAAAAGTATAACAACATAAAAAAAGTGCATTAAAAATATTTCTTGTATTTTTTTCCCCCCAACATAGTTTACAGGTACATGCAGTGGTAAAAATATCACGTTTTTATTGTGACAGTGATAGTAAACTATAGCTCTCTGATTGGCTACTGGGTTACCACTAGCCAATCAGAGAGCTAGTTAACTATCGCTGTCACAATAAAAACGCGATATTTTTACCACTGTCTCCAGCTTAATGTCCTAATATGTTTATGATTCGTACACGCAAAAAAAAAAATGTAATAGGTAGACATATAACCTAGAACACAGGTATTATTATACTACAATAATACCTAATGCAGGTGCAATATGCTACAATAAAGGTGTGAAGCACTTAGATTAAGTGTATTGTAGTTTATACCTGTTTCAAATTAAAGTTTACCTATTGCAAAATACAGGATTCTGCCATAGGTACTAATTTTTTTTTACGTGTATATATTACAAAAAGTTTCTGATGATAACTTATTGCTGTAGTTTTACAAAAATAAATTTAAGCGCAGTAAGTTCATTTAAAAGTCACATACTTGACATTGCTCTAAAGTAAAGGTATATATGTATTACTATTTAGATATTTTATACACCTATAAATCATTTTCATATTATACGCCTATAAATCATTTTCTATTAATATATTAATATTAATTACTCACCGGTCCTCCATCGCAGTACTGTAACAAATGAAGAAAACAATTAATTGATGAAACAAAATAAGCTCACAGGATAGTTATATACAATAATGCAAGTTATTTTATCATGTTAATGTAACGCTTTTTCTTTTCTCTCTCTCTCTCTCTCTCTCTCTTTTTTTTTTTTTTTTTTTTTTTGAAACAAATAAAGTGTTCCTTATTTTATGCTCCTTTTTTATGTGCAGCTGTCCATTTGCTTACATTTATTTATTTATTAATGTCTTGTTATCGTGCAAAATCAGGCTACAGACCTCTCAATCAATTTAACCCAACTATTTAAAGGAATAGACCAGAAGAAAACAAGTATTTATATAACAAAACACTTGATGGGACTTACATATTATATAACTTTAGTTTGTCTAAAAATCCAAATGTTGCTCTGTAGCAGAGATCGGAAATTTTTTATTTAAGCAACATTTTTTTTTTTACTAATTTTTGCATGTTTCTGACGTCAGAAACTTGAATAATCACGCAAATTGCATACTTTACAGTATTTTCACGCTCTCTCGTGGTGTTACATTAACTGGTAAAAATTATCATCAGTTTTGAAGATCCCATTTCGTGTTTATTCATTAAAAAGTACACGCTGTTTTATGTGGTCTATGGCTTCAACAGTTCAGTAAGTTACAAAATTATTATAATAATTTATTCATAAAGCGATACATGTTTAGTTAATTTTGTTTTTAGTTTTAGTTTGGTCGTTTTTTATACTTTTTACATTTTTTTGGTACGTTGCGGGTCGTTAGTGGATATAATTTTTTTCTATATGTCCTAATATTCGTATTTGAGTGATGACAGATACATGCGGGAAAGATAGTGGCTAGCAGACTCTAGTTTTAGTATAACCCAATGCAACTAGTATAAATAAAGAAAAAAAAGCGGCACGGGAAGAATAAGTTACGTAACTTATGAATTTATGTTGTATTTATGTTATTACAGCATAAATTAGAACAACATTTTAATATTTATGCTGTATACCATAATATTTATGCTTTGTAAAACAGTTATTATAAAGTATAGCATAAATTATGCTGTATTTAATAAATTGTACTGAAAATGAGCTACCATAATTATTACGTATTTTTTTCCCGTGTTGAATCCAAGGTTACGGTAGCGTAACGAAAACCATAACACGTTACGATATAATGTTAGTTATACAACAATATCACATCTCTGGCAAAAACACACTGAAAACCAACATCCGCAACCAAGTACAAAAAGCCACTACCTGGTATCGAAAGCGAGTCACCAGCGTAAAAAGTAATTAACACGCTACCACAAGTTTGCATAATTATTACATATAAGCTAACAAAAAAGTATGAAATGCTCTACATTTAATTGCATAAAATGATAAATTTTTCATGGAATAAAACAGGTAATTTACAGTAAAATTGTCAACATTTTTTTAAAATAGTAAATTACTACGTAACATTACAATAATTGAAGCTATAATCATTATTCAGGTAATATTTTAGTAAATATTATTCATAATTTACAATTTATAGACTATCATGAAAAACAGTAAAAATGAAACAGAATAAATACATAAATATTTAAAACTTTACCACTGTCATTTTGCATATTTTATTTTACAGTTTTTGCTATTAAAAATTACACGTGTTAACTTTTTGCATTTTAAATTCAAACAATAATAAAAATTGCTTTCAAACTTTAATATTTTTATATCAATATAATAATATATCGATTACATTTTTAATAAATATATATTTTTGGTCTATTAAATACGTGACAAAATGATATTAAAAAAAATTAAATATCACGATATTATTGTCATCAATTAAAATGGACAAATCATTATATTTGAACAATATTGATTTGAAATTATTATTGATTAAATGTCAAATATGACAACGGAAATGTATTGAAAAGTATTATGTGATGTGCAAAAATAAAATGACAATTAATCAAATCAACTTTTTTTTTTTTAGTTTAGAAATAATAATAAAAAGGAAATATGATTGATTTAGGAATTCACTTAACTAAAGAGGGTAATATATATTTTAGAAATTTGATATATGATTGTGTTTTTATATACATATAACATTATATATTTTTTAATAAATTTTAAAATGTTATGAAAAGTCCATTAAAATGATTTTAAATAGAAGAAACTATTTTTTTTATTTTTTTTCTACTTGCTTCAAAAGCATATTTTGAATTGAAATGTATATTCAGATTCAATTCAATTCAATATAGGGTTTTATTTTGCCGCCTGCAAAGTATAAAATTATGCAACCTGGTTGGCATATGTAACCAACTGGTGGCCTAACTTTTAGGATACTTTTAAAAATGTATTTTTGTTAGGTGCAAAGAAATACGCAACTTCCGAAATTATAATTTTCATTATTACAAAATATTATAGTGATCACAATTCGTAATAAAAAAAATGTGATTATAATATTTGGGAAAAAAAAAAAAAAAAAAAAAAAAAAAGTTTACTGTTGTTAAGCTGTATTTTTTTAGAAGTAAAACGATCGATGATATTTAAAATAGACACAAAAAAGTATGAACTTTCTAATTAAATTTCTATATAAAAAGGCGCAAGATAAAAACAAAACATTTTATCATGGAAACGTAGAGAAATTTGTATTTACACAAAATGGCATTATTTTTTCTGCTGGTCAGTTTGTAGGTATTGTGATAAACTAAATTTTGTTTCAAAGGTTTTAGGCCTTAAAGCCACACAGATCTTTTTCAAATACGTAACTATTAATACTAGTATGTTTAGAAAACTAACTGTAATTATACGGTCTATACCCCTATGGTCTGGAAAAATAATTCTTTAATCTGTTTATCTCAAAATGATTGTTTTCATTTTTCTTTTTCTCTTCTGAAAAGTGAGTCTTGTAAGGTATTGGTAAATGCTGTTTTTATTTAAACTTGAATTTTGCGCAGAATATATTTAAAGCCCTTGTAAACTTAATTTTTTATAATTTAGAATACTAGATATATAATTACTATACCTTATTATCCATGAATTGGACATCAACACTTTGATTTTGTATTTATTTTTATTTTGACGGTTGAAATAATACGTATCTGACGTCACAGTGTACATTTGGGGCAGGAAAGTGGTGGGAAGCGGTTTGAAGTTATCACGTGACCATCAGACAATCACAGTCACCTGTCTGGTCACGTGATAATAGCAAACCTCTACCCACAACTTTCCTGCCCCATCCGTACATTGTGACGTCAGATACATGTTCTTTCAACCGTCAAAGTGAAAATAAATACAAAACCAATGTATTGGTGTCTAATTCATGGATAATAAGGTATGGTAATTATCAATCTAGTATTGTAAATGATAAAAAAATAATTACGAGCGATTTAAATTTGGACATTATATACGTAGTACACTTTGTAGTGAATTTCATCTTTGCGTGTAAATATTGTGTCATAATAATAGAACTGTAAGATAAGGTATCTGTAACCTAATACATAGAAAAAAAAATAGAAACCATTTTCCTTTTCCTTTTTTTTTTTTATTTATTTATTTTTTTTTCATTCAACCTTTTCTTACAATAATCTTGTACGTGTACATGTCAGATTTGAAAAGTAAATGAATCACTCTCTCTCTTATATAAATTACAAGTAGAGAATATAAATTTAAAAATCATTGTTTACGAATTCTTTTTTCTTCTTCTTTCCTTACGTAAAAATCTACAAGGAAAATAGAGAGATCAATCATAGTTTTTTCAAGTCTAGACAATAGACCTCTTTTTTTTATTAGCTTCATATTTTTACGTTTTAGATTTAATGTAAAAATAAGGTGAAATATATCATCAAATTATTATGTTTGTTTTTTATTTGGTTGATTTTATTTTTTGCTAGTCAGAAATCTTGTTTATATGACAATTATGGTAACATTAAATTCTCAAACCAAACGAGAATTTTTATTTAATTTTGTTATTACAATTAAATAAAATAAATTAATATAATAATACTTAGACTACCTATAATATCTAGACGTTATTAAAAATAAACTATTGATTTAATATGAAGCACACATACTGTATTTATATATTCAGGGTTTTTTCCGTAATTTTATGCAACATATCATTAGATGCTATTGTTTTAAATTGGGTTATTTTCTACACAAAGTTTTGAATTATAATATAAATAATATTTAAATTCATTTTACAGTGTATCTGATTATTTAGCAGTTAATAATGTCAAATATAATTGATCTTAAATAGGACATAACTTGCTATAAATTTAATTATATTTTGTTGTAAGTATGTTGTGTTTTGACTTGACTTGTTCTAATCTGTAAAGACATGGAACGTAATAAAATCTTATATCTTAAGTATATATTTACCAATGTATGTATGTATATATATATATATATATATATATATATATATATATATATATATATATATATATATATATATATATATATATATATATATATATATATATATATATATATATATATATATATATATATATATATATATATATATATATATATATATATATATATATATATATATATATATATATATATATATATATATATATATATATATATATATATATATATATATATATATATATATATATATATATATATATATATATATATATATATATATATACACACACATATACCCACAATATTACCCAGGCGCAGTTCATAGTAACAAAAAGTTACAACTAGCTTTGGTCTTGGTAAAAATATAGATTTACAGTTTTTGTACAATAATAAAGTATCTTATATAGATCAATTAGTCGGGAGAGGTTCCGGTATACAAATATAAATGTAGGATTAACTTTATACTTTATAATATGCATCAAAAGATACACCTTGACGTTTAAGGCTAGAATTACACTTAATTTTTTTGTTTTCATTAAATAATAACATATTTAGTCACAGTGCGGGTACTTTAAATAAATACAATAACACCCGAGGAACATCTCGTGATTTAAATCATCATAGGAGGGGGTAGGGGAACAAATGATTTACGCAAGTGTAACGTATTTATTTGTATTGTGTATGTTTTCTGTAACGTATTTCGTGAAATTACAGTACGATTTTGTTTTCCAGTTGAGTTGTACTCAAATCATTACAAAGAACTTTTTAGTATAGGGTGGATACATTCATGTTAAAGTCAACGTCATAATAAATAATAAGTGAAAACTAAATAACATGGGCCAGTATAGGAAAATTACACATTTTGCCAGTTTAAAAATACTTAGCACTTTTTTTTTTGAGAGAATTGATGCTATTAACAAGTTGAATATGGTTTTCAAGTATGCAAGAAACATAATAATGACAAAAAATTTATTTATTTTCTGAAAATAATAGCGAAATCCCACATTTGTCCTATGCTAAGCAATGTAATTTATTGCTCAAATATGGCATTGAAGCGCATTTATAATGACGTCATGCGCACACACCCTATTAATTGCAAGTTTTTTTTACAGCGTCGTATTTAAAATAGATTTTTATGAAACGTGAGATGATGAGATAAAATTATGGAAATTTATAGGAGCATTCATAGCGTTATCCGTTATCACTATAAGATGTATAAAAAAATGACAAGGTGTAAACTTTTATAACTTTTTACGACGATCAAGTACGTTACGTTTGCTATGAATATCGGGATCTGATCACAAAAGGATGTATTTTCTATGCCTTCTAGAAAAACATGCAAACACATTAAATACACACATTAATAGGGTGTTGTGAACACAAAACATTATCGTATTAACAAATTGTATATAAGTGGATGTGTAACTTTTGCGGCCTCTCTATAAAAACAATTTATTATTATTAATGTCTGTACGAGTTATATTTAAATATTACACTGTTAACTTTGTATTAAAATGGTTTCTCAATTTTCTTTACTTTTTATTTATTCATGATAATAAGGTCTTAATATAAATTTGAAATTGAGATGTCTTCAATTTTATTTAAAAATTTGAAATTAATGTATAAATTTGAAAATAATTTTATTTTCTAATAAAATCATGTTATGGACACCAGATAAGATGTTAAAAATGCAATAAAAAGAATTAAATTACGATGTACAGTATCACTCTAAAAAATGGTGCATTACTTTAGTTACGAATACTAACTTATTTAAGATAATCACTTTGAAGTTATTGTGAGTAACTAAAATAATGCACTTTAACAAGTTACTGTATTGAAATAGCTAATGTAAGTTTTTTTCAAAGGTTTTTAATCCATTTTAAGTTAAAATAGCAATTATTAATAACTTCCTTACTTGCATTATTTTAGCTACTCATAATAACTTAAAAGTGATTAACTTAAATAAGTTAGTATTCGTAACTAAAGTAATGCTCCAATTTTTAGAGTGATATCTAGTAGACAATCATGAAGACCAAAAAATTTTAGGGGGTAATTTTATTGCAAATTCTAAAAGAGAACATTATTCTGAATCGATTGATTTAAAAATGTATAATTTTTAAGTTTATTAAGTTTTTTTGATTAATTTTTAAAAATCGCGATATTTCGTCACGGATGTTAACTTTGTTCTTATGCTCACGTGCATAAATTAGCACCCGTGACGTCATTTTTCAACTTTCAAATATTAGTTAAAAAATACTTAATGAAGTCAAAAATTATAAATTTCAATATCTATCGATTCAGGACAATGCCATAAAATTACCATCCTTTTTTTTTTTTTTTTTTTTTATTTTTTTTTTAGTTTTTCTCATTTATAAACTCCCTTTTATACTATAGTAAAATTTAAGTTTGAAACTTTTAAGTGCAAATTTATGTGCAGTATGCTATTTCCAACGTATTATTAAACATTTGTAAATTTATTCTAGGATTTAATAAAAACCAGGAAATATATTAAAAAAAAATCCAAATATCATAATAAAATAGAAAATTATCTTCTCGTAAAAGTGTGATATTATTGAAATATAAAGTTTTTATGTTGAAACTGAACTTTATTGATCTAAATGACTAAAAATTTGCATCAAATCAATACCCATGTGTGAAACTAGAGCTTTTTTTTTATTTAAAACTTTATTTCAAATTGACAATTGTATAATTTTACGCAACTTTACTTTTCTCCTGTAATCTTACTATTTCACGCTAATTTACCACTTTGCAAAAGTTTTAAACTTTTAAAAGGGGTTAAACAGTAAATTTAAACCTTACTTTCAAATAAGATATCTTGAATAAAAGTAATGGCTTTCAAATGTAGGTCTATCTATTTTACTGCATTAAAACTATGAATTTTAAAATTTTATTTTATTTTGTATTTTTTAAAGAAATATATCAATATTTACCAACTAAAAATATCAAAAAATTGTTAAACTTGAAATAAAAATTAAATAAAAATGTATAATCAAAGTATTTAGAACAAGTTATTTAAACTGTTTTATAATGTGATGTTTAATTTGATATACTATTTAATTATACTTGTATTAATTGAGAGGATTTATGCCTGATTTTGACCAAAAAAGTCACTAATCATTTTTATAATAAGAAATGACCAAAGTTAATATTTTTTACTGCCGTACAAAGCCATTGGTTTTTGACTTCATTGGACAAATTTTAACCGCCAAACTAAGTGATAACTTCTTCTTCTTCTTCTTCTTCTTTTTTTTTTTTTTTTTTTTTTTTTTTTTTTTTTTTTTCAAAAAAAAAAAAATATATATATATATATATATATATATATATATATATATATATATATATATATATATATATATATATATATATATATATATATATATATATATATATATATATATATATATATATATATATATATATAAGAATTCCAAAAAAATATAATACATATTTGTCATTGGATTTTAATTTCTAAATCTAAACTTAAAGGCATAGAAAACTTACAGTATTACTTCTTTATAATAATGGATTAACATATAGAAATTAATATAATGAAAATTAGTATTGATTTAGATGGACTCGTATGCTGATTTATAATTTATTTGTAATTAGTACTTAATGGTATCAGTATTTAATATCATATCCAACCTGGTATCTGATTAGTTGGCACACAAATAACCACGATCAAGAAAACTTGAAAATTTCGTTGCATTTTTTTGGCCAGCTAATTGCATACGAGGCTGTCTATGACGTCATAAATAAACAAAATCAATTATAAAAATAAAAATCAACGAGTCGGACCAAATAAATATTGATTTTCAGGTGTATTACCTGTCAATAGAAAATTTATTTTTTAAAAGTTTTTTTATACCTATGAAAAAAATCTATCTATAAATAAATAAAAATTCAACATACCTGTGAATAATCCATAAAATTTCCATATCCCATATGATTACACGTACAAGAACAATGTTCAATATGTTTTCTAATATCCATATCCATATTATCCCAAGATGAACTAGAACCAGTTTCTTCATTATCTGTTGTTAATGATTCTGGTCCAGGAGGATACATTAAACCTGGATAAGGATGTTCACTACCAGGTATTGCAGAACAACACCTAGGTCCACCGCGGGGACAGTATTCCATATTTATATTACTTTGATGCATGTCTAATGTATCAGATCTCCAACTACCAAGACCACGTGCCATCAGTTATACCACACTATTACCAAATTAAAACTTTACACTGGTACCAACTATAATTTCACCAAGTTTTTTTTTTTTTTTTGTCAAACAAACTATTTTAATCACTTTGTTCTACTCTGTAAAGACATGTAACGTAATATATATCTCAACGGAAAACATTTTTTTTTTCAAGTATTTTTGTTCACTATTTTTAGCACTTTTACAGGGACAGAATACACTTTTTTTTCCCTTTTTACTTTAATATTCTATAAGAATTAATATATAAGTATTGTTAAAATTTCAATATCAAGTATATATCAACATTACTATTTTAACATTGTTATTTTAAATGTAACTATTTCAGTTTTGTTATGTATAAAACTATTTATAGAAATTGTGTTATATATTATTTTCACTTTTATCAATAATTATTTATAAAGATTGTATAAAAAGTGACACTAACAATTCTAAATTTATTTATATACAAAAACTTTAAGACATTTTTTTTTTAAATATATATATTTTTCACTATTCTAAAATATATATTCGTATAAATATGATTTTTAGTACAATTTTTCTGCTGTTATAATCTTCCATTGTTGTTGATGAGTTTTTTTTTCTTCTTTTTTACTGCTTTTTAATCTGGAATCAAAGGAAAACAGAAACTTTTAGTAAAATTAAAAACACCTTTTATTAATAAAAAAACAACTAATAAATGAATGCATTTTATATTGAATAAAACTGCAATAAAGTATTTGATACTTTATTTAAGGTTTTTGACGAGTATTTAAGGCTAGTTCACTCAATGATATATATTTTTATTGATATATATAATTATGTTAACAGCTATAAATATGTAAATATTTAACAAACTATTGGTACAAAAATTTGCCATAAAATGGTTTATAATAATAATAATAATAAAACAGCATGGTCTGAGATGGTTGGAAGATGTTTGAAAAATAATAATGTACGCAGTATGAGATTCAAAAGAAAATGTTTCAAACAAGGTATAAGTCTGAAGGAAGCAAGAGTAGTATATCAGGATATAGAAAGTTTTGGAGATCTATCACTAGGTCAGGCTTAAAACATCTGTGTTGTTGGCTTACACCGAAAGGGACTATAGCGTATAAAAAATCATTTCATATTTTATGAATTTAACTTAAAAATGGCTGCAAACTTCTATGCTAAGAAAACTTAAAAACAATGAACATTTGAATGTCAATGAAATTGTAGTACAGAAAAAAATCTATAGTCTCATAAGAGCCCATGTTAATTTTAATAAATATTTACTCTCTTATCTGATGGCCACGGGTACTAAAAATTTCATCATAGGTAGCTGTTACTTTTAAATTTCAAATGACTTCAAAAAGTTTGTTTTCTTTTAGATTTTGAGATTCAAGCCGTCCATTCAAATCCATCCTTAAATTCATTCATTTCTTATTGAAAAACTAAGTTTGCAACAATGACCAAAAAATTGATGCAAGATTTCAATTTACGATAAAAGATGAAAGAAAACAAAAAATGCTAAAACAAAGTAAATAAAAAGCTGCAAAAAGCACATTAAAAACATTTTTTTTTTTAAATATTCAAATTCATTATTTTAATTTTCAATTGACTTAATTGTTGAGCAATTAAAATTTAAATAAAATATTGTATGTTTGCTTTTTATTGTGAAGCAGCTACAATTTTTGTTATTACAAAGGGGGGAAATTTCAAACAAAAGAATAAAAAATGTATGTATATGACAGTTTTATTGTACTTTTGTCTTCTATAGTTTTTTTAACAAATACACGTTTGTATTAAAATTTTTTTTTAACAATCAAAAAAATAAAGTACTTCTAAACGTATATTATTATGCGCATTTTTTTTTATAAATGGCCTAAAACTGTTTACTTTTTATAGTAAAGCAGTTTATTTTGATATTTTTTAAAGTACGTATGCGTAATATTATTTATTTTTGGTATATTTATAAGAAGGAGTAAATTATAATATTTCTAGAGCTGTAAAAACTTCGATAAATGAATTTATATTTACGTAGTAATATTTTTAATGATTTTACCTATTTTGTTTGAATGACATTTTTTACAAATGTTAAAAAAATGAAATACTTTTTTTTTTATATTACATATTTTAAAAACGGGGGTATCTTCCTGAATCTACTGAGGTTAAAATTTGTAATTTTTGAGTTTATTAGTTAGTTTTAATTACTTTTTCATAATTATGATATTAACATTTGCGCAAGCGTGCATGGTGCGCGCTAATTTAACTAACCGAGATGTTATATTGCAATTTTAAAAAATTAGTTAAAAAATAATAATAAAGATAAATTCACTAAAAAAATTTAAAAATGCACATACATCAATTCAGGATAATGCCGTTTCATAATATGCAATAAAATCATCAGTTTTTGTTTTATTCATTTTCTAAATGAGTTTTAATTACGGCAAATGCGCAAAAAAAAAAAATATATATATAAAAAAATCAAACGCAAAATTGAAATAAATATTTAAAAACCTGAATAGACCAGCAGAAAACATAAGCATTTATATCACAAAACACTTGATGTGACTTACGCATAAATAATTTTAGTTTGTCTCAAAACCCAACTGTAGCTCCGTAGCAGTGATCAGAAAATTTCAATTTATGCAACCCGCACAACATTTATTACTATTTTTTTTTGTTTAATGTTTCTGACGTCATAAACATAAACAGTCACGCAAATTGCTTACTTTACCGTATTTTCACGCTCTCTCGTGGGGCTACATTGCCATTCTTGTAAAAATTGTCATCAGTTTTGAAGATCCCATTTCGTGTTTATTCATTAAAAAGCACATGTTGTTTTATGTAGTCTATGGCTTTAAGAAATCATCCATTTTTTTGACAACATGTTACAAAATGTGTTATAATTTTAATGTTTTGCAAGACACATCAAATTAATAAAGCCTTAATATTTGACACAGGTTTGACCTTATAAAATAATGTAAACAGCTACCATGAATGATTTATTATAAACTAATTTATTTATTTCATGTTAGCGTAACAATATTAAGTTCATAATTAAAAAAAAAGCTTTAAATTTATTAATTAATGTTGTTATATTATTATAATTTTTTGCTGAATTAGCACCTAAAAGCTATTTTTAATAAACGAATAATGTATGAAGTATGTTTTATTAATTATTATAAATTATTTAAAAAAAAAATGAATATAATTCATTTTAAATAATCATTATTATTTGAAAGAATATATAGTGATAAATATTTAGCCATTAAATATTAAAATTAATTTAGATTATTCAATTAATTTTATATTTAACAATATTATTATCATTATTAAAATATTATTTCAATATTTATTATAAATACAATTTAATATCAAATAATTTGTTAGCATATGATTATATCAAATTTATAAAATTTATTGATTGATTGATAATATTATCTCTCATTCTACATATAATATCATATTTCAAAATATTATTGTATGGTTTTGGTTTGAAAATTAGCTTTGTTTGTATTTCTATGAACAACAAATCAATGCCAAAAAAAAAAAAAAAAAAAAAAAAAACTTTTTTTTTTGTTGAAGAGAATACACATTTGTATATGTATTGTTTTAACTGAAGTAATTTAGAATTGTAGAAGCATTAATGTTTTTGTAAACCCTATTTTCCGCTACTAAAATGACGATCAACTTTGGTTATTCAAATGTAATGCGCTTTTTTTTTTTTTTTTTTTTTTTTTTTTTTTTGGTGCAGGAAAACAGGGTTTACGAATAACACTATTGAGTATCTACCCATTCATTTTTTAACTTCTATTTTCACTGCATGGGACCTGTGATTTAAAAATCTTAATGCTATCTTTTAATATTAGATCGTTTAGAACTGTAGAAAATATTGCCTTTATACTCAAAAAGTAAGTTTATTATATATAAAAAAATTTCAGTGGGTGAATATTTACAGAGCCAATGCTGATATTTGTTATCAAATATATGTGACTTTATTTAACGTTTTTGTTATTATTTACATATGTTGTGAATTCTGCTAATTGTGTTTAATGAGTATAAATTATTTTCTAATTGTGTATATAATGAACAATAACATAAGCAAATATAATTGTGATGTACAGTATTTTGATTGTAAGATGAAAGAAAATAATAAATAATGTATTTTGAATTTTTTTTTTAAACCAACAGTAAGGACTTTAAAAGATTATAATCACGTTAAAATAACATTTGGAAACCGGATAAGTATACATATATGATATAATATATACATAAAAATAAACAATATTTTTTTTCAATAACTTTTCTAAAAAAAAAAATGAAACCACTGTAAAAAAAATGTACAGTGGGTGCAAACTCGTCAAAACAATTTCAACAATACAAAAAAAAATAAAAACACGCGAATCTTCTTTTGGCGTAATGACCATCACGTCACACTTGAATTTAAACTTTAGTTTTAAAAATTATTTTAAATATGAAGAAGCATTTTTTAAAGAAGTTCGACAATATTATTCATTTATCCTTTATTTATCCTAAGGAATTTTTAAGACCATGGCATGGCATGCAAAAAAAAAAAAAAAAAAAAAAAAAAAAAAAAAAAAAAAGTCATGTAAGTTGTATAATTGTTAATATCGTTCGTTACCTGTACTTCAACCTACTGTTCGTAGTATGTTACTTTATATCTACTTTAAACTTCAAGCAATACTCTGAGAACTACAAAAACGTGCATTATTATGTGTGTGTATTGTGTATATACTGTATATATATATATATATATATATCTTATATAAGTATACACAAACACAGTAGATTTGTAGCAAAAGCAGCACAATGAAACTTACAGACGCAACTCTTCCTTTTTTACGTAAAAATTTAATCTAAAATGATTTTGCACGAACAAATCTTCTATTCATATCGAGAATTAAGAAATTTTGATATAAAAAAATCTTAATTAATTCACTCTATTTCTATACAAAAATCTTATTTTCTATTAAAATTATCGTTTGTTTCCATTAAACAAAATTGTCATTAGATAGATGGACATAAACAATGAGCACTGGTACATTATTTCCACCTCATTATATCTATTCCATTCATTTTTTTTATTTATTTAAAGTTACATGCTTAAAAAAATCACAAAAGCTTAAAAAAATAGTAAATTTATATGAAAAAAAGTAAGCTTTATTTTTCATGTAAATAAAAAATGAATTTGTAACTCAATATTTTATAACATGACATTATTATAAATTATATTTTTTTACAATGAAAAATAGTAATTACATTTTGACCTTTTACTCTTATTGACCCTTATTCAATGATATATGAAATTTACTAATTATAAAACAATACTATAATTGGATATATTAATATTACCTCTATAATAATAATAATAATAATTTAATAAACCTAAAATTTGATATAAATGTCATATTTAATTATTTAATATGAAAGTGATAATTTAAGCAAACGCAATTTAGAAACAATTTACATGTTCGTACAGTATACATCAATTGTATCTAGTAAACTTATATAATATATTATATACCAGTATTGCTAGAATGCATCAAATATACTTGAAAAGCGTAAAAAATCAATTTATATTTTTTTATAATTAAAATTTTAACACAAAAATAGTCCATCATCGTAATTTTTTGATTAATTAAACTTGCATTTTTAGTGAAATAATTGAATTAAAAATATAAAAGAAACGGTGATTTTTTATGGTGTATAGACCCCTTTCACATCCTCGCGCTTTGTCGCCATGTTTGTGGTGCCTAATGCATTGTCCAGCATAGGGGACAATTAGAAGCTCTAAATAAGTATTTGATTGAGCTTTGAAGCTTCTTTTGCTATTAAAAAAAAAAAAAAAAAAAAACTTTTTCCTATGCTGGCCTGTGTATTCCTAACCAGCAAAATGGCGGCTCTTAAATATGAGTGCAACCGGTCTATATTGCTAACCAACTGGGTGGGAAAAAGTGTGTAACCACTTTTTTTTCTTCTTTTAATATTCATCTTTTCATTCTATTTTTAGCATTTTATGATAATGCTTTTCACAGGGGTTGAATTTTTTAAATTAAATTAATGAATAAAATAGTTATTGGTATTACTATAGTATAATATATATATATATATATATATATATATATATATATATATATATATATATATATATATATATATATATATATATATATATTATATATATATATAATATTATTTCAATGCCCGATTAAAATTACTATCAATTTTTAAGATTTCTGTATTTTTTTTTTCATTCAAGTCTTTTTTCTACACCCTTACTTCATCCTAGTATTCTGAAATGCAAAAGAATGTAGACAATCTATTATTTAATTCAAATTATAAGTTCACTTTTATATAAACACACGCCTCCTGTACCTTAAAAGAGCATAATATAAACAAGGCAACAAATTTTTTTATGTTTTTTTTTTAACATAACATACAAAAACCTGGGGGTACTAATTAAAATATTGACTATGAAATATAAATATTATTGGTACAAATTAAAAAATAACAACTCATGGTGCTATTATTAATTTACTTTGTTGTGTGTAAAGATATTAAGCTAATATTTCCTTTGCAGGCAGAAAATGGTTGTTTTTGATATTTATTATTATATTTTATACATGAAAGCACGAATCTAACTAAATCATAACTATAATGAGGATATATGCATTAATTTTAAATTATTTCATGAATATTGTATATTTGCATTGTATTTCAATTTTCGGTGGTTATGTATATTTGCATTATATTGTTAATTCTCTCTCTCTCTCTCTCTCTCTCTCTCTCTCTCTCTCTCTCTCTCTCTCTCTTCTGTACATGTCAAAATTATGTCATAACAACTTCAACTATAACGTAATTTATGTTATATTACATTACAATTGTAACCAATTTAAGGAACATGTTGTAATATTTGTGAACATGCAAATGAATGCGTAATTTAAGTTACTAAATAGTGAATAACATTTTAAAATATCAATTTAGAATACAGTATTTTAAGGACACCATGATTAATTCTGTCTCAGATTTTTTTCAAAGGTTCTGATAATATGATTAATTAAAAACATGTAGCAGGTAAGCATCATAACGCCATAATATCTTTCGGTGCAGGCCAGAATTAAACCTTTTCAGTATGTAATGTATGATTTGCGGCTTACCAGACCTCAGGCTCAATCCGTTATCACACTATTCTGGGCTCGACTCCCAGATCTGTGTAACCCGGACCACTGACTTTTAGAAAAGCTTAAAATTTACAAAAAGCACTAAATTGTACACAAGTTGAAGACAGGAAATATCTTTAATATTACCATATAACTTACATTTAAATATATTTACTATGCAGTCAGGAAGCTATAGTAAATCATAAATTCATTCAATGCAAGCTGAGTGTTTTTTAGTGGTGCCATAAATAACAATATTTTCATTTCAAATTTATTCTAATTCACATCCCCTTAAAAAAAACTTTGTTGATATACATACATTTTTTTTTTCAAAAACTAATTCAATAAAAAAGTACATTTAATATTATATAACTTTTACTTAAAAACTTAAAAAGTAACAGATGCTATAGCAAAAATATAATATTTGAAACTTAAACATAAATTTTAAGCATATACTACAAAGTGAAAGCTCATTATATTGAGCTAGTTCTTAAGATGTACTTTAGCAAATGAGTTCCATGTTTTCCATTAATTTTATAGTGATGTAATATTATGTCATGAACATTATAAATTATATATTAGGTGTACTTTCACTACTTTGTGTGTGCATATATATATATATATATATATATATATATATATATATATATATATATATATATATATATATATATATATATTATATATATATATATATAGCACTCAAAAGATCTAATGCGTAAATTTATATGCATAGAAACTTATAAGAATATAGTAGTTTTATATTACAGTGTTGTTATATCTTTCCATTTATCATTATATATTTTGTAACTTTAGAGAATTTGCAAGGTTTATTTTAGAGAGAAAAAGTTAGAAAGTAACAGACAATAAAAATTGGCAGAACGTTATATATATTATATATATATATATATATATATATATATATATATATATATATATATATATATATATATATATATATATATATATATATATATATATATAATATATATATATATACCAAAATTTTATGTCATGAAAATTGTATATTTTTAGTGCAAATATAAATACAAAGATTTTATTATATGTATACGAATAAAATCTTCTAAAATTATTTGATAAACTTTATGCTTATTATGATATCATTGTAAGTGCTAGCTAATTGTCTCCATTAAATCCCTTGTCAACTTACTTTTTTATCATTTAGAATACTAGACTGATAGTTATCATACCTTAATATCCATGAATTAGACACCAACACGTTGATTTTGTATTTATTTTCCTTTTTGCGGTTATATCACGTATCTGACGTCACAATGTACCACCGCCAATTACAGTCAACGCTCTGGTCACGTGATAAATTTAAGCCCCTGCCTCAAGTTCTTTACCCCTATCACGGTCCCATCGGTGCATTGTGACGTCAGATACGTGATATAACTGCAAAAATGAAAATGAACGAAAATAAATACAAAATCAATGTGATGATGTCTAATTCATGGATATTAAGGTATGGTAATTATCAATCTAGTATTCTAAATGATAAAAAAGTAAGTTGACAAGGGCTTTAATTTGTAGATAATTTATTTATGTTCAACAAAAACATGTCTTTTAAATTTATTATAACAATAATTGTCATAAACATAATAAAATGTACACATTAAAATTTTGTCGCTACACTACTATACTCATGAACCCGAAACATGGAAAATAGAAGCTGAAGAGTTAACTAATGCTGTATAGGAAAATTAATTTTTAACACAAAATAGCTAAAACTTGACTAAAAATCCCCTTTTTCTAACAGATAAAAAAAAAAAACAGATAAAATTTTCTAAAAATCTAGTATTTTGCTGTAGAAATGTAATAATAATATCGTACAGTTATATTAATTTTCCAATTTAGAGAAGAGTGGATGTATATAATAATGAGAAAAAAATGCATATTATGAAAAAAAAAACTATGCTGAATAGATTAAGGTGTGATTTTGTAATTCTTGAGTTCATTAAAGGAAAAAATTTAATCAAAAACGAGACGGGACAATTATTTATACACATATTATGTCCCCCTTTTATTACAAACTGGGGTACAGCCTTATCCTTCAATACTACGCTATCCTATTTTAAAATTTCATAGCCCTAAAATGAGTGCAAGTTTTTTTATAGTGCATTATCTAATAATAGCAGCATTTTTTTATTTTATTATTATTATTATTTTTATTTTTTTTGGAATAGACTTTTTAATTATATTGTTGATATTACTGAAGTGTCTTCTCACAAATACAAAGACAACATAAAACATATGAAATTAAATTTAAATGTTTTTTTAAGAAATAGAAAAAAAAAAAAAAAAAAAAAAAACGTTTAAAAATATGAAACTATTTTTTCTTACAACCTTTAACCTTTACAAATTTAACACAAAAATACAATTTATTATTTAAATATAAAAAATAAAACACATAATATATAAAATATATATCAATAAATAAAAATACAGTGCAAAACGAAAGCAACATTAAGTTTTGATCTAGAAAAAAAAAAAAACAAAAAAAAAAAAACAACATTAAAATAAAATATACTACTGAAGTTATTTTTATGGATATAAGTTTATTGTAACTTCTCGTACAAGTATATCAATAACATTTGGTAAAGAAAAAAAAATAAAGAAAGAAAGAACGATGGAGAGAGAGAGAGAGAGAGAGAGAAATAAAATTTATTATGTAGTAAAGCACATCAATATAAGGATAGAGAGAAAGAAAAGAAAAAGGTATTCTAACTTTTAACTGTTTGGCATTGTATAGAATGATACTAAATCTGTATTTTTCTATATCATTTTCTTCTATTTTCAATTTATTTATATAGAGAATGTTGTGCAGTTTTTCTTTTCTTTTTTTTCAATTGTTATTTTTAATCTGCAACACGTGTTATTATTTTTATTATTTTAATATTATGATATTATTTTCACGAGATATTTTATTATTGTTTTGTTCTATTTCTACATTTTTTTACCAGTTTGTATATATAATAATAGAACATTTTATTCAACAACAATTATTTTGTATCACGAAATAATGATGGTCGTAAATTCGGTACCCTTGCTCCTACACTTCTCCCAATACTAGTTCGAGCGGATACAGTGTGATTAACAATGTAAAGTCAACTGTGATTGGCTGGTAGGTTTATAACACGCTCTCTGATTGGTTTAGCACCACGGATACAGCTTTTGGCGGGAACGACCTTGTTTTGGCCAGAGTGTAAAAATTGCGCAATTCTATTTAGAATCATTTGGGGATAGTCATACTTAAGAGCATAAAAAATAGGGTTTAAGCATATTTAAGCATATTATATATTTTAAAAGTGTTGTTCGTAAACCCTATTTTAATGAGTTTCAAAATTAATAAAATCTATTCTTTTAAAAGTTGCAAATATTAGAATCACAATCCTGTTCTCATGACAAAGCTATTAGATTTGTTCGTAAAACTGTTACATTTCATGCGCAATGTCATTAAAAAAGTATTATGTGATCACCTTTTTTCGTGTTCCGTAGAGCAAAAAAAAAAAAAAAAAAAAAAAAAAAGTTTAAAATCTTCTGTTTATTTAATTGCAAATAATAATTTCAATAACTGCTTTATTCCATGATATTTTTAGTTTACATTAAAAGTTAAAGAAAGTGACAATTTTGTTCTCGTAGCTGAATATAATTTTAAAAAAATATACATGTGGAAGGTATGTTTAACAGTTATTGTTTAATTTTCAATTAAAAAAAATTGAAATATAGGTAAAATTCAAAAATATTTTAATAGAAGTATCATTATAAAGTATTATTGCATTTATTGTACAGTATTAATGAAGTTAATTACTGAATTTGTTCTTATTTCAAATAGTCGTAAGCGGAAAGTATGAAATTTGGAACTTTCTGTTAATTGCGGAATTTCCTCTCTCTCTCTCTCTCTCTCTCTCTCTCTCTCTCTCTCTCTCTCTCTCTCTGTCTGTCTCTCTTCCTTCCTTCCTCTTTTCATTGCAAATAGTATAGTATTTCATTATTTTTAAGGGTCATACTTGGAAAGCTTGTATCTCTAATATTGAAAAGTTAACCCTCTCATTTAAAAGCGTGTATAGTAACAACTATCTGCAATAAAAAAAAAATACATATCGCAACTATAATAAAAAGGGAGGAAAATATGGAAATTAACATAGGTTAATTACAAGACCTATAATGACATAAATGTAGCATAAATTACGTAATTTATTCTTTCCGTGTATGTTTGGGTTTGTCTTATCCTGAAGTGTTAACAACAACAACAACAACAACAACAACAACAACAACAACAACAACAACAACAACAACAGCAACAGCAACAGCAACAGCAACAGCAACAGCAACAGCAACAGCAACAGCAACAGCAACAGCAACAGCAACAGCAACAGCAACAGCAACAGCAACAACAACAACAACAGCAACAGCAACAGCAACAGCAACAACAACAACAACAACAACAACAACAACAACAACAAATCTACCTTTAAAACTTTTGATTAGCAATAATTACGGTAAATGTGATACAGTTATATTTATATTTCCAATACATATCAGAGTTGAAGAAGAGAGAGAGAGAGAGAGAGAAAAAAAAGAGGAATATTTATTGTTACGTCAGCCCTTTTATCCACGACCCTTGATACACATTCAATATCATTTTACCACTTCTTTTATCTCATATATTGAAAACCATTACTCTTTATCTCGCAATACATATTTATTCTTTCTTAAAACTATAATAAGAATTCATTTTATAACACCTTAAATAACGTTTTTCAATCATAATATATAATTCTCTGGTGATCTCTTTTAATAAAAATATCACCTCTATATCTCACTCTGTATAAATATCTCTTTATTGATATATAAATTTAAAATATTTTATCCCTATAAGTGATCAACACTATAATATATGTAGTATGATGATACTATGTAGTAAACGTATGAGTTATAAATAACACGTCGTTTGACTGTAAGTTATTCTCGTGTTCATACTATAGTGTGGAGTGAACCGTGACGAAAAGGAGGAAGATTGTAAAGAATGTAACTTCTCTCTCTCTCTCTCTCTCTCTCTCTCTCTCTCTCTCTCTCTCTCCTCTCTCTCTCTCTCTCTCTCTCTCTCTCTCTCTCTCTCTCTCTCTCCCTCTATGTCTCCCTCTCTCTCTCAACATTCCCGCATACCAACACCACCTTTTTAGTGAAATATTTTTCACTTCTTTTTTTTGTGAGTGTGAGAAATTTTTTTTTAAAGGAAGTATCAACTTTTATTATACAGTTTTTTCACCACTTTTTTCCCCGTTCTCATTATATATGGTCTAATGTTAAACGTACAGTGGAATGAAAGTTTTTGGGGATAAAAACCCAAAGAATATAAGAATGGTATTAGAATATAATAAAATTCTGTATTATTTTAACTTGTATTAAAAAAATTATAAATATAAGTTACTCATTCATATAGTTAAATATTACTAAAAATAAAAATAAAAAAGAGACGCAACGTTTATATATTTCTTACAATTGATAATGTGATAGGAAAAATCTACATTACATAATATTATGATACCTTCTCCTGGTTGTACTGTACATAAATATTGCTAATATTGAGCTAGCATAATTAAAAATTACAATAAAGGAAAAAAAGTATAAAGAGGACATAGTCCTGAATCAATAGTCATGTGAATTTATAATTTTTAAGTTCAGTAAGTATTTTGAAATAATTTTAAAATTGGAAAATGACTTCAAGGGTGCAACTTATCCATGTGGACTTAAAAAAAAATTACCATCCTTGAGGTCATTTCACGTCTTTCAAAAATTAATTAGAAATACTTAATGAACTCAAAAATTAGATATTCGTATATCTATAGATTTAGGAGAGTGTCATCTTTTACAATATGCAATTAAATTACTCCTTCCAATTGTTAGATCTTCCTCATTATTACGCTCATTATTTGTAAAAATGACGTTTTATTATTGCTTTTACGTTTTCAAGTATTTATCGTTTTTCAACATAGTATAATAGTATGCATACATAGTATGCTGTATAGTATATAAATTATATGACTATGAAAAGAAGTTGCTGAAATTCAGGCTAGCATAATTATTTTTTTTATTAAATGTAAAAAATTAGATCTCTGAAATAATAAATATAGATGGCTAATTTTCAATTAAAAAAAATATACCAGAAGTAAAATGTAATAATTTATATCATAAAATACTTGAAGCGGTTTATATTAAATAACATTAGTTTGTCTCAAAACCCAACTTTAGTGCCGTAGCAGTGACCAGAAAATTTTAATTAATGCAAACCGTACAACATTTTTATATTAATTTTTACTGTTTCTGACGTCAAAAAACGGAATTATCACACAAATAACATGCGTTACATTTATTTCACACTCTCTTTTGGGTTTACATTACCATTCTGTTAAAAATGGTCATCAGTTTTGGAGTTTTTTGTGTTTAATTATTAAAAAGCTCATGTTGTTTCACGTGGCTTTATTACAAAATTTATCGTATACGACTATTACTAAATTGAAATGTTAAAAAAAAAAACTATTTTAAACTCTTCTATTCCTTTAAGCAACTCAAGATATGTGAAGTAATATATTGTTCTGCAAGATTGCACTACAAAAGAACATTTTACTTGTCATGTTGTGTTATATGTGTTTATGATTTTGTTTTCTTTTTTTTTAAATATGTTTATTTAAAATCATGTAGGATTCAACATGACACAATTTTTTGTTATTTGAAATATATAATATGTTTTTGTAACTAAATATTTATTATGTATATAGTCTTCTGTCTTCTGAAACAAATATTTAAAATTTATTTTATATTATTATTATTTTTTTAGTGAAGTTATGTTTATTCATAAATTACGAGTTAAATATATTATGAATTTGTTTATTGAGCTTTAAAATCAACAGGGTGATATATTTTTCCTTACAACACCTGATCATGACGTCACAACCACTTTGTTGTTGTTGTAATCTTTCGATTTTCTTCGCAAAAAAACTGGAAAAAAATGTACGAAAGTTTGAAAAAAAAAAAAAAAAATCCATGCCTCAACAGCAATGACATATTTTTATCAAATCGAAAAAAGGAAACAAGATCAGCCAATGCAACCATAATTTATTTTCTTTAGAGCAGCCAATCATTGTTCAAATTCACGATTCATTTTCACAATATTTTGCAGAGCCAGTGATATAAATTTAAAAACTGGATAGATTATGCTTTAAAAAATGAGATTTCAATCATAATTTATATTATGTAGTTATTGATTAGATAATAAATAAGAAACAAATTCTAAATTTGAATTATTTTTAATTCAGCAAATAAAATACAGTTTTTATTCCAAGTAGATGAACTAAAACGAAAAAAGGAGGTTCAGCTATACCGAACAACAAATTATTATTTTCAGTAGCAAATGCTGAAACATAAAATTACTGTTTTATAATAAAAATATAGCATTATGTACTTTAATATGGATGTGCAAAAACTATTCTATACAATGAAGCTCATGAATTTTTTCCCCGTATATTTTTTGTCATTGATTAATATTGAATCACTTCTCTCTCTCTCTCTCTCTCTCTCTCTCTCTCTCTCTCTCTCTCTCTCTCTCTCTCTCTCTCTCTCTCTCTCTCTCTCTCTCTCTCTCTCTCAAGCTTTCACTGTACAATTTGAATATAACAAGGTAGATATAATATATATTTTTTACGTTAAATCTAATTTCGAAATGAAATGAAAAAAAACTCTTGTATTATAAATGATACTCCGTGGTTTTATATACTCAGCTTTTGTTCTTTTTTTTTATCTTTTATTTTTTGTTCTGGTAACGTGAAAGAGAGGTATATATAGTGTGTGTGTTTTTATGTCTATGTGTTTTACAGCTCTCTCATGGTTTATCATTACTAATTTATTGCACTTCAATGTAATTGATTTAACTTGACGTTCTGTTTTCACTATCACTTTATACGTTATCAAAATAATAATGATTTATCTATTATTTCAATACTGATTTATTAAGATTTTTTTATATGATTAGTAATCCAAATATATGTAAAGTTTATTTTACTTCTAAGTTTATTTATTGACACGATGCTGATTGATTTGAATACATATGAAATCCACATAATATTAATGTGTTTTAAACGTCATATCACTGCTACATTTGTTATTTATGTGTAAGTCCCATCAAGTGTTTTGTGATGTAACTTCTTGTATTTTCTTTTTGGCCACTTATGTTTACTCAAAATGTGGAAAAGGAAGTGCCGGAAGAGGAAACCACGTGACGGTAAAAGTGGGAGGTAGCACAGGATTGTTTATGTTTACTCAAAAAGCGGAAAAGGAAGTGGCCGGAAGAGGAAACCACGTGAGGGTAAAAGTAAGAGAAAATTTGGTGCCAGCAGCAGCAGCAGCTCAAGTGCCTGAGCTACCTCCCTCTTTTACCGTCACGTGGTTTCCTTTTCCGGTCACTTCCTTTTCCGCATTTTGAGTAAACATAAGCGGTCCTTGTCTACACCTTTAACATTATGTTTTTAAATTTATTGCACATTGATGCAAACCTTTTAATACATCGAGCAAGGCTTTAAAATACATTTTAATATCCGTGCTAGAAACTATAAACCAAATTTAGAACATTACTATATATATAATTAAAAATAAGACATATTATTTTACGTTTCTATTTTTTTTAACCAAACTACTTGTATACGTGGTACGCCTGTATTTACTTGTCATCTGACATCTCTCTCTCTCTCTCTCTCTCTCTCTCTCTCTCTCTCTCTCTCTCTCTCTCTCTCTCTCTCTCTCTCTGTAACCCACAATGTCATTTTTATTTTTGTGTTGACATTGTCATTTTTCTTGCTCTCTTTTTTTATATTTTTTCAATGCCTTTTATATTTTCGACAGAAATACATTTGTCTAAAAACCATAATAGCATGAAATGAATCAGCTGATTAAATTTTTATTGATCTACTTTTGTTTTAATAAAATTATATTGATTTTTTTTATATATACATATTCAATAAAATATTTTTTTATGAGACACTTTTTATATTATATATTTTTAGAGGTTCAGTAAAAATATTTTTATCACTTCCTATTTTGTACTTCTTTTTTAGAAAATGTTATGTTATTTTTATGCAAGTTATCTTTTCTAGTATATTGATTTATTGATACGTGGTATAGGATATTTACTAAATAAAGTATTATTCTTTTTTTATTTATAAAATTACATATATATTTTTTTTATTGCTGTTTCCCACATTATCGTTACCATAATAATCTTGCCAACGTACAGAAATCAAAATTTATTTATGTTCCTTATTCCATTTTATTTTTTAGATCACTTCGTTGAAGCTTGATATATAAATGTATGTATAAAGAATATATAAAATACTATATTACTTTTTATAAAAAATTGGAGAAAAAATAGGAAGTGATTGAACTGCAATCTAATATAGACTTTAGCAGGATGCATAAATGTCATGTACTGAAAGGAAAGAAGAAACGGAATTATCATACAATTGGCAACATTGCATTACATCAGTAGAAGAAGCGAGTGAGAGTGCTCTAATGAAAGAGAGGAAAAGAAATACAGTGATCGCTTATGAGTGCTTCTGTTTACTCAAAATGCGGAAAAGGTAGTGGCCGGAAAAGGAAACCACGTGACGGTAAAATTGGGATAAAAGTTGGTGCCAGCAGCAAGCTATAGGCATGAGCTACCTCCCACTTTTACCGTCACGTGGTTTCTTTTTCCGGCCACTTCCTTTTCCGCATTTTGAGTAAACATAAACAATCAGTGAGTGCTTATTTAAAGCTTAAAAGCGGAAAAGGAAGTGCCGGGAAAGGAAACCACGTGATTTTAAAAGTGGGAGGAGCTCAGACCTAGCTTGTTGTTAGTGTGAAGTTTTCTCCCACTTTTACCGTCACGTTATTTCCGCTTCCGGCACTTCCTTTTCCTGTTTTTATAGATTTACATAAAATGCCAGTGTCGCAATGCAATTCTCTTTTAGGACCGTTCTTCAGGGTACGATGTAAAACGGTACGATGTAATAGTAACGTTATTTTTAATTCTTAAAAACTTGATCTATTAAAAAAACTAGTTTACTTTTAAACTCTTTAATTCCATATGAAATAACATGAGATTAAATAAATTCAAACACTTGTGATTTAATATAAATGAATGTGATGATGAGTCTGATTGATGACCCGTCCCCAGATACCTCTGACGTATAGCTGTGGGTCACTGCCAAGACTGGCTGGAGATATGAATAGACCTGTCAAGTCTAAACATCCTACCGATTTACCTGTAATGCACCGGTAAATGTCAGGGGAATCACCATGCGGAGAACAGAAGGGCGTTCTCACTACATCAAAGCATGCCACAGACGCCTCTTTAAAAAAAAAAAGTGTACATAATACACACTGTGAAAAACAAAAAGTTCAATTTCAAAACCTGTATAATAACTTTATTTTCAAATAATAAAATTCGCTCCTTTTTTTTCCCCCAAAGCTTTTCATTGCATTAATTATTAGGCTGATTCGTGCAAGTGATCGCATCAAATGAATCTTATTTTGTTTTAAAAAATTAAACTGAAAAAAAAAAGTGTTATACGATGCAATTTTTTCCTTAAGGATGAAAACTATATTCCTCTATGTTAATTTTATTTCAATGTCCTTATTTCAATGGTAAAATGCCCTGAAATTTATGTCAGAGATAACTGTCAAAATGAGTTTTAACACGATATAAAAATTGATGACACTTAACTGACTATACAATCAAATTTTGATACTGTAACCAATCCCCTTAAGCAATACGATTTGAAATTTATTTTATTTCACAAATTACGCATTATATTAATGAATCTTTCCTAACATTTAGCTTATTTATATTTATACTAAGATTAAGCAGCCTATTTTTTTCTCACTACTTTTTTTAAACTTTTTTTTTGTAACGCAATTTTACTTTATCTGCGTTTGTTTAATGTTTTATTCTCTTCATTTTCTCTTTCTTTCCGCTTTGCTTTTTTTTTTTTCTCCCACTCTTGTCTAAATAATTTATACGTTCCCAGTGAATAAGATTAAACTATTTATTTATTTATTCTATACGTTACAATTGTCCAACTATAATTTATTTAGTAAATTTTAAATTTTATTCTTCTCTTTCTTTGTTTCTCTCTCTCTCTCTCTCTCTCTCTCTCTCTCTCTCTCTCTCTCTCTCTCTCTCTCTCTCTCTCTCTCTCTCTCTCTCTCTCTCTCTCTCTCTCTCTCTCTCTTTTCTCTCTCTCTCATACTCTGACTCTAAACTTATAAAATATTAAAGCAAAGACTTATATAATCTTTTAAAAACAGTTTTAAAATTTCTCCCTTTTTTCTTTCTCTCTCTTTTCCTTTTTTCATAATAAACTTCTACAAAAAGGATTATCTATTTTTAACATGATTCGTTTAATGAAACTACAACTTTAATTTAATATACCAAAAATATAATATCTACGTAATATTATATTATTTTTTTCATTACATGTATTATAGTATAATACTCCAATGGATTTAGAAAAAGGCACGTAACGCACTTAAGTTGGATCTAAAAAGTATTAAAATAAGTTTGGTTATAAGAAAACTAAGCCCGAAAATCAATTCATAAATTTGAAACTTAACTTTCGTAACATAAATATTTTAATCTTTATTTTAATAATAAAAAAATTAAAGATATTTCAATCACTATTTTATACAAAATTATTTTTAGACTTTTAGACGACTTTGCAAAAATAACAATAATTATTATACACATCTTATGTTATCAAATGCATTACAAATATACACTTCTGCCAATACTGGTTCGAGCAGATACAGTGTAAATTCAATGTAAAGTCAACTGTGATTGGTTAGTAGGTTTTAAAACACGCTCTCTGATTGGTTCAGCACCGCGGATACAGCTTTTGGCGGGAACGACCTTGTTTTGGCAATAGTGTAGTAACTTATATCTTGTATTTCCTTGCACCTCTATAAGTATATAGGTACAATGATAAAAATAAAGTACAAAATATGGCTATTAACATCATTTTTAGGTAATTTTTTATTGCAATCTTTGTACCAAAAAATATATTTTATTAACTTAAAGCAATAAAAAAGTTTTTTTCTGTGTAATAAAAATATGATTACACTTTAAAAAAAAAAGTTCATTCTGCAATGCAGAAAAGTTTTATGTAATAAAATATTTTTTATATAATATAATATTGTCATATACGATGTCAAACTCTCTCTCTCTCTCTCTCTCTCTCTCTCTCTCTCTCTCTCTTCCCCCCTCTCTCTCTCTCTTTAGAAGCTAAGGGAAAGAAGAGAAGAAGAGTAAAATGTAAAGAATTAATAAGACCGGTGTAGAGCGCAATTTTTCTCTTTTCTTTTGCCAGCACAGGGTAAGCTGACACACTTTCACACACGTGACCAGAATTACCAAACTACTAAATAACACCATACTGGAATATCAGAGTTTCAAACTTGTACAACTTATATTAAAATTTTATTAAAACCTTTTTTTTTTTTTTTTTTTTTTTTTTTTGAGTTTTTTCTAATAAGATTTTTTTTCCCTCTTTCTAAAAATTATACTTTCGATACGAAATATAGGGTTAAATGTGATAGAGATTTTTTTCTTGTTCAATATTATCATGATAAGAAATCAGAGTTATAAAGTTTCTCGAAACTGATCTTCAGAGTGTTTTTTATAATATTAAAGAAAATATAACTTTTTTTTAACTTAAAAACTACTTAAATAGGTACAAAAAAAATGTTAGCATGGTTTTAAACAAAAACTGCCAAGAATGTTTATAAAATAATTTCTACAACCAATGGAGGTTATCGGTTTAAAAAATCTATGACTTAAAACACGTAAAAGTATGTCTACTATTTCTCCTTTAAATATATTCGGAATCGGTGGAGTAGTTTTCTCAAAAATCCCAAAAAAACGTGTTTTTCCCCATAAGTGTAATGTTAAATTAGGGGACCCTTAGCTTTCCCCGCGTCACCCCGCGCGCTAAACCGATAAGCTCCATTATTTTTAATTTCAAAAGTGTAGGTAAAGGAAGGTGATTTTTTAAAACAAAAAACAAGATGAAAAATAATAAACATGTAAAAATAATTCTTTCTAATTCTCAGCATCATTTATGTACGTATAACATAGTTTATGCTATACTGCATAACAACTTTGTCATAAAGATTAAAAATTATGTTGTACAGTATAATTGTTTATGCTGTTACCATGCTATAATGACATAAATGCAGCATAAATTTATTACTTAATTTCTTCTTTCCACATATTTTTATGTTACTTTTTTTAATAACACTGATAAACTATATTATATTAGAATTAATTTTTACGCAAGCTTTGAATTAAACTACATAAAAAATTGCACCAATTAGGGTAGATAAATATTTGATAAATGTCATTAATAAATAATAATTTCAATTGGAAATCCTTTAAGCTTTCATTTTTTTTTTTTTTTTTTGCAATTTTACTCCTTGATTGCAACTTTACTCATTCTGTTTTATAGATACTGCATATAAAATGAAATTTTATATAGTTCCTCTATAGTACTGTATATGTCAAAGGTCAGCCTATCCTATGGTGTGTTCATGTGTACAAAATTTACTATCATCCACTAGAGATTTCTTATTTAACCTTTCGCTTAAACCACTACTATAGACTAATCAAAAGTTGCCAGTATTCAACTTTTTATAGCAAGAAAATGTTTATGACTATTTCAATAAATGAGAAATTTTATATATTTTATTTTACATACAGTGCAGCGTTATAAATAAAAATTGAAGTAGAATATTGTAGTAATAGAATCATAAAAGACAAAGATAAAAGTACGAAAATAACGCAAGTCCCATTTTAACAACATGTATTCAAAGCAACTTTATTTTTATGCTTTAACCAACGTAGTACTTAGCTTCTCCCCAAATATTCAGATTTTTTCATCTTTTTTGTGCGAGTTCATTCGAAACGGATCAGCTACGGACTAGCAAACTCCCGTCATTCGCCATAACAGAGTGAGGAAACTGTGGAAAACGCTGAATCAGAATGGTGGGCAATACTGAGCTTGCCTCCCAAATCTCCATTGCCAGGCTTTTTTTGGTTATAATCAAGGAAAATTTGACGTTTTAAATTTAATAAGAGGCAAATATTTGATATTTCTTACACCTAGAGGAACTTTATCATATCATGATTTATACTTATACATAAAAATGAGTTGTTATAAAGCAGCTGCAATAAGTAATGTAAGTAGATGACTAAGTTATCCAAAGAGGATCCCCACTGAAAAGTACTGATGGAGACGTGTATTGCGGGTCAAAATTACATTGACCTTAGGTGCAACAAAATATAACTTCCAGGATAAAATAAATTAAAAAAAAAAATTTAAATAAAGATACTTAAGTATACACAATCCATCGATGTACAGCTCTGGCCAAAAGTTTAAGAAAGGGGCAGCGGCAGCCGCAGCGTTTTCCCATAAAGATAACATAGTGTGATTGCGGGTTGCCTATACAAAATCATTCCTAAACTTTTGGCCAAAGCTGTACCTTGGCAATAAGCAAGAAATGTGCTTTGTTTTTGGTTCGGTAGAAAAAGAAAACGGAAAATAATTACTACTTATGGCAGGTACATGAATTCTGTAGTTTGCAATAGCACAATTGAATTTGGAACAGGTATAAAACTACACTTCATCTAAATGAGTCACAATTTTATTGTTGCACAGTGCACCTGCATTAGGTAGTATTGTAGTATAATAATACCTGTGCTCTAAGAGGTTATATGCCTACCTATTACATTTTTAGTATTAATTTTTTTGCATGAAAAAGAGAGAAAAAACCTACTTTTTTATGTGCTTAATTATTTATTTTAAGTACGAACCTGGTCATAATACAAAATCTTGGAAGGACATTTACGTATATAAAAACGTTGTCTGAAAAAAAAATTAATAATAATAATAACTGCTCTGTAAACTGCACCTCTTATCATGAAGCTTAAATTACAGTAATTTCTATTTTCTGTGCTGTTTGTTATTTTAATAATTCCTTTATTATTATTTTTAATTACTTCTCTACGTTGACCTACTCTGAAACTACTTTCTGACATTATAATCTTTAAATATTCTACTACTAAATTTAAAGTTAATCACTGAGATATTAGACCTCTACTTTTATAAATAATCTCTAAATTATACTGTTTTATTTTGCTATCATATAATTACTATACAGTAATATAATTTTCTCTTATGCTTTTAACGATACTTTAGAATATAAATAACTAAATCCCATTTAAAATTGCTCAACCGCCTTTTAAACTCTCACTTTTATTATTTACAGCTTTCAATTAAGCGTTTTAAAATAAAACTATTTTTGTCCCTTCATAAAATATTAAACGAGAGATCTTCAAATGTTTTTCATTATAAATTTAAAGGCATAGACCAGAAGAAAATATAAGCATTTTTATCGCAAAACATTTAATGGGAATTACATAAATAACTTTAGTTTGTCTCAAAACCCAACTATTAGCTCCTTAGCAGTGATCAGACAATTTTGATTTAAGCACTAATTTTTTTTACTAATTTTTGCACGTTTTTGACGTCAGAAACATGAATAGTAAATTGCATACTTTACAGTATTTTCACGCTCTCTTGTGGGGCTAGATTGACATTCCGATAAAAATTGTCATCAGTTTTGAAGATCCCATTTTGTGTTTATTCATTAAAAAGCACATGTTGTTTTATGTGGTCTATGGTTTTAAGTATAAAAGTTAACATACTCTAATAATACTTTGTTAAAAATAGTTAACCTGGAAAATGCAGGTGAAAGAAATGGAAAAACGTTGTTAGAAATAATAAAATTTTAAAGTCTTCTTTTTTTTTCTTCTTTTAATGGATACTATAATAAAATAACATAAAAAGAAATCATATGGTATAGGTTTAGTAAAAGAAAATAAGGTTAATAGGTTACACATTTGATTTGTAATTTATTTATTTTTTCCTTCTTCCATTCTATTATTGTATATTGGAGTAATGAAAAATAAAAGCAAGCTGACTATAAATTTTCTTATTTTATTTTTCAATTTTTTTTTTATAATGTTTGCAATTCTATTATGATAAAAGTAAAAAATGTTGAAAGTAAAATTGCAGTTCAGTAAAAATATAATATATATATATATATATATATATATATATATATATATATATATATATATATATATATATATATATATATATATATATATATATATATATATATATACATATATATATATATATATATATATAATATATTATAAAAACTAATAATAATTTAATTTGAGTACCCATGCTCTGGTAAGGTGAGTAAACATTCACAGGTAGAGGGTAAAAGTGTATATATGTTTAATCTCTAGTATTGAAATTTGGATAATTTTAGGTATGCTCTATGCATTTAAAGGCGTAGAACAACTTGAACAAAAAAAAATGTCAAATATCCTAATATACCTAAATATCAACGTTAATTTGGCCGGAGTCATTGATTTCTAATTAATCTTTCATTCACAAAATTACAACTGCGGGTTTGTGACGTCTCATCTCAATGGTCCACGCGCGCGGAAACAGGCGAGCTGTGACGTCACAAACCCGCAGCTGCCACTTTGTGAATGGAAAATAAATTAGAAATTAATGACTCCTGCCAAATCAACTTTGATATTTAGGTAAGTTAGGATATTAGACATGTTTTTTGTTCAAGGTGTTCTACGCCTTTAAGATTAACGAAGAGGGTGCGAAAATAGTCATAAGAAGATCTTTATTTTCACAGCATGTAATTCTTTCTGCATTATTTATATCCAGAAAAAATTGCCATTATTTTCAAATAAAATTGAATGAATTTAAAAAATGTATTTTGTTCCAATTTTTTTTTTAAATAGGTTCCTAATTTGAGTTAAAAGTTGGCAATAAATTTTTAATTTCCACATTTTCATGTCATCTTTAAAGTGGAAAAACTTAAATATTTGATCGTAAATGCATGTGTTTGATATAACTAAACTTTTAAGTAATATTTCACCTTTACTTCATGTTAATTTTATATTTCGCGACCTTTCAGTTTATCAAATACCAGCCGGTCACCTGCTATATTAATGTTTAGAGGCAGCGCATGAAATATGTTTAAGTACTTCTTTTAAACTACTAGCCTCTACTATTTTACTTTATCAGTGTATTATATTTATTTTAAAATACTTTGACTTTACCCACTACAGTATATCAGTAAATTAAAGGGGTAGTCAACGATTGCTTTTCTTAATAATGATCATGATTAATGATGATGATTTTGGGTTAGGTGTAAGAGTGGACCGGACATTTGTCAGGCCTAAACCTTGCCCTTTCATTTTTTTTTCATTTTTTTTTTTTTTTAAATATTGTTGAGTAAAGATGAGTATTTTTTATTTTTCTCCCGAAATCGTGATCTCAAAATTGTAATTATTAACGCGCTGATAGCAAAAGTCGTTACATCGACCCCGAACCATTACACCACAGCTAAACTTACTCTCACGCTAGCTTGGCGTAAGAGTGATTTACTGTTATTCCTGTTCTCAGTACTTGACGTGATTTACGTATATAAAATATTTTTTACGGCTACAAACATATAGCAAAATAATTTATGCTAGAGAGAGAGGGAGATAGCTGTAACGGCTTTTGCTCTCAGCGCATTATTAATTTAATTTTCGAGATCGCATTTTCGGGAGGTTTAATAACACGATGATGACTGATGACTATTAAAAAATCCATCGTTGACTACCCCTTTAAAGTTATTTGCTATTTTTATACACAGAAATCCGCTTGTTATTTCAAGTATATAGTAAATAAATGAAAACATTCTAAATTAAAATATAAACAATATGATCAACATTCCTATACGTAAAATACAAAACCTAATTTTACAGTATTGCGGCAAATTGTGATTTATTTTATGTGGTTTATAATTCTTATAACATCTTGAAAAAAAAAATTTGTGTTTTGGGATATAACTATAGTATAACTTAAGTAATGAAAAACTAAAAGATATAAAATTATCATATTATATTATATGAGAAATTTTACTTATGGTAGTTTATATGTGGTTAAGTCAAAGTATAATTCCTAAGAGATGTATGGTTAAGACTAATTTGTTATACCTTTTCTCATATTCCATAGAGATTATATGTATATAGAAATACATGTATACTACAACCTTACGAAGTAAATTATAAATTTTTAGGTATACCTTACATATATGTTGAAATTTTTTTATACACTGAAAAAAAATCTGATTATTATTTACAATGTTTACTTCGATTACCTAGAATCTTATTTTCGTGGTGAAAGCTATTTAACGAATGATCAGACTAGATACGCAGTAAAGTAATGATTTTTTTTTTTCATGCTTACTATATTGTGTTAGCGTGCCCATCACAGTCCCAGTCAAGACTGTCTTATCGACAGGTAAGGACTTTCCAATTAATAGAAAAGTACACATGGATCGGCCACGGCCTAAGTACACAGCCCGGCATTCACCATGACAGCCTAGAGAAACCGTGGAAACATCTAGGCAGGCTGATCGGTGCAATCACATCAATCATGCACCTCCCGATTGCTGTGCGTCGTCATGGAATGCATGTAAACATACATCGTGCAACGTGTTGTGCTCTCACACTTCACGTACGCACCCAGCAGTAGCTCGAACCTATACTCGGTGAGGAGTACAGAGTTGCGATTCATCTGCCTTCACCACTCGGCCATAGCTCTACTGCTGTCTGACGGATTAACTTTCAATTAAGATAGTAGCTGACCAGAATTATTGTAAAAATAAAATTCTACTTTTGGCTTTTTCAGCACCCTCTTCGTTAAAGTATTTCAATACAAGGTAAAATGTATATCTATAAAAATTGTTTTTTCAGTGCAATATTCTAATCACTTGCCAAATATTTAAGTTATTATTTTCCCTAAAAGCTAACAAAAAAGGGGGTGTACTTCCGGTGTGGGTAAATTTAGAAGGTTTGAGCATTTGTTTGCTTTTTGGTTGGAATCATAAATAGGAAGAGTGAAACCACATAAAAGCTGACGTAACAAAAATACTTAGAAATTCTGCACATTTATAATATATGGATACAAACCACCCATTTTGCGTAAGTGAGTATACTCATACATTTTTTTTAAGTGTATTTAGTAATTATTATTTATATCTCGTACCATAATATCGATTAAAAGTTATATGATATACAGTATCAAAATTTTATATTATATTTTATAGGTATTCGGTGTATCGTAAATCCTTATGTTTTTACCTACTAAATACACATATATATTATTTTGATTATCATGGGACATGGCATTTTATATATATTTTTTTCTAGTATTTGAAAGTTTGTATGAATATTACGTGTGATTTGCAATAGTGTATTGATTTAACTAATTTATATTCAATAATAAAGTTGAATAGTGATGTACTACCCTCTATAAGTCTATAGGGTGTATCCACATGACGTCATATTTAATTCGCTAAGAGGCCATACTGGAGTCATAGTCATAGTCGCTTAGGTCATAGTGAATAACATTGCTCATCATAGAACAAACTTCGTTTTAGGCAATTTTCTTTGGGAAATCCGTTAATTTTTTGTTATTGTTATTTTCTCACATACTTGAAATACTAATTCAACATATTTACAGCATCAATGCTCTCAAAAAAATTGCATAGTGTTTTTAAACTGGCAAAATTAGTACAACGTAAATAATTATGCTATAAAATATAACATTTATGCTATATGTAACATATTTATAATGCAGCATAGCATAGTTTATGCTATAATGAATAAATTCTGCTGAAAATGAGTATTTCATGAGTCATGACTATCCATATTATTTTTGTTCGTGCATAACCTATAAAATATGATGATACTGTATAGTACAGAACCTATTTTAATTTTTTTAAATTTTTTTTTTTTTTTTTTTTTTTTTTTTGCTAATACTTCAATATTTGACATATTGAATTGTAATATGCTAACATTGCTAATGTATCACAATTAAAAAAAAATTGACTATTGTATGCAATTAAAAAAAAAATTATAAAGTATAATTTTACTGCGTACAAAATTTTTACCTCATTGCGACGCAATATAAAAAGGTATAATATAAATTAGTCAACAATGGTATATTTTGTAAAACGTATACTATAATATATATTATAACACAAAATTATTTTCTCATTTTTTTTGTGTGACACTAAAAACTTCACTTTAGGCGTAAAAACATTAATCTTCAAAGTTTATTTTGAACAAAAAACGTTACGTTCTACATGACATTAGACAATTATTTTACAATAATATTTGTAATTTATATGCATTGTGTTATTCTCATATTTCATATGTTTAATTGTCTGATATATATATATATATATATATATATATATATATATATATATATATATATATATATATATATATATATATATATATATATATATATATATATATATATATATATATATATATATAGAGGATTATTATTAACTTTACTGTATACAAATTGTTAGCAATACCATAAAATATTCATACACTGAAAAAAAAATGTAATATGGCAAATTATAGCTCAATAAACTTAAAGGCATAGAAAACATGTTATTTTTAAATCATTAAACACAAAATGGGATCTACAAAACTGATGATAATTTTTACAAATGTGGCCCCACAAGAGAGCGAGAAAAAACTGTAAAGTATGCAATTTGTGTGAATATTTCTGTTTATGACGTCAGAAACAAGCAAAAACTTGTATAAAAATGTTGTGCGGGTTGCATAAATCAAAATTGTCTGATCACTGCTACAGTTGGGTTTTGAGCCCAATTAACGTTATTTATGTAAGTCTCAACGTGTGTTTTGTGATGTAAATGATAATATTTTCATGTTGTCTATGCCTTTAAAGTTTTAGTATTACTATAAATTACATTAAAATTTGATTGAACGCCCATTGAGCAGCATTCTCCCATATTACCATCAATTTTATTGTTATATCATTTTTTTCCCCCTTTCTTTTCTTGCTTTATTTCTTCTTTTTTTCCAGTTTATTATTTAATGTAATCATTACAGTTTTTATAGTTCATATAGTTTGTAATTTTTACTCATTATTATTTACATTAAACAAGTACCAATAAGTAATGAAATAAATATTTTTAGTTTATCTTGAACATAAAAAATATATATATTTTTTTTTGCATATTTATTTTAAAATATATATAAAACTCCCATAAGCTATTATATTTAACTATATGTGCTTAAAATTTGGTAAATATGCAAGAAATTGGCTCCAGAAGAATTAGAACTATTTGTATTGAAAAAATTCAAGTGATATCAAAATTGTTTAAATGCCTATATTTCTCCAAAATAAATAAATAAAAAATTAAAATATTATCTATTAATAAAATTGAAATATATGTATTTGATTTATAATAATATATAATTATACACATGAAAAGGTGAAATAATAAGTATGGTATATATAATTTAATTTTTCACTGCTTAGTATGGTTTATTAAAAAAATATGCAACACTCACAAAAAGAAAAAAAATCAATGCTGCATGATACTGAATTCTAAACAGCACAAATAATTATACTGTACAACATAATAGTCTGTTTACAATGATGCGTAAATTCACATAATTTTTACGGGCAACAATCAATGTTATTTGGATTCTCACGTGAAAATTGCGTGAATTTACGCATCATTATTATCAGCTCATTAATATGTATGCTATTGCAACATTGTAATTGGGAAGTATATTATGCTGCATTGAACAAAGTGTGCTGAAAATATAGCTAGAATAATTAATACGTATACTTATTTTTGTCCGTGTTTAACTATTATAGCGGCAAGTTACTAGCCATGAAAAAACTTTAAATTCACTTAAACAATAATAAATGCTTTAATTTTTTTTTAGTGGTTACAAAAGGTAATCTAATTTCTTGTACATTTTAGTTTTTATATAAAATAAAATTTACAGAAGATAAAACTTTTAACAGTAAAATTAACTTTAACGGTATTCTTATGGTTACTTATAGTAATTCAAGGTTGAAAATAAGAATATATATTATTGACCATTGGCAGTTCATAGCAACATAAAAGCACTGGTATCATCACAATACATTAACAAATTAGAAAAAAAAAGTAACTCAACCAGAACATTGGAAATATATGTGAAATTTTAATAATAAGCAAATGTATTAAAAAAATATATTATATCGGTGTTGTATCAGAAAATATGTGTATCTCATTTTTTTTATTATGTGAAGTAAAATGTGTATCCCGTTTTTTTTTTATCACGTGAGGTAAAATGTGTGTCTTGTTTTTTGTAACGGTAAGCAAAATGTGTATCTCACTTTTTGTCAGGATAAGCAAAATGTGTATCTCGTTTTTGTTACACTAAGCAAAATGTGCAACTTATTTTTTTGTCACGGGAAATAAAATGTGTAACTCATTTCCAAACGCGTAGAAATTGTGCTCCGAGTTACTAATTTTGCTTACAGTGACAAAAAAAAAAAGATACACATTTTGCGTACCGTCACAAGTAACGAAATACATATTTTGCTTCACGTGTTAAAAAAACTAGATACACAAATTTTTAGTTACAATATCGATACATAAAAAAGGTAACATATTATATATATATATATATATATATATATATATATATATATATATATATATATATATATATATATATATATATATATATATATATATATATGTTAATATTATATTTTTTGGGTCATGTGCTAAACACGAGTAAGTGTATTTCATCAATTTTTGTTTTATTATCAAAATAATATAGTCTCCAACTTTAATGTGAAAAACCTTTTTAGAATATTTTGAATAGAATATCATTAATGCTATTTCTCAGTAATCCTGTGTTACAAAAAATATATAAAGTTCACCGGAATTATTTTGCCGTATTACAGTAAAACAAATTAATTATACAATTTTGAGCGTAATAGTAGGTTTACCAAGAATTTACTCATTGTTAAGAAATATAAAAAGAAAACATTCGCAACTGCAGAAATAACTTTACTGCATTACGGCATAAAATTTCTAGTATTGTATATAATAATATAAAAAAAGGTATCACATAAAAATAAACTAGTATAATTAAAAGTTACTATAGAGTTTTTTTTAAATATGGTAATTTGAAATAAAAAACAATAAATTTTAATGTAGTATTAAATTAATATAGGTATATAATAGTTTCTATGTTTGATTATTAAAGTCAAAAGTTACCAATTTAAAGTTTATATAAAATACTTCTAATTTTCATCGACTTCTTCTCTTTTAGAAAGCTTATTAGTAAAATTGATTCCTAATTTTCACCTCTCTTCTCTCTTTTCTTTCCCTATGTTGACTCTCTCTCTCTCTCTCTCTCTCTCTCTCTCTCTCTCTCTCTCTCTCTCTCTCTCTCTCTCTCTCTCTCTCTCTCTCTCTCTCTCTCTCTCTCTCTCTCTCTCTCTCTCTCTCCCTCTCTCTCGTGCTCTCTCAGCAAAAACTAAACTGTAACTTTTGCTCTTTTCACTGCCAACCAAAAGTTCCAACTTCAATATTGAACGTTCGCAATGTCGTATTTAAGACTCAATTTAATTGAGATGAAGCTCCTACAAAGTTATTTCAACTTGCACTTTTAATATATTAAAATGCAACTTAAAGTATTAAATAACTTGATTACTGCGGATATTATACGCAAAAAAGTAGTATCATGCGCATTCTTAAAGTATTTTTAACTAATTAAATATTTTCTACACATATTAAAGGTAAATACGAACATGGAAAATAAATTGTCTAATGGATAATTATATCTTAACACACCTGAAAATCAACATTGATTTTGTCAAACTCCTTCATTATTTCTAATTTATTTTTAATTAATTGAAAGTGCATGTTAATGGTTGTATATGACGTCACAGGCCCCCCTCCTCCAGGCCTCTTATTGGCTAGAATAAAAATTACCGCGATAGTCTTTCGCGGCAATTTGTGCTAGTTCATCAAGAGCCTGTGACATCATATACCGGTGACTTCATAACGGTCACTTTTAAAAAATTAATAAATAAAAAGTAATGTTAATTTTCAGGTATGTTGAAGCCATAGAGCACATAAAACAACATATATAATAACATGTGCTTTTTAATGAATAAACACGAAATGGGATCTTCAAAACTGATGACAATTTTTACCAGAATGCTAATCTAGCCACACCAGAGATCGTGAAAATACTGTAAAGTATGCAATTTGCGTAATTTCTCATGTTTCTGACGTCAAAAACATGCAAAAATGAGTAAAACATGTTGTGCGGGTTGGGTAGTTTGAAATTTTCTGATCACTGCTACGGGTTTTGAGACAAAGTAATGTTATTTATGTAAGCTCCCTCAAATGTGTTTTGTGATATAAATGCTTATTTTTTCTTCTGCTCTATTACTTTAAGATACAATCTTCCATTAGATAAGTTATATTGTATGCTGTCTGTGTCTTTAAATACTAGATACAATTTTTAAATTAAGAAATAATATGCAAATGACTATTTTTTATTTGATGTTAAATTTTGCATGAACATATTATGTTTGATAAGTGAAGAGAAAAAGTACAAAGTCTTGTTTAAACAACATAGTTAACCACTTCTTCAACACTTCTGTTCTAACAACGTCCACTGTGTTAAGAAATAGAGTGACCTTGTATTAAAACTTTATTTCTGAAGTGCTAAAATAGTAACTTTGCTGTACAGTTTCGATCAAATGAATAGTTACCATTTAAACTCGATGTTTTTTACCGCGTTAAATTTCGTTCAATTTTGCAACCTTGTTTATGATTATTCATTGAACTCTATATTCTCAATCACATCTATATTCAAATTCATTGAGTCTATATATTGTAATAGTTGACAAAGACACCACAAGAAGTCACCTGTGATGCACTCAGGTAGACAATGTGGCGGGTAAATATTTTGCTTGCTTGCTTGCTCATTCTCTCTCTCTCTCTCTCTCTCTCTCTCTCTCTCTCTTGTGAGAAATGCTTTCAAGTATTTGTTTGATAACAAGTTTCGAACTATTTTCTTACCAAATTGCTGTCATTACAAATCATATTGATATAAATGATAAAAAAAAAAAAATCTTAATTTTAATCTCTTAATAATCGGGCAAATCGGTAAGTCAGCAGTTATTTTGAAACATAAAAAACATTAAATGCATTTCTTAGAAGAGAGAGAGAGAGAGAGAGAGAGAGAGAGAGAGAGAGAGAGAGAGAGAGAGAGAGAGAGAATGAGCAAGCAAGCAAGCAAAATATTTACCCGCCGGATTGTCTACCTGAGTGCATCACAGGTGACTTCTTTGTGGTGTATTTGTCAACTATTACAATATATAGACTCAATGAATTTGAATATAGATGTGATTGAGAATATAGAGTTCAATGAATAATCATAAACAAGGTTGCAAAATTGAACAAAATTTAACGCGGTAAAAAACATCGAGTTTAAATGGTAACTATTCATTTGATCGAAACTGTACGTACAACATAGTTGACATAATATTTAGTCCCTACTTTACGTGTACACTCTAAAAATTGGTGCATTACTTTAATTACGAATACTAATACGTATACGAATACTTATTTAAGAATATACACTTTTAAGTTATTGAGTTACTAAAAAAAAAAAAAAAAAAAAAAAAAAAAACGAAGCATTTTACCAATTTATTTACAATAGCTATTTTAACATAAAATAGCTTTTTTAAAGCAACCTTTTTTTTTTAGCTATTTTCAATAACTTAAATACATTTTTTTAGATACTCGTAATAACTTAAAAGTGGTTATCTTCAGTAAGTTAGTACTCGTAAATAAAGTAATGCACCATTTTTTAGAGTGTATGCATCTCAATTTTTGTAAATATTTTGTATAGTTATTTATTTTTGCACGGAAATGAAATTTTCACAACACAAATTTTTAGTAGAAATTTTTAATTTTTTTGAGAGACATGGTACATTTATTAAAAATAAAATAACATTTTTATATATTAAATAAATTATATTTTATGTTGGAACTACGTGCTTGTTATAGCAGTTTTTGATAGAATTTTACGATGGTAATATACATAGTCGCTAAATGATATGTGAATTGTAGTGTAAAAAGAAACAGACTGAGAGAGAGAGAGAGAGAGAGAGAGAGAGAGAGAGAGAGAGAGAGTTAAGTTTGCATAATCATTGCAACTAACCTTTTTTTTTTTTTTTTTGCAATAATGTTAGCAATTTGAACATAAAAAATAAATAAACATTGAACCCAAATCGACAATAGCATCATGAAGTATACATCGTTTGATGTTGATAAATAAAAAAAACTTAAAAAGAAAGGTATGAAAAAAATAATTTAAAAACTCCTTTGATCAGATATATGAAATAAAATAAGTATACACGAAATACTTTTAAGTCTAGCCTTCTGACTCAGAAGTTTTGAGTGTAAGATATTTAAAGTCTAGTTCACTGGACATATATAATAAAAAAACAAAATATAGTCAAAGTCATATAAACGGAATAGTATGAAGCATTATATATTTTTTATAGATTTATTCTGTAGATGTTTGTTTTTTTAAACTTTTTTTCTTCTTCTTCTTCTTCTTTTACTGTTTTTTTGTTCCTTTGATTCAAAATTTGACTTTATTACTGAATACCGATGTTGTAATGAAACAAATAATTATGTGTGTTTCGTTTTTTGTTACGGAATGCAACATGTGTATCCAGTGGCGTAACTTCAAAAATTTGGCCAGGGGGAAAAATTTGACACGGGCCCCCCGGAAGGGGGACAGTGCCGTGGAGGAGGGGGGTTTGTGCGCCGCAGGCGAAAAATTTTGGAAAAGGGGGCGTGGCACTGAAATTTTAAGCTATTTTTTAAAATGAAAATTAAAAAGTGTCACTATAACATGAAAAAAAAAAAAAAAAAAAACTTAAAATGGTCTATCATACATGATTTTAATTTTTATCAATAATTAATTTTTGCTATAAATAGAAAAAATACACAGGATATTTGAAGAAGACATTTATAGCAAATTTAATTACAAGGTGCGGTGACAGTTAAAAAATGTAGTTAATATTAATACCCTCTGTCACAAAATGCATATTATTTGATTGATCCACTTTAACTTTCAAATACTGTTTTTCAACATAAAATTTAATATTATCAATTTATTATCATTATTATTATTATTTTTTTTTTTTTTTTTTGCGCCAAGCATCAACGGGCCCCCCCCCAGAAGCCGACGGGCCCCCAGAAGTCGACGGGCCCGGGGGAACTCCCCCCTCTCCCCCCCTGGTAGTTACGCCACTGTGTGTATCTTGTGCTCCGAGCTACACATTTTGCTTGCCATTACAAAAAAAAAAAAAAAAAAAAAAAAAAAAAAAAAAAAAAAAAAAAAAGAGGAACAATAGCTTGTTCTGTAAAGTATAGTGAATCTCATTTACAGTGATTGGCTGACCAACAAAATAAGACACATTCATTAGTTGATCTTGTTTTTTGAGCCGGTAAAAGTGGGTGGCATGTTTCGTATGGAACTTTATTTTTGTGAGTTTCTTTCATTTTTATCAGATCCAAAGTTCTAAACGAAGAAATAACAATGATCGACCATTATGTATAAACGTAGTAAACAGGTAATGACGTCATGATCAGATGTTTTTAACAGAGGAAAAATTTCGAAGCTGGCTCAAGAGTTGTGTGTAGTTTATAGAACGAACTATACTATTTGTATGCCGGGAAAAAAAAGTGCTACGTTTTGCATGCCGTGATGAAAAAACACACACATTTTTCTTCACGTGATAGAAAACGAGATAAAGATATTTTCCACTGCATCATCGGTACTTAAGTTTATCATGCTTTTCCAACACAGAAGTATACAAATATATAAAAAAATAATACAACAAATAAATAATAAAAATGTTTTGATTTATAAGTTAATTAAAATTTAAAGTTAAATTAAGTAGAAATGATATATTTTCATAAATTTATAAGCAAAGTGTATATATAAACATACTTATATCCTATAGCAACTCAACTTGAAATATATAAATCCTTTAATTTATAATTAAATCTCCCTTCTATATAAGATATTATAAAATTGAGGATGAGGGTTGTAGTTTAAAAATCATTATTACAGATTCTCTTTCACATCACCCTAAAACTAAAGTCCAGTATGGAAAGAAATTTCACACATTATGCAACACAACATAAAATTCTCGTCTACCACAAATTGCTTTGTGTTTCAACATCTATACTGCATTGCTAACTTGTGTACTGACTTTGCAGTAAAGCTTCAAATTTGCTTGGTAAAAGTTTCAGTTTCATCTTTCCAAGATGGTTAACAATTCTTAAAGCAATAGACCACATAAAAACAACATGTGCTTTTTAATGTATAAATACGAAATGGAATCTTCAAAACTTATGACAAATTGTTACTAGAATGTTAATGTAGCCCCACGAGAGAGCGTGAATACTGTAAAGTATGCAATTTGCGTGACTATTCATGTTTCTGACGTTAGAAACATGCAAAAATTAGTAAAAAGTATTGTGCGGGTTGCATAGATTGAAATTTTCTGATCACTGCTATGGAGCTACAGTTGGGTTTTGAGACAAACTAAAGTTATTTATGTAAGTCCCATCAAGTGTTTAGTGATGTAAATGCTTATGTTTTTTTTCTGGTCTATTCCATTAAACTACCCAACCAAGGCAGTATAATAAGAAGATAGACAGAACTCAAACGGCAAAAAATTTCTGAGACAACAATCTGGTAGTCCGCTAAGTATGTAAGTAATAGGGGTACACTCTAAAAAATGGTGCATTACTTTAGTTACGAATCCTAACTTATTTAAGATATACACTTTTAAGTTATTATGAGTAGCTAAAATAATGCATTTTAGCAAGTTGTTAAAAATAGCTACATTAAGTTGTTTTAAGTTTTTAAAAGGTTTTGTAAGCTATTTCAAGTTAAATTAGCTATTTTTAATAATTTGCTAAAATGCATTATTTTAGCTACTCATAATAACTTAAAAGTGTATATCTTAAATAAGTTAGGATTCGTAACTAAAGTAATGCACCATTTTTTAGAGTGTATATAACTTAATGGAGGATTGTTCATTTAAAGGTGATAAGAGTGATAATACATGTAATTTTTTCCAGCAGTTCTAAGTGAAAAAGTATAATCAATGAAAATGTATATTTTTCTCTTTTTTTCCAAAGCACCCAATTATCATTCCAGGTCATAGACCTACTTTATTTAATTTTGTAGACCCAACTACACGGAAAGAATAGATTACATAGTTTATGCAGTAGTTACGTCATTCTAGCATAATTAATGCTAAATTGGAACAACACAATGAATTATGCTGTACAGCATAATATTTAATAACAATAATAAATGGTTTTTATTACGAGGCAAAAAAGAGCACATACCCACTTGCATGATCTGTTATTTATTCTATGTAAAGCCTCGTTCACAATGGACTTTTCTAAAGTGAAAACGCTAATTTTTTCAAATTAAGAAAAAAGTTTGATTTCTACTTAAGATTTTTTTTTTCTTAATTTTTTACGTAGGACTTTCACTTAAGAATTTTTTCTTCTTAATTTTTCTTAAGTAGCTAATTAGAAGAATTATTTGAATTTACGTAAGAATCAACAAGGGTTTGATTCTTACGTAAATTCAAATAATTCTTCTAATTAGCTACTTAAGAAAAATTAAGAAAAAAAATTGTTAAGTGAAACCAATTAAGAAAATTCTTAAGTGCAACAATAGTTTCATTGTGAACACCAATCGTTCTTAAGTGGAAAAAATTAGCATTTTCACTTAAGAAAACTTAGAAAAAGTCCATTGTGAACGAGGCTTAACATATTTATTATGCAATATAGCATAAATTATGCTGTATTGAACAAATTTTGCTACAAATGAACCAGCATAATTATTACGTAGTTATTTTTATCCATGTATAGTAAACAAAATATATAATATATATCGATGATACTGGAGACTCAAATATATAAATAAATACTTTCTTACCAAAATCAGATTAAATATTTTTACACACTCTAAAAAATGGTGCATTACTTTAGTTACGAATCCTAACTTATTTAAGATAATCATTTTTAAGTTATTATGAGTAGCTAGAATAATGAATTTTAGCAAGTTATTAAAAATAGCTGATTTAAGTGGTTTTAAGTTTATTTAAGCTATTTTAAGTTAAAATAGCTATATTGTTAATAACTTGCTCAAATGTATTATTTTAGTTATTCATAATAACTTACAAGTGACTAACTTAAATAAGTTAGTATTCGTAACTAAAGTAATGCATTATTTTTTAACTGGGTGGATATCTTTTTATCAAACAAAATTTCCCCAGATTAACTTTTTTTTTCGCAGGTAATTAAAGTAACATTTAAGTAAATTTGTATTAAATTTTATTCCTACAACTAGATTATAATAAGAAAAAAGAGGGTGCTTCCGGTTAAAAAGACCTTTCAAGGGTTTAAGATCAAAATATTAAAAAAAAAAATGGTATCATAAAAAAAGTATAATTACATTTGTAGTGAAACAATATAATTGCGTTATTCTAAGCGGACAAAAAACTACTTGAATACCAAATTTCTTATCAAATTTTAACATAAAAAGCAAAGTAGTTTAAACTCATAAGCTAAAAGTGTTAATGTATTAAAATATCATCTCTTATATATTTCATTATAAACCAATTATTACTTCTTTTTTTTATAACAAAGTACTTTAGAATATTAAATTGTCCCCAAAAATAAGTATATGATCGATAGACGTATGCATATTTTTATATAATTTAAACCCTCTTTTAAAAGCGATTAAAATTATAATAGAGAATCTTAATGGAGTTTTAAATAAAGTATATTGTAATAACTTTTTTATGACGTATTCGTATCATATTGTTGTGAATAAATAATGAGAGAGAGAGAGAGAGAGAGAGAGAGAGAGAGAGAGAGAGGCTAAAAAAGTGTTCAAACAAGGCAAAAAAACGTATTATCTCCTAATTCATAAATAATTGTGACGTCAGCACCATTTTTTCTGTACAACTTTATAGAGTTTTTTTTTTAATTCATTCATACAAGTTTAAACATTATATAGTAAATAATAACACATAGAAAAGTAAAGCTAAATATTATCTTTATTAAGTGAAAAAAATTATGAATGAAAATATTGTTTACATATAAAAAAAATAATAATAATGTTTATATTATATTTTAGTAGCTAGCATTTTTTTATCATATAATGAACGTTTATAACATGCTATTTTATAAAAAAAGGACTTAAAAATGTTATGATAATTATTAAAATTATTTCTATAAAAAATATGTTTATAAAAAAATATATTAATGAAATTAATTTAAATTCAATACATATTATTGAATATATTTGTAATAAATTTTATTCTGTATGCTACATTTTCATGTTATTAATTTTTATGATGAGCAACTGGGGTAAATACCAATGATATTTATAACTTTATTGTAGATGGACTAATTAATTATTGGTTATAATTAATTGGAGAAAATTGTATTTGAAAAAAAAAAATTGATAGTTAATTTCGAAATTATAACGATTTAAAAAAAAATGTACATTTTTTATAATGTACAATTTTTATGATATGAAATGGCAGGGCAATTTTTTATAATGAAAATCAACGGTTGTCACTTACTTGTAAAAAGTGTCCTGAAAGTTGCATTTCTCTAGTTACTAATATATAATGCGCTCCCAATAGATATAAAACAATGAGCATTGAATACTATTTGTTATTTGAAAAAAGCAGTACAGAAATACATACTTGAAAATAATGTTTTACAGGGTCTATGACTTTTTAGCAGTTAATAGAGCTAAAAAACTATGGATGCGCCATCTGGTGTTTTAGTTCAAAAGGGGCGTGGCCTCTTTGCCGAGAAAGGATTGCCCTATACTGATAGCATTGGGGAACTCACTAATTATTTTTTTACTCAAGCTGTATGTATGATATCACTGCAGTGATAATTGATTTAATAACTTTGGGGTGTTAGGTATTCATAAAAAATATATCCAAGGTGCATCAACGTTTCTGTGATGCTGTCACTTTGATTTAAAATCAAAATCCTATCTCGGCTATCATAGCTATCCTTTCTCGGCGCGCGTGCTACAGTGTTGCCAAGTCACATTTGCTACAGAGTTGCCAAGTCATTGTTTTCTTCTATAATATTAAATATAATTGAACTTGCGTAGGTATAGAATATTGATATGATTTGATGTATTATGTATTTTATTTTATGCATGAAAAAATAAATGAATAGGTAATAATTATGCCGGTCAATTTTCAGCACAATTTGGTCAATACAGCATAGCTGATGCATCGTAACTATGTAGAAAAGCAAAAATATTATACTATGCAGCATAATTATTTATGTTAGTCTAATTTAGCATAAATTAAGCTATAATTACATAAATGTACCATAAATTTCGTAATTTATTCTTTCCGTGATGTATGTTGTGTTTTTGGATTTGTTCAGCTCTATATAAAGACATAGAACGTAATAAAATCTTATATCTTAAATTTTAAGAATGGGTTTTGTAAACCATTTAAGTGTAAGTGTTTCTAATGCTAGATCTATAAACAATTAAATACTACATACCCTAAAAAATGGTGCATTTCTTTAGTTACGAATACTAATTTATTTAAGAAAATCACTTTTAAGTTATTTTGAGTAGCTAAAATAATGCATTTTAGCAAGTTATTAGTAATAGCAATTTTAACTTAAAATAGCTTTAAAAAACTTTAAAAATCTTAAATTAGCTATTTTTAACAACTTGCTAAAATGCATTATTTTAGCTATACTTATAATAACTTAAAAGTGATTATCTTAAATAAGTTAGTGTTCGTAATAAAGTAAAGTAACAATTTTTAGAGTACCTATAGTAGTTATCATACTTCTTACTTCATCACTATTTTGTACATAGAGTAAAAATTAGTGACTTTGCTGTATTGTATTGCGACAAAATAGTTAACTCCTCACTTCCTACATTTGAAGTGCTTAATAGTTTTCTATCTTTAAGTTTAATCTTTAAAACGAGGTGTTGCGGGATTTGACGTTAAGTTTCATAAAAATTAAGGAACATATTATTTACTCATTTTATATATTTAGTCCTTTTTTTACAACAATACAAGTTTATGAAAATTTATTCCAAATTTCAATTATTATTTTCTTCTGTATCTGATAGTCATGAATTCTAAATTTGTTATCTTATTGATGTTTCCATCTACGTTAAATGACATAACAAAATAGGAGGTCAACTCTTAAATTTCAACTGTAACTTTTCAGAATAAAAATTTACAATTTTGTCGTATTTTAGCACCAAATTCATTAATTCATGTCTATCTATTAGTTCGTACTGTATATTTTATGTTAGGAACTAATTGGTAACTTTCATCGTTAATCTTTAGTTGATTTCATTAGAGAGTATAGAGAGAGAGTAGAGAGAGAGAGAGAGAGAGAGAGAGAGAGAGAGAGAGAGAGAGAGAGAGAGAGAGAGAGAGAGAGAGAGTAGAGAGACAGAGAGAGAAAGGGTAAAAGGGATGAGTGAATTTGATGAAAATAACAAAATATTATACAATTATAATTCCCAAATATAAAGTTAGTAAAATCAATATAGAAACACATGAGATAACAAGCTTTATTAATCGATTTGTTATTGACGTGCTATAGTATAATCAACATTTTATGGTTTTACTAACACACAATTATTATTATTATTGACATTCAGAGTGGTTTTCATCTGAATAAATTTAATCCAGATCATGGACAATGGATACACATGGATGAGTTTAATAAGTGTTACTGTTAAAACAAATGAGAATTGAATCCATACTGAAATTATTATTATTTTTATTATTATTTTAGTGGAGGGGGGAGGGTACAATTTCAAGAGTGTTGAGGACTTATACGTGAAGTGTAATGGCTTGTGCACAATGACACATAAATTCACATTTTTTACGTAAGAATCCAAATAGTATCGATTGTTTTATATTCACGTAAGAGTTATGTGAATTTATGTATACGCGTCATTGTGAACATTCGATTATCACACATTGTATGATGCGTGTTTATTCGCACGGACAGAAATAATTACGGAATAAAATTGCTAGCTTTATTTCAGTAACATTTTTTTATTATAACTTAACTTATGTTTATACTTTCTTACATAATATAGCATAATAAATGTGTAAAAAAAATAAATTTGTTTAATTTGGAAACAGTAACACGTATACAATATTGTTAACTGCAGAATAAAACTCGTAGTTTCTTGTGCGTATTCTATTTAAATATAGTTTGCATTGTATTATTATAGTATTTGATTGTGAAATGATTTTTATACTTTCTATAATGATATGGATGTATTGTATGAAATCTTACAAATTATAATACTTATGTATATGAGTATGTTCATGCTTAATCGGCGTCACGAATTTTTTTTTTTTTTTTTTTTTTTTTTTTTTTTTTTTTTTTAAGATTGCTGTGTTGGCACTTGCTGATTAGCCTGCTTAGATGTTTCCACGGTTTATCTATAGGCTTTCATGGTAAATGACGGTTACATGTATTTAGGTCATAGCCATAACGTGTCATACTTGTTAGCGATGGTAACGTGTGACCAATAAGACACTCGCAAGAGAATCGCAGGAGACTCAATAATGCTATTCGTAAACCCTGTTTTCTTGCACCAAAAAATGCGCATTCGATTTGATTAACTGTAGTTGATTGTTATTTTAGTAGCAAAAAACAGGGTTTACGAACAGCATTATAAGTTACCACCCTGAAACTTTGCGGGAACATCCTTTGATATTTTAGAGAATTAATATGAATTAAAAAGAAAAAAAATGCTTAAAAATTGTACAAATCAATAAAATTAAAAATTGACTAAAGAATTATTCAAAAGCATTTTTTTTTCATGTTTTCAACTATTTTTTCTAAAACCTCTCCATGTTTAATTTTTGAGCATAATTATATAATTAAAAAAAATGTGTTTTTCTTTCTCCAACATTTTATATCCAACAATACTGTGAAACTATTTTTATTCACTAATTTTTCGTAGTACAAGAGGAAGAGACAAAATGTTCTGCATGGGTTGTATTATGAATATCTATATTAAAGATTATAAAAGAATAAGATTAGCAAAGTTAAAATTGAATATAAAATGGTAGAAGTGCTAAGTAGCCTAGTAACAACAACAACTTTAATCCCTTCTTTACAGACCCTAATACAAGGCCTTTTTTTTCCAACAAACTTAATAGTTTAACTTTTTTATTGTATCTTTAAAACATTTTCCATGATCCAACCAAGGCCGAGGCTAATATCTCAATATTATTATTTTCATTAAATGATAAACAAAATATTTGAGAGTTAAGTTACTTTGAAAATCGAGCAGAGATAAAAATTAGACTTTTTAAGTTAAAACATAATCAGACAAATTAAAAAAAAATCACAACTTTTGATCCATAAATATTGATGATAAAATAAAGTAATTTACATCCTAACAAATTTATCTTATCATAAATCTAGTCTACAAACTTTCCTATTATTTTCTAAATTTCAAAATATCTTCAAACATAAAACACAAACAAAATTACTTAAAGGGCTCCAGGCATCAAATAATTGAATCGAAAACGTAAAAATCATGAGATGGGAGCATCATTCATACACATATTTTATCCTTCAACACTTCTGTAGCCTCACAAACTGGGGTTGAAAAACTGTAAAGTAGGCAACTTTAGGACTTCATGACGTCAACAATTCCGGGTCTACAATAGAAATTGTAGCGCATGTTGTCTACTTTACACGTTTTCTCCCCAATTTGTAAGAGTACTGAAGGGTTAAGGGACAAAATATGTGTATTTATAATAGTCCTATCTCATGATTAGAGAGGAAATTTGTTTTTGAAGCCCTTTAAGTAACTCACTATTATATAACATGTCAGTATATATCAATATTAGATTGATTTAAGCTGATCACTTGTTAATTAATATTGATACAACTTTATCTATAATATTGTTTACATAATATTACTATCAGCATACATATGACCAGAAAATTAACTAAAATACTATCTATGCAGTTTGTTACTAAAATATTCATTTATAGTCTTTGAGATTATCAATTATTTAATCAGCATACACAGTAAAATTATTTATAGACAATTAATAAACTGTTAGTGTATTAAAATGTCTAATTTAATATGGTACACTCAAAAAACAAATGTTTACTTTTAAGGTTTGCATTCAGATAACTTGCATCTCAAAATGTAAAAAGAAAACTTCGAAATTTTATGATGTCATTTGAAAGTTAATAGTAACAGCTACTTATGATAAAATTTTCAGAACTCGTGACCATCAAATAAGAGAGAAAATAATTAATGAAATTAACATGGGTTCTTATGGGACTAAATTAAAAAAAAAAAATGATAATTTAAAATCTAGCATGGTGACTCCCCAAATTGTTTACATTTTTTAAGATACCTTATCCTAATGTATCACTGGGCAAAATTCTAGATTTTTCTTTCTTTAAAAAATGTTTTAGTCAAATCCCGTAGTACCTGATTTCCCGCCTTAACCCACATGAAGAAAAATGAATAAGTAGTATTTGGTGATAAAAATCTTAGTAAGTGATACCATCATAGAAGAAAAAAAATGATTGAAACAACGTATAAGGCTTAATGGGAGTAAAATTTCAAAAAATTAAACTGAAAATTTTGCGTGGAGTCCAATTATTATTATTTATTTATATACTATTACTATGGCAAAAAAAATGCATTAATAAGCTTCAGCCTTAATCAGAGCTATATCTAGTATTATATATATATATATATATATATATATATATATATAATATATATTTCAAAAAAAAAATGATGAAAGCTTTTAAACATCAAAAATATAATAAGTCTTTTGCAAATAAATTCTGCATAAAATGACACACAAAAGGCTATATAAAATAATTAATAAAACATATTTTTTAACTAATTTTTGTTTACATGCATTTTGTGTTATACAATATTAACGTAAATGTGTGAATAAGGAAAAAAAAAAAAAAAAAAAAAAAAAAACATGTTAAAATACAATCGAATAATCTCCTACGTAATTCTATCCCCGGGCTAATGCATGCTACATTAGTTAAATAATGTTCAACGGGTCACATAACCTTTAGGATATAAATTATTTTTTTTTTAAAAATATGCTTTTTATTTTAAAAGCACGAAGGCGTATACTGATTAATAATAAAAAAAAATTAAAAAGAAAAAAAAGAAAAAAAAAAGCTTTAAGCAATAAATTATTAATACTCAGTATTATACACTAATGTTTATATATTAAAAAAAAATAAAGTTTTGTTTTGTAGCTTCATTATAAATATAATACTTTTTTTTTTCACTTGAGTGAATTAATTGATTTGAAAAAATGAAATAATAAATAAATAAATAAAATATAATAGTCATGTTTAATTAGTAAATAAAAGAAGAAAATTATTTTGTCACTGTGTTTGAAAAGTAAATTTTTTATTGCGTTGGCTAAAATAGTAGTTTTTTTTTAACAAATTTTATATTTAAAGAACAATACTTGTAAATTCAAATTTATTTTGAAAATACGATACTTTTGTGTGGTCATATTACGTTATTATTTATTGGCTTACTTTTTATGTACGACCACATCAATGGAGGTTATCGGTGAGGCACGTGGGAAAAAACTAAATTCCGCTAATTTCCTATCCTTTGGCACGATCTTTTTTTTTTTTTTTTTTTTTTTTTTTTTTACGCCGATGCTACAAATATATGAAGTATACTAAAAAGATACATTTTTACGTCCATTAAGCTTATAGAAAATTTAAAGAATTTTTCATCACCGATAAGTACTGGTCCTTGCAGTAATCTTACATACATACTATATATATATATATATATATATATATATATATATATATATATATATATATATATATATATATATATATATATATATATATATATATATATATAATATATATATATATATAATATATATATATATATACACGGTTACGTTCGTTAGACAGATTCCAACCGAGCATTTTCCCTCATTTTGCTTGAAAAGTGGGATTTGTTATTACTCTATACACCCGCATTAGTATTTCCTGTCTATTTAATAGAATTTTGCAAACCATTACATCTGCACTAAAAATAATAATTACTATAAACTATGCTGTACAGCATAGTAAAGTGTTTCTAGAACAATAATTTTTGTTAATCATTGACTACTGCACTTCTATGTTGTAAAAGATGTTGATTTTCAACAGAGTTTAATTTCTTCATAAGTGAAAAGTAATTATGCAGTACATCATAGTTGATCAAACTGAATCAAATAGATCTACCTCATGTTTAATGAAAGCTCTATCAAAGAGACCATGACCTTGGATTATCAAATTTGAACAATATATAAAAACACAATAAAAAATTAAATATAAATTAAATAATATATAGAGTATAGCACACAATATGATAAACCCAACCACGTATGTTTTAGTAATAAATGAGATGAGGTGGATTGGTAAAACGTCCCTCCGCGATACCTCTAACTTAGCGTGGACCACTGCCAGGACTGGAAGGAGACATGAAAAGTTCTATCACCTCTCCTACCGTTTTACCTGTGACACACTGACATTCACACGGGTATCAACGTGTGGAGAACACGAGAGCGCATTGTCAGTGCATACCACGGCTAAGGTATTTCTATAGATAGGTAATCCAAAGAGAATATCGTTATTCAATTTTCTGTTGCCTTTAATTTTATTTTATCCTGGAAGTTATATTTTGTTGCCCATTTGATCAATGTAATTTTGACCCGCAATACACTTCTCCAGCTGACCAGTACTTTTCAGCGGGAATCCTCTCTGGATTACATGAGTTATCTACTTACATTAACCACGGCTACTGAACAAGCCGCATACCCACAGAGTATCGTGATAATAGTAAAATAAAGAATATCACACTTCTGAATTTGTTGGCAATATTACAAGTTTCCAGTAATTAACTAAATTTTAGTATTGTAAAAATTAAGCAGATTTTTGAATATTGGTTACATATGTAAAAAAAACACATTTTCAAAATTTCTACATTAAATTGTTTAATATTTTTCACACATGACATACACACAAAAATTGATTCAATACTTCTCAATTCTCCTTTGTTATGGTTGGTTGCATTTCGTCACGTGATCAATTACGTCATCAATGCAACATGCTGCAGGTACTGCAGTTATATTTTAAAAAATGCTGACGAAAATATTTTTGTGTTTTTTTTTAAAGCAAGCTGTTGATAATCTTTGGTAACAGGTTTAAAATAATTGGATTCAGTCCATTTAAAATGCATTCTTTTTCAATTATGAGATACAAATACTGTAGATATAAACTTTAATATATTAATCTGTATTATACTTTTAAAAAACTAGTTAACTGTCAATTTTATTATGAACTTTGTTAAGGAGTAAAGCATATTACAATGTAGTTATAATAATAATATTTTGTTGTCAGGAAATTATAGGAGTATTAGCGTAGCCAGGATCTTGCGACGAGAGGGGTCCAGCCAATAGTGAGCATAGTAAGGCCTATAGTAAAGGTGGAGTAAAAAGCCTTTAACCTTGCTTTTCAGGTATTACGGGTAAAGGTTCAATACTCCCATGGTTTAGACTTGTATCACTTGTACAATTATTTTATGGTGTTATAAAAAATTAATGGCCAAGATGCATGCACCCTGGTTTACCACAGCTTTATGGAAATTTAGCTTGAGAGGTACTTAATTGTGAATTAAGACAAAAGTCTTGCTGCTCTCTCTTGGGTGACGTTCTCTCCTGGACGCGGTAGAACACTATTCCGCGAGCTCCATAGAGCTGGATGCCCACAAAAACAAATGCACTTAAAGGTGCGAGGTGGATCTTGGCCTCTTAAACCAACGCATTGGCCACTCCGTGTCCGTAAATATGAGCTAGGCTAAATGGGTACTAGGTTTAAGGCCCACTCTCACACCTAGGCCCTATTCTGGGCGGGGATTGACACGACCTTGGGTCCTGGAATTGAGCGCTACCTTTCGACTCACACTATTGCTATTTTCTAGCTTCCTTGAAATTGTAAAAAAAAATCAGCTTACTCTATTTCTTGAACAAAAATTATTATGAAAACAGAAGGTTATAGTAATTATTAATCCTGCAAAAAAAAAAAAAAAAAAAATATGCAATCATGGATTTTTATATAAATTTAAAACTTGAAAGTTATACCATAATTTAAATCTTTAAACAAAAAAGAAAATTATATAATAATATGTAAACTAAAGAAATTTTTAACAATATTTTATTATTAAAAAAAAAACAATTTCAAATCAATTTCATTATTTTTATATCTACTTTTTTCAAACTTTTATGCGTAAAACTTTTTTATCTCTCCGATGTTAATAAGTCAAACTTTTGAAATAAATTATTAAACTTTTTCTTATTGAACATTTTATATTATAATACCAAACAGTAAAAAATCAATCTACTTTTTTTTCCCCTAATCTTTTCTTTCATAACTTATTGAAAATTTGGCACTTGTATTTTGACGATTGTTTGAATATTTTTTTATATAAGAAACTTTGTCTTTAAATGTAAATTTACATGACATTGCAAATTTTTGCATTTTAAGGTTTAAAAAAAAAAAAAAAAAAAAAAAACGTGATCACAATTTTTTTTTATTTCGTGCCTTTACTTTACCTTTTTTTTTTTTTTTTTTTTTTTTTTGAGGAGCAACTTTTTTAATTGCAATCAAAGAAAAGAAAGAAATCAAAAAAAATCAAAGAAAGAAGAAATCAAAGAAAGAGCGGTGCAATTCATAACGGAACGGAGCAAAATGCGAGCAAACGTAATGCTAGGAAATCAACACAATAAATATTAATTAGTCGCAACTTTTTTTTTGTAGCAATATGGCTGCTGTGTTTAAATTAAATACACATAAATTGTACTTCAATGTGGAATAAATGACCTTGACATGTGATTGCTACTTTACTCGTATTGCGACTCAATTTCTTCTCTTTGCCTATTCACTACCATCGAAGTGTAATGTTTTTTTTACCAATATAATTTTTTTCCGAAGTGTATATAGGTGATTACAATATAGAAATAGTAAATACATAATTACGATTTCACTTTTATGCTGCTCATTAATTAAATTACATGCCCGAGTAGAAGAAATTATTTAATTTTTTGCTGCATTTATATCATTATTGACTTATAAAGGAACAACTGTTTTGAGGCCAACTTTCAGCAATTTTGGTCACATCCGCTTCCGTTTCTACTTACTACGCATGCGCAGAACGTCGAAACGGAAGCGGATGTAAGCAAAAAGCAAATATTTACCTTAAAAATGCTCATCTTTAGAAACAATTAAGTTGAAAGTTGCGTATAAATTAATAAAACTTATTTTTGTTTACAATAATTTGTGACTTTCTAACCATTCTATTTTTTGTCACTATAAAAAACACGGGAAATTCCATAGATGGATGCGTATAACTTTACATTGCTTTTGTATTATTTATTGTTGTGTAGCAAATACCTTAGTTTAAATATTGTAATATTTTACTTTCTCAAAGATACACAATATGAAGCTATAAGTATTTAACTTTTCAAAGTGTGGTTGATACAAAAGTAAGGTATTTGACGCGATGCAAACTTTTGATATGAAAATTTTACAAACAGAGTAAATTTTGTACTTCAGTTTGCAGAGTCAAATATAAAAGTAGTTTCTTACTTAAAGCCATAGACCACATGAAACAACATGTGCTGAATGAATAAACACAAAATCGGATCTACAAAACTGATGATAATTTTTATCAGAATGTAAATGTGGCTCCACAGGAGAGCGTAAAAAAACTGTAAAGTATGCAATTTGATTGAATATTTCTGTTTATGACGTCAGAAACAGGCAAAAACTAGTATATAAATGTTGTGCGGGTTGCATAAATCGAAATTTTATGGTCACTGCTACGTCGCTACAGTTGGGTTTTAAGACTAATTAATGTTATTTAATGTAAGTCCCGTCAAGTGCTTTGTGGTGTAAATGCGAATGTTTTCATGTTGTCTATATACCTCACACACTATAGATCACACGTTGAACAAAAATTTGTCTAAAGCCAGGCAATATTATCTCATACTTGAAAATCAACGTTGATTTGGCCAAAATCTTTGATTTCTTATTTATTTTCTATTATTTTGATTTCAATGAAATTACAGTTGCGGTTTATGACGTCATAGCTTGCTTAGTTTGCGTTGATTTTTAGGTATGTAATGTTAGGATATTAACAGTAATTATACAGGTTTTTGTTCTATATCTTTAAATTCTTGGATTATTAGATAAAGTATTTCTTCAATGTTGGAAATAAATTTGAATATAGTAAATTTTTTCCTAAAAATTTATTAAGAGTGCACACTAAATTTCATTACTATTTAATTGACCCTACTAATGTAAATGCATAAGATAGGGTCTATTCTAAAAATGTATCCACTAATGAGTGAATGGATAAAAGTTAATAAAATTTGGAATGTGGTCTACTATAACACTTTAAAAAGTTAAAAAATATATATTAATAAAAAAATTAGGAGTTTGTTTATGGATTCAAATTTGTATCGTTTTGAATTATAAAATCAAAAGTAGCTTCAGAAAGCTTTTGCTAGAATTTGATAACATTTAAAAAAAAAAATCTGTAAATTTTTTTTCATATAGTGTACTTGTTCACAACATACCAAAATAAAACTGTATAAAATACTTTACTAAAAAAATAAATTTTTACATTTAATCAATTGTATTTTAATCCTTTAATCACATACAACAGTATATTATTATAATAATAATAAATACGCATTTTATATTTTATGTGTGTAAAATAAGTTTTTAAACAAACAACGATTCGTTTTCATTGTTGACGTTTTAATTCTGTTTTTTCTTTTTTATGTATGTGTTGTTTTTTAAGGCTTTAACAAGTGAAGCTTTGGGAGACGACGAGAGAGAGAGAGAGAACTTGACACACTCACACACAATACGCAGTGGTTTAAATAAAAAAAAAGAAGGGAGAGGAGGGTATAACATAAGAGGAGGTAGTAAATTTACACTTGGTATATACACAAGAGATTTTAATTATACTTTTTAACATACATGCATGTATACCAGTAGTACTAAACATTGTATTGTTGATCTTAAAGTAGATATCTTATTATTATTTCTTGTAACATTTTAATTATATTAAGGTGTGAAATATTGCGTCTTTACAATAAAAAAAAACAACACAAAATAAACGACTTCCGTAATTATATACTGCGCATTTTCTACATTTTTGTTCTCTTTATCTTATAAATATGTTCTTATAAGACAATATTAGGAACATAAAAAAGTTGATGTTCCTATACAGTGTATGCATTCATGTTAAAGTCGATGTTGGATAACTCAATAACATGGGTGGCATAGAAAAAATAACAATAACAAAGATTAACAGATTTTCCAAAGAAAATGGCCTATAACGAAGTTTGTCCTATGCTTAGCAATGTTATTCCCTACTCCAGTATGGCCTCCAAGCGTATTAAATAAGACGTCATCCGCATACACCCTATACACTGTGAGTATTATTATTGTGTAAAAACAATTTTATATGCAATGAAAATCTATAAAAATCACGTAGTTTAAAATTGACAGTAACAAAATGATATTCTTTGATTTTTTTTTTTGCCACGTAAATAACTGCTTTGGTCTTAATTTATGATTCTCCTAAGAAAGAAGGTTTGTATCACTGAAAATTTATAATAATAAATAAATAATATTAATATTAAAAGTTAAACAAAAAAAATCTAACTCATAATCCATCAAAAATACTGTTGTCAATTTGAATTACAATTACAATACTATAAATTAAAACTGGAAAGTTAAATTTGACTCCCTTTCTTCTACCTACTTTAATTTTCCTAATAGTTCAGAGATCTATTAGACCTATACCTGTATAATATAAAATAGGTGGTCTTGGATTTAGGATATAGGCTGGAGTGGAAATATATGAGAATAGTTAGATGGGAAGATGACAAAGCTTAGATACTGTCATTTTAATCATGCACACAATATAAATATTTGTTTAAATGATTTTTTTCAATTTTTTTTATTCTCTCTCTCTCTCTCTCTCTCTCTCTCTCTCCCTCTTTCTCTCTCTCTCTTTTTTTTTTGCAAGAGCAAAAAAAGTGTCAAACATTTTCATATCAGAAGAACATGATAGCTCTTCATATATTATTTAACACATTTTTTTTAGTGCTATTACACTTATTACGAGTTTTTTTTTGTTATTGTTGTTGAAACAGCTTAAAAATACATGTCAAAATGTCAGAATCATTCTTTCATGTTGATATTTATTTTTTACGCCTTTTACGTTTTATGCATATTTAAATCATTCAAAGCAAAACATTCAACTTCAATAATATATTTTTTTAATAATATTGAGAGTGAGAGAGAGAGTATTTCACTTGCTTGCTATATTTGTACTTGTTGCAAATTTCAGTGAACTTTATAATATATTATATTTATACACATTATTCCAATTTTACAATTATGATATTTCTTTAATTTTTTTTTTTTTTTACTATTATTTTGTTGGAGTTACATCTAATGAGGAAGACTAAGAATTTTTTTTAGAAACGTCATATTCTAAAAGAAAAAAATCTTCCTGAATCGATTGATATGTGAAATTTTAAATTTTTGAGTCTATTAAGTATTTTTATTTAATTTTTGGATAGTCGAAAAATGACATCATGGCATGCATGCATAGGAAAAAGTTGAAACCTGTGACGTCATTTTGCTATTTCCAAAATAGTAATTAAAAATGTTTAATAAACTCAAAAATTACAAATTCGCATATCTATTGATTTAAGACAATGTTCTCTTTCAGAATACTCTAAAAAAAAAATCGTTGAAAAGCTTGAACACAGTTTTGCAATGTTTTAAGTATTGGTGAATTAACGGTTATAGCTGACAATCTAACGATAAAAGCGTTAATGACGTCACAGGCGTTAGAATCACAATGGAATAAACGTTAAACTTGGCTATTACAAATATACTATTTTTATATTCAGACCCAACTCTTGTGACGTCACTAACGTTTTTATTATTAAAATTTCAACGTTTAGTGACGTCATAACTGTTGATTACACAATACTTAAAGCATTGCAAAACTGTGTACAAGCTGAGTGTAAATATGTAATTAAATTACCCCTATAACAATTTTAAATCTTTCTCATTTGATGTATAGTATATGATTAGACAATGTATGAAATCTTTCAGGAGTACCAGTTTTAAACTAGCCTTCTACTACTTTGTATTCTAACAAAGTACCCTCTAGATATTTGTAAACAAAAGCTTTAAAAATACAAAGAAAAAATTTATATAATATTCCGTTATGATATCATAACATAATATTTTCCATCACGTTAAAATAAATTTCTATTTATTTTTCTCTCACATGAGTTATCACTAGAATACCAGGTAAACATTTCCGCAGCTCAGCATGAGGTAAATATCCCCCCCCCCCTCTTACCCACCACCACTCATGCCCCGCAGTTGCTTTATGATACTTGATGAATGAGATTGTCGTCTAAACTGTTTCACGTGTTAAAAGATTAAAAAGTACATAAGAGACTATAAATTATTATATAACATTTAATTTTATCTTTATTAGTAAAGCATGTTTTTACGATGATTTATTTTATATATTTTTTTTTATTCACCATTGTATACACTTTGGTATGAGAAAATTATTCTTTTGTTATTTTTTTTACATAGAAATTACATTAAAGGGATAAAAATAATATTACAAAAACGTAAAATTTATCAGTTGGAACCTTATTATGTCCCTCAAATTTTCTGTAGCCTCACTATCCGGGGTTAAAAAAACTGTAAAGTAGGCAAAATTAGAATTCATGATGTCATGAAATCCAGATCTATGATAGAAATTGTAGAACGGGTTGCCTACTTTACAAGTGAGGGTATAGAAGAGTTAAGGGTTGTAAATAGATGGTTTGTATCTAAAAATAAAGAAAACTTGCAAACTTTATGATGCTATTTGAAAGTAAATTGTAACAGCTACCTATGATAAAATTTTCAGAACCCTTGACTATCAGATAAGAGAAAATAATTGTTGAAATTAAAATGGTTTTTTATGGGACTAACACTTCAAAAGATCATGATTTAAAATCTAGCATGGTGACCCCCCAATTTTTTTTACATTTTGGAAGATACCATATCCTAATGCATCAATGTGCAAAATTTCAGATTTTTCTTTCTTCATAATTTTTTAGTCCAATCCCGCAGTACCTGATTTCCCACCTTAAGGGGAGTAATATGTGTATTTATACTAGTCCTATCTCGTGATTTATTGTTGTGAGTTTTTTTCCTTCTTCTTTTGTAAGGTTAGGATTGCTTTAAAAAGAATTTAGGTACAGTATTTTGAAAAATAGTGTTATGAAATGTTTATAAATTTCTATGAAAATACTAGATATTAGATTATTTGGCAAGGTTAACCTACTGAGATTTGCATGATGTATAGAGGCATAGTTAATATAATTTATGCAGTTATGCATTTAAAAATCTACATCATATTTAAAGGCATAGAAAACATGAAACAGCATGTTCTTTTTAAACTGACGATAATTTTTACCAGGCTGTAAATAATGTGTCCCCACAAGAGAGCGTGAAAAAACTGTAAAGTATGCAATTTTCGTGAATATTTCTGTTTATGACGTCAGAAAAAGGCAAAAACTAGCATGAAAATGTGGTGCGGGTTGCATAAATCGACATTTTCTCATCACTGCTACGTCGCTACAAATAGGTTTTGAAACCAATTAATGTTATTTATGTAAGTCCCATTATGTGTTCTGTGATATAAATGCTTATGTTTTAATGTTGTCTATGCATTTAATTGTTATTTTTATATTTGAACAAATAAAATAAAAATATGCATTGAGTTTAAGTGGTAAACAAAATTTAATTTAATCATATGTACATTAATTGTACCCTTTGGTAACAGAATCTAAAAACATAAAGAACAATGATAAAAAGAAAAAGAAACTTTTTCTTTTCAGAATTTACTTAAAAGAAAAGTCTAAAGCTCGGAAAATACTTTTGTTTTTCTTTTCTTCTTCTTCTATTTTTTTTCTGCGTGGGAAAAATCAACAACAAATTCTTACAAAACATTCTTCTTCTTCTTTTTTTTTTTTTTTTTTTTTTTGTTGTTGTAAAGAAATAAATAAATAAACGAAAAAGCAGTATAGTGATATAACTTGTGTTTGTCTGGTATAAATCAAAAATAGATGTCAATACATATCGTCTTTCTTACAAGAGAAAAAAAAATATGAGAATATCATGAAGTTTTGAATAACCTAAGAAAATCTTTTTTTCATATTTTATATAGAAAAACAATGCCCCTATATCAAATATATTCAAAACATAATAATGTAATCGTTTGAAGATTCTCAAATATAAGAGTTGAAAATTACTATACATTATTCTTTTGAAGAATAATATTATATTTAATGTATATAAAAGTGCTTTTAAATATTCAATTGTTTTTCCTTTACTTTGCGTAGCAAATCATTAAATTGCAGTTTGAAATTGGAATAAATATTTTGACTGCGCTGTTTATACGAAAAAAATTGCACATGTACCTTATAGTACATTTTTGTATATTTTATTTTTACTGTTATTAAATTTTAATCATGTGCTGCTTCCTAAAATTTAATAAATTATTTGACATTGGATTTTGTATTTTATATGTCATGTCTACATTTTTTTAGAACTGGACATCTTACCGTTGCCTTCAATATTTAAATACTCCTGGTCTTAACAAATTAAATCAAACACGTAAATACGAAACTTCCTCTTTTAGTGAAATTTAAATATTTTATTTTTAAGTATAAACAATATAACCAATTTTTAATATTTGTAATTTAAATATATATATATATATATATATATATATGTATATATATATATATATATATATATGATCAAAATTTTGAACTAAAAATGAAATTATCATTAATTTTAAAAGAAGCAAAAAAAAAAAAAAAAATAGTTGAATATTTTAGTAAATTAGAAAAATATTTAAATTATTTCTATCTAAAAATTTCTTGCTCTAAACGCTCAATTAATAATCTTCTTTCTAATCTCAAACACCCTTGTTCCTTTCAGCTCTTTTAAACCTCTTAAAAATCCATCTTTAAGCTGAAAATCTCACAAGTCATAAATTATAAAAAGAAAAAAATGATTCTCAAGTATATCGTTTCTTTCTTTCTTTTTTTTTTTATCTTAATACAAAAAGTGTTGAAAAAAAATAACTTCTATAAAACATTACAATTAAAAGCACTTAAAAAGTAATAATCATAAATTTAATACTATACGTGATGGTATAATTTACAGAATTTTAACTTTTTTTTCGCAAAGATTATTCATATGATAAGTATGTCGTTTAAAATGTTAATTTTTTTAACGCTCTTTTTGTAAAATAATATTTTCTTAAGTATGAAAAAAAAAAAAAAAAAAAGTACCAGATTTTTTTTAAAGTGATAAATTGATTTTTTTTTTTTATATAAAATGAATAATTTTGTAAATGTGAAATTATCGATTAAAAAAGAAAGATGTTGGTTTAAAGTTTCAATAGGGTGGCTTCATTCATGTTAAAGTTGACGCCATAAGTGAGCGCTTAATAACATGGGCCACTATGTGAAAATTGCTCATTTTCCAATTTAAAAATACTATGGAATTTTTTCAAGAGCATTGATGCTGTTAACCGGTTGAATTATTTTTCAATTATGCAAGAAAAATAATAATAGCAATAAAATAGATAATTTTCCAAAGAAAATTGCCAAAAACTACGTTTGTCCTATGCTATAAGCAATGTTATTCATATTCAATGCTCAAGAAGAGCATCAAAAAGCACTCAAAATGACGTCATGCGTACACACCCTATAATGTAAATGTTTAGAACAAATCTTCAGTGAATAAAAAAAAGGACATTATTAAAATGATATTAAAAATATTAGGGGATCCAAAAAATATTATACCCAATAATTGATATTATTTTTACTTAAATATGAAATTTATTTTAAAAAAAAAATCCACTCTTAAAAATTCATACTCCTAAAAATTCAGTAACATTTTTTTCTCTCTTTTAAATTGTTATATAAAAGTCTTTATTAAAATGTTTATTTTTGTGTTTAAAAATTTAAATTTTATTTTTCCCCCTTTTTTATTTTACATAACTATTATTATTATATTCAATAGGAGAGGGGGGTTATAGTAAAGATATACATGGATCGTTTTGGGTTTTTTATTATAATGTTTAAGTATTTAAAGGATACAAAAAAGAAGACTTACAAAATATCTTTTTAAGCTTTTTTATATACGAAAATTTTCTCCCATTATTAAATTTTATAAAAAAAAGCTTGAATTTATATAACATGTCTTTAAGCTTTTCGACGGTAGACATTATAGAGTTTTTTTTTATTTTATTTAATGCAAGCTGAATTATTATAATCTCTCAAGATTTTTTGAACTTACTTTCTTTTTTTATTTTGAAATTAATGATAATGGAAATCAGTTTTTCAAAAAGTATATTATATATATATAATATTATATATCTTTGATATAGATTTAAATTCACTGTAAAATATGTAAGATTTTAGACTTTTGCATTAATTTCTGCAATAATTTTTTAATTTGAAACTTAGAGCCATAGACCACATAAAACAACATGTGCTTTGTAATGAGTAATGAATAAACACGAAAAAGGATCTTAAAAAACGAAAAGGATGACAATTTTTACCAGAATGTTAATGTAGGCCAACGAGAGAGCGTGAAAATACTGTATGCAATTTGCGTGACTATTCATATTTCTGACGTCAGAAACATGCAAAAATTAGTAAAAAGTGTTGTGCGGGTTGCATAAATCGTTTTTTTTTTTTTATTTTTTTTTTATTTTTTTTTTAACTGAGCTAAAGTTGGGTTTTGAGACAAACTAAAGCTATTTACGTAAGTCCCATCAAGTGTTTTGTGATATAAATGCTTATTTTTTCTTCTGGTTCTAAGAGTTGAAGTTTTTTCTGACGAGAGATTATTTGAGAGGGGTTTCAATAGTTTTTGTAAGCGGTGTATGCGGATGACGTCATATTCAATGCGCTTGGACGCTATACTGAAGTAATGAATAACATTGCTCAGCATTGCACAACCTTCGTGTTTGGCTATTTTCTATGGAAAATCAGTTAATTTTTTGATATTGTTATTTTTCTCACATACTTAAGATACTAATTCAACCTATTTACAGCATCACTGATCTCAAAAATATTGCTTAGTGTTTTTTAACTCCCCAAATGAGTTATTTTCCTGTGCCACCACTCTTTTTATGTGAAAAATTAGTAGAAATGATGTTTCCCCTATGCTGGACCAAGATGTATTTATATAGATGAGTGCATAAAAAGCTTCATTTTGGTTGCGCTTTGCGCAAGTGCTTCTGCGTGTGACGTAGTTCTGGGACCAGATTGCCATTATATTGGCTGTGGCGAGATGCTTTTTGGACAATAAAATTGTAACATTTATCTCTAGCGATACGATAACCCCAGATTTAATTGCCTGAAATACCAATACATCTTTTGTGTAGGGGTGAAAAACTCGTCAAAGTTACGTATTTTGGCGTAAATCCAGATTAAAGGGGTTTGATAGACCTTTTTACATTGCACTTGGTCCCAGAGTGACGTCATCAAAACTGATCAGCTGGGTGGTTTGTGGGCGGGGCTTATTTGAAATTCTGCGCCTGGGCTACCCCTGATGCTGGACAATGCATTAGGTACCACAAACATGGCTACAAAGCGCAAGGAGTTGCAAGAGGCCTATAGACGATTATAATTCAAATACATTTGACCCCTTCTCTTACTAAAATAAATTTAAAACAATCTTAACACATTATAACAGATATCAATTATACTCAAATTAAAAATAAAAATCTTAGCATTAAATTAAACTTTTTTTTTAAAATTATGCGTATAAAATTTAATAATTCAATGTAACTACAAATAACTAAAAGCAGAAAACCAAATTAAATTTTAAAACAAAAGAGATCAAAAGAATCTTCGTATATATATAGTAAATTTTATGAATTAATTAGATTATTTAATTACCATATAACAACAATAGAATATTAATTAATTTTATGCGGCAAATTATAAATTAAATAATATACTATTGCAAACTACTGAGTTCTACAGTTTATTAATGTTATTATATTTTAACTTATTTAGCTTTATAATTAATATATTAATTTATTATTATATTTGTTATTTTTTAAACATCTGGCTCAAAAGTTAATTACTATTTTTGTATTTAAAATTAAAATTTATAGAAAATCACTCTTTAGGCGATATATAAGTTGCGATGGTTTATTAGTCATTACGAATGTGAATAATACATTTTTCATCTGTTTTCTTTATCATGTTTGCCTTATTGTAATGCTATATGTGGGTGAATCTTGTTAACGATGAAGGTGACCGACTTGGACCGGAAATTGTCAAAAGAGGAGCTATATTTTCGCAATAACTCTTTGTACATTCTTTATTTTCAGCAAAACAAACAGTAAATTTATTTTTAAAAAAATTCCGAACAAAGTTTTATTAATATTTTTAATATTAAAAAAGTTTCTAATTTGACTAAAATTTGCCACTAAAATTTAAATTTACACATTTGCATGTAATCTTTATATATTTGATCGTGTTTTCACATGTTTGACGTAGCTAATCTTTCAAGTACTATTTCTTCTTTGCTTTGTGTTAATATTATAATTCAAACCGTCTAGTTTTTACTTTGCGTGTTTGTTGGGACAAATTTTTTTTAATACGAGATATCATTTGGTCACCTACTCCCTTAAGCCTTAAAGGAATAGACCATAAGAAAACATAAATTTTAGTTGTATCACAAAACAAGATACAATACAACAAATAAGTAGTTGTATCACAAAACACTTGATGGGACTTACATAAATAACATTAATTTGTCTCAAAACCCAACTGCAGCATTGTAGCAGTCATTAAAAAAATTTCAATTTATGCAACCCGCACAACATTCTAATTTTTATCTGTTTCTGACGTCAGAAACCGGTACTGTCAGAAATTTCACTCTCTCTTGTAAGGCTACATTTATACATTCTGGTAAAACTTGTTATCAGTTTTGGAGGTCCATATTTTATGTTTGATCATTAACAAGCACATGCTGTTTCATATAAATATGTGGTCTATGGCTTTAAACATCTGTACGAAGTATTAACTTTAAAATTTTCTTCCTATATCCTAAGTATTTGTATCAAAATATTGAATTACATCACTTTTATATTACAAAGTTAAATTCACAGAATATATAGTATATTTTTAATGTCAAAAACGTTCCAAAATGCATGCTATGTAAAAGTTAACTGATTAATTTCACTGTAAAGTGTTTTTAGTAATAAAACTTTAATCTTGATTGATTTCTATTTTTTAATCAAATTTTTTATGCTTTTCTTTTCTCTAGGTATATATATATAATATATATATATATATATATATATATATATATATATATATATATATATATATATATATATATATATATATATATATATATATAAGTACACATACAAATGAAAGTTACGTTACGTATATTTTCATCCCCCCTATACTTTAACAATCAGACCGTCCTAAAACTTCCCAATAGCGTAGTTGTATACTTGAGTTCAATAAAATCTTATATGAACATAAAGTCTATTTTATCATATAAAAATATAATAAAATAGACTTTAAGTATAATGTAAATTTATATTAAAATATTATATATTTGAAGGGCATTATAACAATGATTATATAAAGTCAACATGTGAGAGGTCAATGACCTTATTTTTAATGTTATTTATTATTATAATGTTTCGTAAATAACAAATAAAAAAAAATCGATTATTTATTTGACATACTAACATTGGTTGCCAATATCAATAAGCTTTATTTACAATAGGTTTCTATCTATAAAGTTGTGGAATTATGTGGATTTTATTTTTATTTAAAAGTTAAACGAACTGCAAGGACGAAAATATGTAATAATTTAACTAGCTCATTTTTAGCACAATTTTTTCAATACAGCATAATGTTATACTTCATAATATGCTTCAAAAGCATAAATATTATGTTTTACAGCATAATTATTTCTAAATTAGCCATATTTCTATAGTATATAATCGTAATATAGTGTATACTCGACTCAAAAAACCTCAGTCGATTTAAATCGGGCATGCCTAAAGTATCGCCCATTGTCACATTTGAGGAGAAGGGGGCAACTCGGCGATACCGTAAAAGGTTGAACGGCAGGTAACTCAGGTTTTTTGAGTCGAGTATAGTATTGAACAGCATAAATTACGTAATTTATTATTTTATTTTTGTTTATTTAGGAATAGACCAGAAGAAAACATAAGCATTTATATCACAAAACACTTGATGGGACTTACATAAATAACTTTAGTTTGTCTCAAAACACAACAGTAACGCCGTAGCAGTGATCAGAAAATTTCAATTTATGCAACCCGCACAACATTTTTTTTACTAATTTTTGTATGTTTCTGACGTCAGAAACATGAATAGTCACGCAAATGGCATACTTTACAGTATTTTCACGCTCTCTTGTGGGGCTACATTAACATTGTGGTAAAAATTGTCATCAATTTTGAAGATACCATTTTGTGTTTATTCATTAAAAAGCACATGTTGTTTTATGTGGTCTATGGCTTTAAGATGCATTTAAATATTTGATCGTGTTTGCATGTGCTTTACATCAACGAAGCTAAAGATAACGTAAGGCATCGACTGCGCATTTCGTGCGTCTGCTGCAAGATTTAAATTTTTATTTCCGGTATTTTTCACGTTTTGATGGCGGGAAAATATTATCGTGTGTAATTTTTTAAAAAAAAAATGAAATTTTACCGGAAATAGATTTCGTCGATCGGGCATATTCGGAAAAGACGAACGAAATTCGCAGTCGTTGCCTTACGTTACCTTCAGCTTCGTTGCTTTACATAACATAACTAAAACGTTTCTGTAACATTTCATCATATTACTGAAATATTTCGTGACGATTCGTGACCGTTCGTTTTGTAACATATCACTTCGTAATATTTTCTCTTAAAGTGTATTCTATGACATTTTATAGTTTTAAAACTAAATATTATATGATCTATACAAAGAAAACACTTAGCTAATGACTTTGAAAACTATAGTCTAAATAATGAACCAAAGAAAACACTTCTTTATAGTGTGAAGGTGAATCTTATAAGAATAAAAAAGTACAGATAAAACACGTAGAAAAAACGTAATAATTCTGCTAACTCACTTTCAGCAACATTTGTTAAGTACAACATAATTTATGCTGTACTGCATAACAACTATGTTACATAAGCATAAATATTATTATTGTGCAGCAGCATAGTTCTTTATGCTGTTCCATTTTATAATGACATAAATGCAGCATAAATTACGTAATTTACTCTTTACATGCAGTTTTTTTTTTAGTTAGTGCTCTGGAAGTCAGAATTATGTACACTGAAAGCCCTACTAAACGTAACATCAAACACGTTGCTGCTTTTTAAAGAATTAATTCATGATTTTCAGGTATTTGGTAACGCTGCTCTTACCTTACCTTACCCTTTTCTTTAGAAAGCGGCATCATCTTTGATTTTAGGTTTAGAAGGGTTTTCAGTGTACATTTAAGATACGTGTGGGTCCGCAAACGCATCAACTCTTTATTTTATTTTTTATCTAAAATTTTACTTTCATAACAAAATTGCAGCAGCATTTTGTTTATTTTATTTTTTTACAACCAACACTCCTATCACTTTATTTATAATTTTGAAATTAATGCTAATTAACTTTTGGCATTCTTTCAATCCAATGATGGATTATCTTATATTTTTAAATTATTATTATGTAAGGCGTTATTAATGCTATATTTTATGATAAATTTACTGCTTTTGTTTGGCTTTGTTTTGATAAAATAGCATAATAGTTTTTCAAAAATAGAGCTGAGAATGAAAGAAAAAAAAACATTAATTTAAAAATAGACTGCATTTTGAAAAAGAACGGCAATGTCAATTCCAAATGGTCAGTAAAACAATAGTGAGAGAGAGAGAGAGAGAGAGAGAGAGAGAGAGAGAGAGAGAGAGAGAGAGAGAGAGAGAGAGAGAGAGAGAGAGAGAGAGAGAGAGAGAGAGAGAGAGATCAAAGAGATAAATGGGATTTAGTGATAACAATAAATCTAATTCATAATCAGGGATGAAAAGGCAGGCAGTAGTAGCAGCATGCAAGAGACTTAATAGTAAAAACAGATGTTCTGGTTACACGGAAAGAAATTGGGTCAGAAAATATATTATACTTTATAAGTTAATATATTTTGATATTTAAAGAGATACTGGTGTTAAAAAAAAAAGAATCCTCTATGTTAAATCATGAAATGGGACTATTATACATACATACACATATTTTGTCCCTTAAAGCCCTTGTCAACTTACTTGTCAAAATAATTGTATTTTTGGGAATCCCATTAAGTGTTTAATGAATTAAAAGGGCATGATGTCTGGTCTGGAGAGTCGTTTTTATTTTAACTTTTTAAGGCTAGTATGAAAAAGTATTAAAAAGTTGTTTATGGGCTATTTTTTAAAATATTGCTGTTTTAATTCATGATTTATAAAAAAACATTAATAATAATTTATATTAACTATAAAAATTGTCCTTTAATCGATTATTTCCCTGAAAAACAAAGTGCACTAAAAAATATATACTATAAGCAAACATTAGTATTTACATCACAAAACACTTGATGGGACTTACGTAAATAACAATAATACTGATCGTAAACCCTGTTCTCTTGCACCAAAAAATGTACATTCCATTTGATTAACCATAGCTGATGTCTCAAAGTCAAAACACAACTGTAACACGTGACGTCAATTTAAATATGTAAATAGTTTCTGCAAACTACACACAAATATTGAGCTTTAAAATTATCAGTTTTGATATTTTAATTTCATTTGAAACAGCATATTCTTTACTGGTCCACGCTTTCATGTGTCGTAAGGCTTTGGGGAGGGGGGGGGATTAAGAACTCCTGATTATGTCATCACTATAGGACATTTATATGTATGGTTCATGTTTTTTATTTCTTCGTTTAGATCTTCAGACCTGCAAAGAATAAACAGAAATTTACCAAAAAAAAAAAAAAGTTCTATGCTCAACAGCACTTTATTTTTATTGGTTCTAAATGACGAAAAAAACTGGATCAACCAATAACTGTGTAACTTTTTTTTTTTTTTTTTTTTTTTGTATACAGCGAATCATTGTTTAAGTTTTTTACTATATAGTTTGCAGAAACAACTGATATTGATATTTAATTTATAATTTTACCTAAAATATTAGATTTGTTAGTAAGTTATTTCAGTGTACAGATATAGTCTGTTGTGCTATATCACGGTGATTTAGTATTGTTTGAATATTTCACATTTACCGTCCGTCTATGTTATGTCATTTCAATCAGTGGCCAGATTATGTAAATTAAAATTTAGATTTATTCGTATCTCTTTCTCCTGTATATACTACAATCATATAATACAAAATATTGTAATATCAGTTTTGTTATTATTATTTTTCATAACAAAAGACAAAAACAAAAAGTAACTGACAATTATTATATATAATAATATTTATAATTAATAAATATTAAAAATTGAAATATTGTAAATAAGCAATGTTATTGTTATACAAATAAAAGATACTGAATTTGTATGGTCAAATATATTATCATTATAATTTAGATTTTATATGGAAAAAAAAAAAAAAAAAAAAAAAAAAAGGTATTAACATAATAAATTAAATTTTGCGTATACATTGACAAAATAATTCTGCTTATTTAATTCAAATATTTATAGTTGTGTGTTAGCTATTGTTTCTAATAACTGTTGCAATATAAGAAATCAAAACAACTCCAAAAGTATATAGATTAAAGGCATAGAACACGCTGAACAAAAACTTGTCTAGAAATACCTATAAAATCAAAGTTGATTTGACAGAAGCCATTGATTTTTAATAGATTTTCCATTATTTTGATTTCCACGTTATTGTGAATCCGGTTTATGACGTCACATCTCACTTGGTCCAAGCGCACATGAATTGTGACGTCATTAACTGGATCCACCAATACGTGGAAATTAAAATAAATAACGTAGAAATCAACGACTCCGGCCAAATTAACGTTGATTTTCACGTATGTTAAGATTTTAAAGATAATTTGTTTTTTTAAACGCGTTCAATGCCTTTAAGTTGACTGTCAAAAAATACATTTTTCACAGTGTAGCTGTCTTATTTTGCGCTGACATTTTAGTGCACGAAATCTTCTCCTTTACTGGAGACAATATTAATGACCGTTAGAAAAGCTTTTTAACATTTATCGTTTTACCTGTCTTTCTCTCTCTTTTCTCTTTTCTATCTATTGATTTATTATTTTATTATCTTGCATTAAAATCAAATAAAATTAATTCTCATCCACTTTTTTTTTTCTTGCTAAAACTTACTGATTTTGAGAAGAAAATCATTTTACTTTCTCCTAACTAGAATTGATAAAAAAAAAAGATCTAAAGTTACGAAATTGAAATTTATATGATTATCTGATTTTTTTTTTCAATGTAATACACATTGAACTACCTAATTTCTGTACAACACTTAAAACACTTGAATTTCTACAGACTTTTATGTTGTTGTTTTTTAATATTATTGGGTCATAAAATTGTATCTAAACGTTACAGACGTTTTCCATGTGAGTGTTTTTGTGTCATTTTTGGCATATTAATAAAAGCTATTTAACATTATCATTATTAAAGGAAGCCAAATTACGAGCTACCGATTATATAACTTCTTCCTATTATCCCCTTCCGATTTAATGTACTACACATGTGTAGTACGTAAAACAGGAACCGGATGTAAACGGTACTTATCGTCAACTGCTATTAAATTTTGTTTTTTAAGATTTGATGCTTTAGAGTTAAATAATAATAAAAGTGATGATATTATATGAATTTGATGTGATATACTAAAATATAATTTTTTTGTTTTGATTGAAAACATTTTTTATAAATAGAGACAAACTATGTATAAAAAGTTGATGTAACGTAGTATAATATTTCACATTTTACGTGAAAATTTTTCGTGATTCTTTTTTTACCTATTTATTAACACATCTATAAAAATCTAGCCTTATAGGGTGTATGCATTCATGTTAAAGTCGACGCCATGTTGGATAACTCAATAACATGGGTGGCATAGGGAAAAAAATCATTTTGCCAGTTTAAAAACACTATGCAATATTTTTGAGAGCATTGATGCTGTAAATATGTTGAATTAGTATCTCAAGTATGTGAGAAAAATAACAAATATCTCAAAATTAACCGATTTCCCAAAGAAAATGGGCTTAAATGAAGTTTGTCCTATGCTGAGCAATGTTATGTACTACTCCAGTATGGCCTCCAAGCGCAATAAATATGACATCATCCGCATACACCCTATAATAAGTTATAATAGCACACGCAAAAAAAAAAAAAAAAAAACTAACAATCTAACAATGTAATAGGTAGACATATATTCTAGAACACAGGTATTATTATACTACTATAATACCTGATGCAGGTGCACTGTGCAACAATAAAGGTGTAAATCACTTACATTAAGAGGTATTGTAGTTTTATAACTACCTGTTCCAAATTCAAGTGTACACTTAAGTCCCTCGTAAATGTAACATCAAAGACGATGCCGCTTTTAAGGGAAAAGGGTAGAAATGCGTAGTCAGGTAAGAGCAGCGTTGCCACCTGCTATTTTCTTGCTTTTGCTTAGTGAAAAAGTGATTGACATCTCACTTCATTATTTTTACTTTCTTTGTTTTCGCGAGCATGAAAACAACATAACAAATCTAAATAACTTAAGTGAAAAAAGCTTTTAAGACACAATAGCAAAATATTTCGTGTCTTTTACAAATAATATGCAGGTTTTGTTATCTGAAGTGAGATGTCAATCACTTTCTCACATAGCAAAAGCAAGAAAAAAGCAGGTGGCAACGCTGCTCTTACCTGACTACGCATTTCTACCCTTTTCCTTAAAAAGCGGCATCGTCTTTGATGTTACATTTACGAGGGACTTAAGTGTACCTATTGCAAAATACAGGTTCATGTACCTGTCATTAGTAGTAATTTTTTTCCGTGATATATGAGAATACTCCACTTACACTTTCAAAAACTATGTCACATCTTTCACTCAAAGTAATTGGATTTTTTAAAAGCATTTAAATGCATGGTTCTTAATGTAAATTTAAATTAAGACCGCCAAATAATATAGATTTTTTTTTAATGTTAAAAAATACGCTTTTACTGCAACTTTTTATCAACGTATTGAAAAGTCACTTAATTCCCTTCCCTTGTCAATAAATGATAAAAATCTGAATTGAGTCACAAATGAAAATTATAATACAGCAATGCAGGTATTCAAAACGAACTCACCGATATATATATATTTTTTTCCCTCGTTAAATATAAAAACTCTCGAATATCGAATAAATTACAAAATATATCACAAATTATACTTTCATCATGCATATTATCACACATTTCATATAACACGTATTTCAACAAACAATATAATATAAAATACTAGTTATTAAAACTCAATTTAGCAGAAAAAAATACTTGTTAATAATATGTTGTTATTTTTATATACATATAATGGTTTTGTATTTCTAAATGGCTATAATAATAAATGCAACAGCAATTTTTATTTTGTGTGTTTTATCTAAATGTATTTTTTAACAATAGTTATAACAATGTGACCTAGTAATAAATACCTATATATATCGATGTTATTGCGTACAAAATGTCTATCTGGTATTTTTTTTCATACGAAGCAAAATGTCTATCTCATTTTTTTTTCATCGTAAGCAAAATGTCTATCTCGTTTTTTGTCACGTGAAGTAAAATGTCTATCTCGATTCCGAACGTTATGTAATTGGAGCTCGAGTTACATATTTTTATTCTCATGGCAAAAAATGAAATAAATATTTGGCTTCTCATGACAAAATATGAGATAGACATGTTGCTACTCATGACAAAAAATGAGATAGGCATTTTGTTAGCAACAACATCGATATTATGAATATACAATAAGAAAGTTTCCATAAAGTTAAGATCTAAACATTTTTAGAAATAGTATAACCAGAAGTCAATATTTACCTTTATTAATTACATTTCAGTAACTAATTCAACCCTAAAAAGTGCCCACCACGCCCCCCTAGTAGACCCTTTCGTCATTTTTGCGTTCGTCTTCTGCAAGTTTAACGCGCGAAATTTGCAGAAGACAAACGCAAAAATGACGAAAGGGTCGTCTAGGGGGGCATGTCGGGCACTTTTTAGAGCTGAATTATTTACTGAAATGTAATTACGATTGACTTCAATGGAATCTACTGGTTATACTCCTCTTTCTAAAAATGTGTGGGAACTTTATGGAAACTTCCTCATTGGATCCGTACAATAATATGTGATTCTCAGAACATTATATAATGAATGATGCTACGACTTTGTGGACAAATGTAACAACTTTTTTTTAGAAACATTGAATAAGGAAGTATAAAAATACACTTTTTTAGGGGAAAATTTAATATTTTATGAACATTCTTACTTAAATATGTTATTTTCAACTGAACTTCTTGAACTTTTCTAAATTGAAAAGCTTTTTTAAAGCTATATGAATGAAGGCGTTACAATGCTTTTCACCAATCGTAAATGTGTATTTTCTTCTATAAATAAAAAATATTTTGATGTTATTTTGTTAAAAATAACAACAGGACAACAAAAGGAAATGAAATAACAAATGACTAAAAATATACAAAAAAGAGATAATAATCATAATGATTTGAGAAAAAAAAAATATTTCGTTATAAAATCAACATTGTATTCGATTGTGTCATGACGATTTGAATATAGCTTAGAAAATATATAATAATAATAATTTTATTTTAGAAACATACACGGCTATTTCAGCCATGTTACAACATAATTACATAATAAAATTTATAGACGAGATTCAGAATTGTATTTATCTATAACAATATTGAGCGAGTTCGTTATATTAAAATAATAGTGTGTATATATGCAATGTTTATATAATAATAATATTAATAAACACTTTATGCTAATTATAAAGGAAAAGACCAGACAAAAACATAAGCATTTATATCACAAAATACATGATGGAACTTACATAAATAACATTAGTTTGTCTCAAAACCAAACTATAGTGCCATAGTAGTGAAAATTTCAATTTATGCAATCAGCACAATATTTTTATACTAAATTTTACATGTTTCTGACGACAGAAATAGAAATTGTCACAAAAATAGCATACTTTACAGTTTTTTCACGCTCTCTTGTAAAAATTGTCAAAATTGTAAATCTCGTTTTAAGTTTAATCATTAAAAAGCACATGTTGTTTCATAATGGTCTATGGCTTTAAATTAAAAATTAAATCAGCTATTTGCGCAGTACAGTTGAATTTTACCTAGATATAAAAGGTAATTTATTTCTTTTCAACAGTGCGGTTTGTTAAGTCCCTGTTATAAAATTTTATTTTAAATTTGGGCTTACAAGTTTTATCTCTTTTTATTTTTTGAATGAAATGTGATGTGTTTTTTAGCTGACAGATTAAGTAAGCTTGTAAAAAAGAAATACTAATGTTGTATATTAAGGATTGTATTCAGATGGCTTGCATCTTAAAATCTAAAAAGGAAACTTCCAAACTTAATGATGGCATTTGAAAGTTGATAGTAATAGCTATACCTATATGATAACATTTTTAGAACTCATGACCTTCAGATAAGAGAGAAAATAATTAATGAAATTCACATGGGCTCTTTTGGGACTAAAATGTCAAAAAATCAAAATTTAAAATCTAGCATGGTGATCCTCCAAAATTTTTACATTTTTGAAAATACCTTATCCTAATGTATCAATGTGCAAAATTTTTAATTGTTCTTTCTTTACAACTTTTTAGTCAAATTCCGCAGTACCTGATTTCCCACCTTAATTAAAATATGATATTCTTACGAGTTTTTTAATTTGTTGATACATATACTGACCATAAGATTCAAATAGTCTAAATTAAAAATAATTATATTTTTTTTAAAGTGGCACGTATATAAAATGTTGTGTATCAAATATGAAATAAAGAGCTGTATTTTCATTTATCAAGAGAATTTTTTGAAAACATCAAAAATTGAAAAAGGAAGTAATGGAAACGGAAACCACTAGACAGAAGTGGCGCGAAGTTTTCTCCTACGTTCACCGTCACGTGATTTCCATTTCCGGTACTTCTTTTTACGGTTGATGTTTACATAAAGTGCCGTAAAGAAAGCTAACATAAGATATGCTGATGTTAGACTTTTTTATGACTACTTCTGCTATACTGCTAAGAAATGCTTCACTTTCATACATCCAACATCAAAATTTTTAAAATGAAACAAAGCAGGTAATCAAAGCAGCTATAGGGTGTGTACGCATGACGTCATTCTGAGTGCTTTTCGATGCTCTTCTTGAGCAATAAATAAAATAGCTCAGCATAGGACAAACGTAGTTTTTGGCTATTTTCTTTCGTAAATTACCTATTTTTTGTTCATTATTATTTTTTTTTTTTGCATACTTGAGGTACTAATTCAATCTGTTTTAAAAGCATTAATGCTCTAAAATAAATTGCGAAGTATTTTTAAACTGGAAAAATGTGCCATTTTCCTATACCGGCCAATGTTATTTAGCGCTCACTTATGACGTTGACTTTAACATGAATGAAACCACCCTATATTACTTAAAATAAAGGCAACACAGGGACAAAAAATCGTGGTAACGTCTAAACTATAATATTGTGTGTTATATAATAACTTGATTTTAACAATAGCCTATTCAATACAAAGTATATCAAATTGAAATGTTCAATGGTCTAAAAATATATTTCCAGTTTTTAATGATTTTTATTGTTTTGGTTTTTAGAGTTGTATATATTTTATTCTTTTTTAAAAAGCAACATTGTATTCTATCCAATTTAATATTATTCTTTTGTAATGGTAAATGCCATGTCTTATTATTATACGATTTGATTGAAATTTATATAATTTTTTTTTAAATCAATATGAAATGAAATCAATAAAAAAATAATGTAATTGTAAAAAAAAAGGTCAAATACTGGAGAACTTGCAATAGTGAACTCCGCAAGTGCTTTTGTTCCTTATAAAAAATACATTGTATAACGTTAATGATTGGATATTAAGTGTGCATTCAACTACTTTGCATAGTGATTATTGTAGTTTATTAAAATAATTGAGAGAAAATAATTGGATTTAAAACTTTGACAAGTAATGATATAAACGGAAAGAAAATTAAAGAAGGTAACCATAATATCTTAGTCTTACAAGAACAAAAATGAATACGTAATAATTATGCTTGCTCGATACAACCACATTTAAGAATAGCATCAAAATTTATGCAAAGTGATCATATTACATAGCATAATAGTTTAGATTTTCAACTTAATTGCTTATGTTATTACAAAATAGCAAGATTTGTGCTCCTATATAGTATAGTAATTATTCAATAAAGCACAAAAGATGCTTTTTTTCATGTGTAACACCTTGTTTTAAAGGTTAAATAAAAAAAAACTACCGCACAATCATTGCAAAAAATAATAATAAAAAAAAAGTAAATTAGTGATACTACACTCTGGCCAAAACAATGTCATTCCCGCCAAAAGCTGTATCCACGATGCTAAACTAATCAGAGAGCGTGTTATAAACCTACTAGCCAATCACAGTTGACTTTACATTGTTAAATACACTGTATCCGAACTAGTATTGGGAGAAGTGTATACTCAACTCAAAAAACCTCAAGCGATTTATGGTTTTACCACTAATGTATCGCCCATTTTGTCGCGCGCATTTCACACGGGGGCGGCTGGGCGATACCGTCAAAGATCGAAAGGCAAGTAGCTCAGGTTTTTTGAGACTAGAGTATAGCTCTTATAAAAGCACTGATTCATTAAATACGCAAACTATTTTTACTTTTTGCTACAGAAGCACGTTTTTTTATTCATTATAATATTATAATTGATCCAATATACTCAAAAGAAATTTTTAATACGTAGAATTAAATTATACAGCTATATACTTTCCTTCTTATATTTTTTATACTCTTTTTAAGTACACGTAAGAAACTAAATATAACGCAAATAAAATATAAATATTTTCTTTACTTTTGAAATGAAATAGATTTTAGTATTTGAAATTGTTATATAATATGAAGACCTTTTCTGTATTCTCTCTTTCTCTCTCACTCTCCGCCTACAAATAACTGACAAAAGACTTCTTTCTTAAAAAAACAACCCCTAAAAGTTGAATCAAGTTAAGAACATTAAATATTATTCTATATAATACTTTCATCCTAAGCACTTAAATATATTAAAGTCACACAATATATATATATTTTTTTCTTCTGTATAAAATTTTTCTTCTTCTTCTCCTTATTCTACCATATGGGCATAACAAAGACTAGAACAAAAATATGATGACATAAATCATGATTAAGTGCAACTAAATCTTTTTTATATTGGATATAAAAAACAATAAAAATACACATTTGTAACACTTTCACTTTTCTGATCATGATCGGAAATAATAAATCTTGTTTTAATTGATAAAATGTCATTACAATTTTTTTTTATTGTTTTTTTGCCTAAATTTCATAAAATATATCTATGTATTTTTGCAGTTTCGCTTTAATACTTTAAAATATATTAATTGTAAATATTGTAATAATCATTGCAAATTAAAAAAGAGAGGTAAAGGTTGATTGAATTTACTAGTAAGTAAGTAAGTAAGTAAGTAAGTAAGTAAGTAAGTAAGTAAGTAAGTAAGTAAGTAAGTAAGTAAGTAAGTAAGTAAGTAAGTAAGTAAGTAAGTAAGTAAGTAAGTAAGTAAGTAAGTAAGTAAGTAAGTAAGTAAGTAAGTAAGTAAGTAAGTAAGTAAGTAAGTAAGTAAGTAAGTAAGTAAGTAAGTAAGTAAGTAAGTAAGTAAGTAAGTAAGTAAGTAAGTAAGTAAGTAAGTAAGTAAGTAAGTAAGTAAGTAAGTAAGTAAGTAAGTAAGTAAGTAAGTAAGTAAGTAAGTAAGTAAGTAAGTAAGTAAGTAAGTAAGTAAGTAAGTAAGTAAGTAAGTAAGTAAGTAAGTAAGTAAGTAAGTAAGTAAGTAAGTAAGTAAGTAAGTAAGTAAGTAAGTAAGTAAGTAAGTAAGTAAGTAAGTAAGTAAGTAAGTAAGTAAGTAAGTAAGTAAGTAAGTAAGTAAGTAAGTAAGTAAGTAAGTAAGTAAGTAAGTAAGTAAGTAAGTAAGTAAGTAAGTAAGTAAGTAAGTAAGTAAAGAAATAAAAATTTCTTAAGATTTAAACATACTTTATAAAAAAACAGATTCAAAATTTACTCAAAAGTAGGTCTAAAATCTCAATTTTGTATTGTTTCCACTTGAATATAACAACCCCCTACGAGTTAAAATGTATTGGAACTGCTTTATTTTCCTTCCTTCCCTGCTCGAGTTAACATATAAGTTGCTTGCGTGAACGTAAAATATACAAGCTCGTGCTTCATTCAGGCGTACTTAAATTGACAAACATGTTGTTTGTTTTATCACTAAACTGATCAATATTTAAATCAAAGAAATTTATAATACATTATAACGAGTGATTTTTATGAAAGACGAGTTTATTTTTTTATATTATGAGGGTAATAAGTATTGAGGCTGATTTTTTTTTTTAACTCTAGAATTACGTACACGCAAAACAGAGGTTGTGGTGCGTGTGTGTGTACTGTACACGCTATTGTAAAAATATTTTTTTACCATTTAAATTTAGATTATTAAAATTTCAACATTGCATTTTCCTTTCATATGTTATTTTTCATATCAGATACAATTTTTTTTCACTCAAAAAAAGTGTTCTGGTAGAAACAAATTATAACTTCTAAACCCAAAATTAAAATTAAAAAATCTAGGTGAAAATTAACTTCATTTTAAAATCAGCAGGAGTATTTTTTTTTTCCTGGAAAACAATTCTTATGAATTTAATATTCGTATATTTTAAATATGAAAGAATTGTTTTTCACAATTTAAATGGTCAAATACTGTATGATGTCTAGAAAAATATTTTCTTACATGGTAGAGTCCATTTTCAGGTATGTTCAAGACTTATAGTATTCACAACTGTATGTTATTTATATTTTACAGAACAACTTGTCTGTGTGCTTCAATATTGAACTCCAACTTCATATGAAATATTTATTAACAAATTGAGAATTTGGCACACTTTATCCTGAATAAAAATAAAAAAACACAGAAACGAGAAAGTGCTCCGAAAAATTTTATTGCAAATTTTAGGACCTTTGTAATTTTATCAGTGTTGCATAATATTATACTAAACTTTATTAATATTATCCATATTATTTAATAAAATAATATCAATATAGCTTAAAATATTGAAAGCACGGTATATTTCTTATCTAGCACTCATTATTGTGCATTTTTAGTGTGTAAGTCTGACTATCATTTCTCATTGTTTTGTTTAAACATGAACCTGCTTATATAATGTTTTGTATATGATTGTGGGAGATAGAAATGAAGCAACATATTTTCAATTTTGAATCCAATTAATAACACATTTTCAAGGCTTAAAGAATTATTGTTAAAAATCTACAATCATACAAATTGTTTATGAGATTTTAATTAACTAAATCTGACCTGATGCACAGATACGAATTCCATTTACGTGTTCATTTTTTTCATCCTGCAATGAAAATACACAGAAAGTATTTCTGCTTAGATTATTACTCAATCTTAATAAATTTAACAAAATAATAATCTTAACTATATTAATAATCCTAATAAAATAAATATGTAATAATTATGCTAGCTGAATGCAGCACCATTTACACAATACAACATAATTAATGTTATATTGTATAGCAATTATACTACAGAGCATAATAATTAAGATTGTCAGCATAATTACAAAATATAATAAATTATTAAAAATAATTATTACAAAATAGCATTATTTATGTCCTACAATATAGCAAGTGTTCAATAAATCATAAATTTCGTAATTTATTTTTTCCAGGTAAAGCATGTATTCATATATCAAAATAAACACTCAATTACCAATTAATATAATATATTGTAATATAATAATTAAAATATCTAAATTTCAAAATCTTAAAAAAAGTCATGTTAAAATTTAGACAAAAATTAAAATAATAATGAGATTTAATAATAATAAAAAAAGTTTTAACGGCTATTGTCCTTTCACTGCAGATAATTAGCATTATAATTATATACTAATCCTGCGTATATGTATAAAAAACACACATTGTTATAAGTAACAATTAAATATTTAATATCAACGCGACAAAACATTCCTAGTAGAAAATTCATAATAATATTTTTATCCAACTATATATAATTTTTTTTTTAAAAAAAAGGGTTGGAAAAAACTTTTTTGTGTTCGGTTTTGTGAGATCAATATTATAATATCACTTTGGTTTCTCTCTCTCTCTCTCTCTTTCTCTCTCTCTAGTAGCATCCTGTACGTGTAAAAAAACTGTAAAGAACCATAGAAACCATTTTCACTGCATATATTATCTAGTGTAGTAGCGGAGCTTTGTCACTTTTTATTTCTCTTTCTCTCTCCCTCTCTCTCCATTCTTTGCAAATTTTCATCATTTTTTTCTACTTCTATTTCTATCTGTCTCCATTTCGATACAGTTCCGGTATTTTGATCACATTAGTGTTAATAATTTTTTTTTAAATACATTGAATTATATTTCTAATAATATTTCTTACCTTTTAAGTTACTCTATTATTATGTAAATATTAAAAGAATTAAAATTTAGCAAACTTATGTGTAGAAATTGGAATTTGTTCAAAATTCCAGTACAGTATCGATATCTCTATTTTGTTTTCTCTCTCTACTTCTCAACGACCTTGGCATAGTAACCATAGCAACGGTGTTCTAACAATAATAAACTAGCATGACAACTACAAAAAAAACTTTTTATTTTACCTCAGTATATATATTTTGTTACATGATTCAAATATTTTAGATTAAAAAAATTTTGTTAAAAAAATACAGGAATAAAAATAGTGTGAAAATTTAATGCTTAATATCTATAGGGAAAAATAGATAATATATACTGTATACACAGAGAGAGAGAGGGGGGGGGGACATAAATATACATAGTTATTTTATTATTTCAACTATAGTATTAAATATAAAAAATTTAGCGTTCACGTATGAGAAATTTTTAACATTGTTATACATATAAAAATCGCCTTTTAAAAAATGATAAGGGAAGATAAAAACTACCGTAATATAAAAATATACAGAGTTATACGACTTCGCAGAATGTGAAGAGATTTCAAAAGAATATATTATATAATTATACAAATATTCTGTTAAAAAGTTTGATTTCGAAATGAAACTCCTTCTCTCTTATGATGTTTGATTTGGTTTATGAAGTATCCTAGAAGTTATGTGACCCGTCGGACCACTGAAAATGTTACTTTAAGTAAATAGTCATCTCAAAATTGAAATCTTACAAACTAACATACAGATTTGTATGCTTATACTTTTCTTTATTTCATCAATATCTCAGTAATATTAATATCTGATTTTTTTCGATCAGTTCATTTCTGGGGGGGAGGGGGGGTATATATTTTTCATATAATACCAAAAATATCGTACGCATAATTATTAAAAATTCTATTAGTAATATTGATCTCAATCGAGCTATTTTTTTCTTTTGAAAATATTTTAATATTGTACACTTTTATCTCATTAATGTAATTAAAAATAAATAAAACATGGTATTATTTTTAAGCGTTTTTTTTTTTTTTTATATTTTTTTTACAAACTTCTCACAAAAGTCTGCAAAAGGAAAGAAAGAGAGGATACGGTTTTTAAAAATTGTTTTTAACTAAATAAATTTGTATTGTTTATTATACATAATAAATTATAATTGCTAAGTGATTTGTTATCACCAATATTTCAAAGCAATATGAGTAGAACAGATAGTCAAAATAATTAATCTAAAAACATACTAGCTGGTATAGTCAAGTGGTGAAGGCAGCTGACTCGCAACTCTGTACTCCTCACCGAGTATAGGTTCGAGCCACTGCTGGTTGCGTACGTAAAGTGTGAGAGCACAACACGTTGCACGATGCATGTTTACATGCATTCCATGACGAAGTACAGCATTTGGGAGGTGCATAATCAATGTGATTGCACCGACCAGCCTGCCAAGATGTTTCGACAGTTTCTCTAGGCCTGCTGCCTAGCTGCATGGCCGGCCCGTGTGTGCTTTTCCATTAATATTAATATGACCATATACACATTAATATAATGTATACTGCGCTTGGACGCCATACTGGAGTAGTGCATAACATTACTCAGCATAGGACAAACTTCATTTAAGTCCATTTTCTTTAGGAAATCGGTTAATTTTTGGTTATTTGTTATTTTTCTCACATACTTGAGATACTAATTTAACATATTTACAGAATCAAAGCTCTCAAAAATATTGCATAGTGGTTTTAAATTTGCAAAATGATTTTTTTCCTATGCCACTCATGTTATTGAGTTATCCAACATACTTTAACATGAATGCATAGAACAGTTGAGCTAACATAATAGTTAACTTTTTTTTAGTCTTTTCTTTCAGTGTATTTCAGTACTTCTCAAAGTTATGTATTCTCATATAATTATACATGACAATTAACATGACTTACATGCACCTGCAGCCACACTTTGTAATTAATACACTTGACCCTTACTAGTATAAGTGAAGATACACGTTACACGTTTTGTCATGCATCTAATTAATAATTTACAACGTTATGTTGCATAGAAATCATTATTCATAAAAAAGACACGACCTGCATCCAAAGAGTGCAATACATTTCATTTTATGCAATCTTCAATTACACGGAAAATATAAATTACGTAATTTATGCTGCATTCATGGAAGGAATAAATTACGTAATTACGTAATTTATGTCATTATAGCATAAATTATGCTAAATTATAGTAACATAATTAATTATGCTTGACATCATAATATTTATGTTTTGTACACAGAAAGAATAAATTACATAATTTATGCTGTATTTATGTCAGTATAGCATAAATTAATGCTAAATTACAACCATATAAATAATTATGCTGTACAATATAACATTTATGCTATTGTAATATAGCTATTATGCTGTATTGAATAAATTGTGCTGAAAATGAGCTAGCATAATTATTACGTATTTATTTTTGTTCGTGTAACATAGTTATTATGCAGTATTGCATAGATTATGTTGTATAGAACAAATTGTGCAGAAAATGAATTACCATAATTATTAAGTATTTATTTTTGACCGTGTTTATGACATTATAGCATAAATGACGCTAAATTAGAAGAAAATAAATCATTATGCTGTACAAGATAATAATTATGCTTTGTAACATAGTTATTATAGCAAACATTATGCTGTATTGAACTGAAAATAAGTTAGCATAATTATTAAGTATTTATTTTTAAAAAGTATTTAAGTAAAAAGTAAAGCAAAAAGTAAAAAGTATTTGCAATCAGATTAAAGCCATAGACCACATAAAACGTGTGATTTTTAATGAATAAACACAAAATGGGATCTTCAAAACTGATGATAATTTTTACCTGGATGTTAATGTAGCCCCACGAGAGAGTGTGAAAATACTGTAAAGTATGCAATTTGCGTGACTATTCAAGTGTATGACGTCAGAAACATGCAAAAATTAGTAAAAAAAACTTTTGTGCGGGTTGCATAAAATGAATTTTTCTGATCAGACAAACTAAAGTTATTTATGTAAATGATATCATGTGTTTTGTGATATTAATGCTTATGTTTTCTTCTGTTCTATTTCTTTAAATACACATTAAAAATATTACATTGTGTGAGAAGGCCTTAATGACAGTTTCGTATCAGAGACTATGAAACTATGTTGACATAAAAAAATATCTTAAAAAAAATATATTTCATAAAATTATTTTTCTATTCAAAAAATTCATATCATCATAATTTCATTTCCTTCTATGCACTCGCTTTAACATTCCCGTGCTATACAGTGCGCTCAACAAGATGCATCATGTTGCACGAAGTGATAGATTGATTGATATAGCAGCCCTACTTTGCAGTAAAATGCCTAAGGGTTGAAAAAAAACCAGGCAACCATATCTATGGTAAACATTGTAGATGTAGATACATAAAGCAGTGCATCGTGCGACGAGAGTGGAGCTCGTGTATTATAGTAGTCATATTGCGTACAAAACGAGTTATACCCTGGATTTTTAGGTTAAAATTGTGGTTTTTGCCTTCAAAATTGATAAATCTGCAGCACAACCTACTGTGAGTTTGCTTAATATTTTACTTGTAGCTGCAAAGTATTTGTATAAATATTTACATTTTAATAATAATAATAAATCTTTATTTAAGGTACATAGAGTTTTTCCAACCCTATTACATGAACCTTGGGTAAAACATATGCCAATATAATAATACATAAAAAAACCCATCATTTCATATACAAAACAACATAAAAATTACCAACTCCCAGTAAACCACAGATTTTTCGCATGTAGATTGCAAGTACTTGTCCAAATATAAAGTACTTGTCCAGAAATATTAAATTGAAAATTAATATTGTCTATAAAAGAACTGAAATGTACAATAGAGGTCCTTTCTGTGGTTGTTTGCACATTTATAATAATCTGCCAACTGATATAAGAGAAATTGAAGACCCTATTTTGTTTTAAAAAAATCGCAAGCAATATTATTCTATTGATGAGTTTATGAAAGATAATGAATCAGAATTAACAATGCATTTTTTTTATATTAAATTAAATTTAAAGACTTTTTTCTATATGTATTTATAAAAATGTTTGTGATATAATGATGTTTGTGTTATAGATGTGTACCTATTGACTATCATTTCTAATTGTATCAACTGATACAATAACCTAAGCCGAAATGTTTTGTTGTATATTGTGATTGTAGGATGAAAGAAATGAATAAATATATTTTGAATATGAATACAAGAACGTCAGTACCAGTGACGTCACGTGAGCTGGGAGTGACATTCTTGCATCGGAAAGTACTTGCAACGTACAAGTAAAAAGTTGTGGTTTACTGGATATTAGGTGGACGCAGAAAAGAAGCCTAACTATAAAGCTTGCAGGGGTAATCATCATTTTTACCTGAAGTTCTTTACGGCGAAACATAAATACGTAATACTTATCTAGCTAATTTTAGCACAATTCGTGCAATACAGCATAATTTATGCTATAATAACTATTACACTAAACATAAATATTATCATGTGCAGCATAATTATTTATGTTCTAATTTAGAATATTTAGTCATAAATGCATCATAAATTACGTAATTTATGCTCTCCGTGAAGTATCTGATAAATGATGTTGAAAAAATTATCACGCAATATGGTCGCTGTATTGAAATTCTCTTTGAGATGTGGTAAAGCTAAAAATGCCATTTATATGCATTTTCAACAAGAGCAACTAAAAAAAAAAAAAAAAAAAAGCTAAAAAGTTGTTATTGCTGTAAATAATATTTTTTAACTGGTGACTCGGCACTATAGTCACTCTATGGAACATGATCTTAGCCTTATAGTAAACCTTATAGAAACGTGATCTAAGTAATTATTACCCAGAACGTTATTACAAGCACTCTAGCTTACCAATTAAAATACCGTCCTAAAATTACTAGAATTCACAAGTTGGTCAATTTAAGTGTCATTTTCAGGTTTATTTTAAAACTAACGTTATGATGGGAAAAAAAAAAAAAAAAAGAAAAAAAAAAAGAAGAAAAAAACTTATGATTTTTAGAACGAGGGAAGGTGGGTATTAATATTAGATATTATATTTTATTAAAAGCGTAGAGCACCTTGAACAAAAAAGTTGCGTAATATCATAACAAACCTAAAAATCAACTTTGATTTGGCCGGAATAATTTATTTCTAATTTATTTTTCATTCACAAAATGACACTGGCGGTCACTGACGTCACAGCTCGCCTAGTCTACGCGCGCGTAAAACAAGCGAGGTGTGACGTCAGTGACCGCCAGTGTCATTTTGTGAATGAAAAATAAATTAGAAATAAATGACTCATGCCAAATCAACGTTGATTTTTAGGTTTGTTAGGATCTTACGCAACTTTTTTGTTCAAGGTGTTCTACGCCTTTAAGTTCCATGTTAATACAGAGTAGTACAGCAAGTTATTTTAAAAATGATACACAGAGGATTTTTACCGCACTAATACGAGTTGATGCATAACAATAAAGAGAGATGTTCACTGCTACACTTCTCCATCTTTTACTTGGCTTGTATCATGTTGTGATGATCGATTTGGTCAAGACAGGAAACGAGTCAACTAAGGCGATGAGTAAACATCATGCAAACTAGAGAGAAGGAACAATGGGTGAGCGAGCATATTTTGGTGTGCTTTGATAGAAGTCAAGTAAAAGGTGGAGAAGTGCAGCATCTTATTGTTATGCGTCAATTCATATTAAAGCGGCAAAAATATGTAAAATTCTTTGTGTCACATTTTTAACCCAAATCGTTGTACAATTCACTACGTGGACAAAAATTAATACGTAATAATTATGTAAGCCCATTTTCAGCACAATCACTCTAAAAATTGGTGCATAACTTTAGTTACGAATCCTAACTTATTTAAGATTATACACTTTTAAGTTATTATGAGTAGCTAAAATAATGCATTTTAGCAAGTCATTAAAAATAGCTAATTTAAGTTGTTTTAAATTTTTTTTTAAAGGGTTTATAAGCTATTTCAAGTTAAAATAGCTATTTTTAGTAATTTGCTAAAATGCATTATTTTAGCTACTCATAATAACTTAAAAGTGTATTATCTTAAATAAGTTAGTATTCGTAACTACCAAGTAATGCACCAATTTTTAGAGTGATTTATTCAATACAACATATATTATGCTATACTTCATAGTTTCTATAATATAATAGCATAAATAGTATCTTGTACAGTATAATTATTTAATTCTAGTTTAATATAATTTATTCTATAATAACATAAATGTAGCATAAATTACATAATTCATATTTTCCGTATATAACTTAATTGTAAATAATATTAAATATAATCAATATGTACCGAATGGCAATTGAAAACTTTCGTGACAATAGAATAAATTGCAACACTGCATGCCCACTCTCCTCTCTTTTATTTAAGCACTGTTGTTCCTTCATACCAATGATCTCTGTTAATGTAATGTTGCCAGTATTTCTATTTTTTCCATAAGGATAATGTATTGAAAGTTATTCGTAACATCTCGGTACCATCAAGTATTTTGCTCAATAAAGAAACTGAAAATTTCTTGTCATACATAATTCTCATTATATGGATAACAAAATATTACCAAGCATCCATTAAATCACAAGAGCCATACATAGTCCAGCATTTGCGATAAACTTTACGAAAACCGTGGAAATGTCTAGGTTGATGTGAGTTTATGTGTTTCTATCTTTTTTATCCATTAGCATTTAGAGTGTCAATAAATCCATGTATATATAATAGAGAGAAAGAGAAGAGAAGAGAGAGAGAGAGAGAGAGAGAAATATTAATAAATAACCTGCACATATACCAATCATATGGTAAAATACAAATCACGTAACATCAAATTATGATAAATAGATCAAATAAAATATTTATAAAGTTTTTTGCTTATATACACTATAATTATTTTTATAAATTGATGAATGTTAATAAAAAATGGTTACAAATTTTTAATTTATTTTAATTAAATTTTTTTTTATATATATAAATATTATTTATATATAAACAAAATTGATGCGGGAATATAAATTTAAAAATTACTAGTTGAAAAATTTATTTAAAAAAAATTAAATGTTTTTTATATGTATAAAAAAAAATTGAAAATAAATGAATAAAATATGTTTTTTGACGTTTCAATTATGTCAATTTAAATACTGTAGTAATTTTAAAACACACCTATATAAAATTCTTTCCTTGCAGCTAAAGAATAAAACATTAAATCAACAAATCTTAATTAATTTATATGAGAGAATATAAATTCAAATTAATACTTTATTAAGCAGATAAAATCCTCAAGCTCGGAATAAAATCATAAAGTACACTCAGTAAACAGTTATTTACTCACATCGTACAATGAGGAAGATTAAAAATATTTAAAGGAAACGTCCAGACCATACAACATGCATTTTTAATTTATTAAGCACAAAAAGAGATTTCCAAAAATTAAATTTTGACGCCCTAAACGTATATAATCAAAATTTCAGCTTATGCAACCCGCACAACTTTTTTTTATTAGATGTGAACAATCCTGACGTCAGAAATGTTCAAAATTTGTGCATTTTGCCAAATTTACAACTTTACATGTTCTCTTGCGGAGCTACAATTGAGTAATATTGAAAATTGAACATGCTTTTGGGTGTACCATTTTTTAATGAATTAAAAGGGCATTTTTTTAGGTCTGGACGGTCACTTTAAGGTGTAATTTTATTCCATATTCTAAAAAAAAAAAAATCGTCTTAAATCGATTGATATGTGAATTGATAATTTTTGAATCCATTGAAGACGTAATACACCTTGAACAAAAAAAGTTGTGTATTAATTTAACAAACCTGAAAATCAACATTGATTTGGCTGGAGTTATTGATTTCTAATTTATTTTCCATTCACAAAATGGATTGAGCGGGCAATGACGTCACAGCTCACTTATTTTACGTGCGCGTGGACAAGGCGAGCTGTGACGTCAGATTCCGCACACACCATTTCTTGAATGGAAAATAAAATAGAAATCAATGGCTTCGGCCAAATTCACGTTGATATTTAGGTATGCTAGGATATAGAGAAGTTTTTGGTTGAAGGTGTTTTTACAATTATATTTTTAAAAATAAAAAAATGACGTCACAGGTGGCACATTATGCATTTGGGCATTGCCACCCATGACATCATTTTCAATTTCATGTTTATTAATTTCTTTCGTCCTACAATCAAGAATGCATATCAACTTAGGTTATTGTAACAAGTATTAAAGGAATAGACCAGAGAAAAGCATAAGCATTTATACCACAACACACTTGATGGGACTTACATAAATAATTTTAGTTTGTCTCAAACCCTAACAGTAGCCCGGTAGCAGTGATCAGAAAATTGGATTTATGCAACCCGCACAACATTTTCATACTAATTTTTGCGTGTTTCTGACGTCATATAAGTCACGCAAATCGCATACTTTACAGTATTTTCACGGCCTCTCGTGGGGCTACATTAACATTCTGGTAAAAATTGACATCAGTTTTGAGGATCCCATTCCGTGTTTATTCATTAAAAAGCTCGTGTTGTTTTATGTGGTCTATGGCTATAATATTAAAAAATCTGATATTTGTTCATTCTTAATGGATGTACTGTATTTAGGGTACAGGCAATGTAATATAAAATTGTTGCTCTGTTACCTTAAGGCAATATTATAAATTGATATAAAAGACTTTAATCAACGTATTGCTCTATATAAATACATGGTAATACCATAAAACAAATTAAAATAATATTAACATATAGAATATTTTTTTTAAATTTTATTCCTAGATATTTTTCATTATAAAAGCATGTTCAGCTTACAAACCTGCCTAGAGTTAGATATGAGATGAGAGAGTAAAAGATGTAACATCAATACAAACCCGGAAGTAAATTACAAAGACAGAAAAAAAGAGAGAGAGAGAGAGAGAGAGAGAGAGAGAGAGAGAGAGAGAGAGAGAGAGAGAGAGAGAGAGAGGGTATTACTATGTACTTTGCTTCAAGCATTAGGCTTTCTGTATACTTGACCATACTTTTGTACTGCTAGCACTCTCATAGATGACCGCAGTCATAATAACGATAACGAGTTCGTGCTCGTCACTGCTGCTTTGTTACTTTAACTTCTAACATTTTTACACGGGAAAAAAATAATCTTTGACATTTACGGATTGAAGCTTCTCTCTCTCTCTCTCTCTCTCTCTCTCTCTCTCTCTCTCTCTCTCTCTCTCTCTCTCTCTCTCTCTCTCTCTAGAATTAGTAATACGATTTTTTAAGGGTTTTTAATTTTATTGCACAAGAAGGGATTTGTTTTGAATTGATTGATGTACTAGTTTCTAATTTTGAGTTCATTTGTTTTTTTTAATTAATTTTAAAAATCACGATATGACGTCATGGTCGGTAGCTTTTTTGTGCACGATCATGGAAAAGTCAACGACAATATAACGATTTACAAAAACTTAGTTGAAATGAAAATACTTGAAGGTGTAGAACATTTTGAACCAAAAAAATTATCTTATATCCTATAGGATTATATAGGATCGTATAGGATTGTTATAATATACTTATATCAATGTTAATTTGACAGGAATCATTGATTTCTAATTTATTTTCCATTTACAAATCAGTGTATGCGGACTGTGACGCCACAGCTCAGTTGTTGTAGGTACATATTTTATTTAGTGAAAATGAATTTGAGTGAATTAAAATTACCAATTAAAATTTGTATCAATATATTTTATTTTTAGTCAATTTTATGGAAGATTGTTAATTAATTTCCTCGTCTCTTCACGTTCTCCTAAAACATAATCTCATTGTTCATAAAATAATCTGATAATAATCTCAATGCTTTACAAAAATAATTAAAAAATAAACTTTTTTTTTTTTTAATTTAATTGTGAATTTATATTTAAGTTGTAAAATATTTTGATGTTGACTTTTCAAGTGAAGTATTAGGAAACTTTACTTCGTTATCGGTTTTCTCGCACTCTAAAAGCCTCGTTGAGAAGAAGCTAGGTCCCTTGTTTGCCCAAAGAGAAAAGCAACTTCTTTTGTTCAAGTACTTAATGCCGTACAGTCACTAGTTTGTACGCTACACGTAAAGAAATATAACTGCTTTTTTTTTTTTCAAAAGGTTCAATTAAAAAAAATTAACTTTATTTTTATTTATTATTATTATTATTATTATTTTGCTTTTTTAAATTCTTTGTAAAAAAAAAAGTTTATCTGTCTATATTTCTATTTTGCCATAAAAAGAAGAAAAAACTAAACATGGAATAGGTACATGTTAAAATTTAGCTGATTTGAACTTAAAATTTACTTCTTTTTTTAATTTTAATTGTAAAAATATCACATGAGAATTTTATCATGGAATATTTCCACCATGATTTTTTAAAGGGATTTTATAAAAAAAATTGTCAGATTCTACTGTGTAGCATGAATTTTACAATTTTTAACACTATAAAGAACAAAATATATAATCTACTCTAAATTGGTAAACAAAAATCATTTTTACAACCTCAGTACAATAATACAGTGGTTCTCAAATATGAAGATAATAATAAATACAGCAGGATTGCAACTTCATTCCTAGAGGGAAAATTTTCACGCAAAAAAAAAAAAAAAAAAAAAAAAAAAGAATAATTTTTATATTTTTATTTACGTGGGGCAAAGTTTTTTATTCAAGATAGAATGTATAAAATCTTGTAATTAAATTACGACCGTTTTAAATCTTAAGGTCACCGTAACTCCTTACGGCACTGTTCACCCCCCCTCCCCCTTTCTCTCTCTCTCTCTCTCTCTCTCTCTCTCTCTCTCTCTCTCTCTCTCTCTCTCTCTCTCTCTCTCTCTCTCTCTGTTATAAATTAAATTTATTGTCATAATGTTTTCATATAATTTCACATTGCTATAAATACTCTTGAAAAATATAATGCAAGATATTTCGTTGATATTCAACCATACTGATATAAACTAAAAAAAAAAATAAAAAAAAAAAAAAAAAAAAAAAAAAAAAAAAAAACTAATGATATAAATGTTATCCAAGTTGCTACATTTTTAAAATTAAAGTAAATAGGTGCCTAGAAGGATGCGGTAAAATTACGTTTGGGTTCGTATTTTATTCTACCTCAGTTACATAGTAAAGGAAAAAAATCAAAATCTTCTGATACTTTTGTAAAACTTTAAAAGAAATCCAAACGTTTTTAAAAAAAATCAATTCTTACCATGCATTTTGATTTTGCCTAAATTAAAATTTTGCAAATTTCATAATATAGTTACAAACTTAAAAAATTTATATATATATATATCTCCAACTAACATGTATAATAAAAAGTTGGAATTAATAAAATAAGTTATATTTTTAATTACAATTTCCATGTATAAATTCTTACGTATAATTTCTTTAAATTATTCTCATTTAACCCATTTTAATATTATACAATTATTATATCATACACTCAAAAAACATAACTATAATGCCTATTTTTAGACATGTATACTAATACGAGTTATTTTGATAGGACACCAACGCATGAGTTGGTTTTTAGAAAACATTGGTCTGTATTATTATAGTTAGTGTTTAACTAGAAATGGCAAATAAAATTAGATATTCTATATTAGATAGCATCAACTTCAACTCGATGTTACCTTTACCTTCAAAAATAGAGTAAATATTTGCGTTAAAAACATTGATGTTATAAATTACAACATATATACAAATCTCTACCGCCTACCTTTGAGAACATTAAAGGAATAGAACAGAAGAAAACATAAGCATTTACATCACAAAACACTTGATGGGACTTACATAAATAACATTTGTTTATTACAAAACCCAACTGTAGCGTCATAGCAGCGATCAGAAAATTTCAAATTATATACAACCCGCACAATATTTGTATACTGATTTTTGCCTGTTTATGAGGAATAGTCACGCAAATAGCATACATACTTTACAGTATTTTCACGCTTTCTTGTAGGGACATATTTACATTCTGGTAAAAAATTGTCATTATTTTTGGAGATTCCATTTAGTATTTAATCATTAAAAAGCATAGACAACATAACAACTTTAGCATTTATATCACAAAACACTTGATGGGACTTACAAATTGGTCTCAAAACCCAACTGTAGCGACGTAGCAGTTATCAGAAAATTTTGATTTATGCAACCCGCACAACATTTTTATACTAGTTTTTGCCTGTTTCTGACGTCATATACAAAAATAATCACGCAAATTGCATACTTTACAATTTTTTACGCTCTCTTTTGGGGCCAAAAAAATTATCATCAGTTTTGTAGATCCCATTTTGTGTTAAAGAACATGCTGTTTTATGTGGCTTTAAACATTTTACAATATTTATACTCAGTAAACATTTATTTTCGCAGTGTATATAAAGGAGAGAACATACGCATATAGGACGGAAAAAAAGAGGATGATTATTATAACACTAACTTTATGACTTTTTGTATATAACAGACCTAAATTTTTCCTCTGATAATTTACATGAAATTAAGTATGCATAAGTGTTTAGCTAGATTTGAAGAGATAAAAATATATAATATTATATTTGTTTGCATACGTAATATATTATGTAAATAAAAAGATAAAAGTCAGAATAATGATAAAAACTATATTATTACACTACAGTATTAAAGATACTTATATACAGTATAGCGTTATTGTTAGAGATAAATAAAGTTAAGCAACTTACATTGTGACAAGACTTGGATGGGTGAACAATGAGGAAGGTGAATTGAATGTTTTTTGAGTTTATGATATTTTTAGAAAGAGCTTTAAAAAATATTAAGGTGCTATTTTTTCTTAGGACGATTGGAGCATGCGAAGTATTTTTAATTAATTTTTGAAAATCGGTCTGTGACGTCATCAGTCTACTTTTTTCTCGGCAAATACTAATCGTTAGAGGTTCAGTAACAAGTTTAATGAAATCAGCTCGTCCTCAGGATTTCAAAAAAACTGGCTACTGAACCTTCTACGGTCAATACTTTCCGAAATAAATGCCCGGTTGATGACGTCACAGGCTTTTTAGGTCGATTTTCAAAAATTAATTAAAAATACTTCCCATGCTCCAATCGTTCTAAGAAAAAATATAGTCTCAAATTTTTTTAACGCTCTTTTAAAAAAATGTCATAAAAAGTGGGGGTTAAAAAGAATTCACCTTCCTTCTTATTAGTATAAGACGCGCATGGAAATAATAAATTACGTAATTTATGCCACGTTTATGTCATTATAGCATAAATGATACTAAATTAGAATGACCCAAATAATTATGCTGTAGAATATAATATTTATGCTATTGCAACATAGTTATTATGCATTATAGCATAGATTATGCTATATTGAACAAATTGTGCTGAAAATGAGCTAGCATAATTATTATTTTTTTAATTGATGACGAAATTGAGTCACTTTAAAGAAAATTTATTAGAATGTATAAATATAAAATAAACCACAAGCGAGCTGACTATACAAAATACTTCAAGGAGCAAAATTCACAAAATCACAGCTGTGAGTCTGTGACGTCACAGCTCACCTGATTCGAGCGCGTGGACTATAGAGCTGTGACGTCACAAACCCGCAGTTTTCATTTTTAGAATGGAAAATAAATTAGAAATAAATTACTCTGGTCAAATCAACGTTGATATATTAGACATGTTATAGGATATTGGACATGTTTTTGTTCAAGGTGTTCTACGCCTTAAAGAAACCATGGAAATTTGAAATGAGATTTTGGTAGAATCGATGTTCTCAACAACATGTTCATTTACCGTGTGCAGTCAGTAATGAATGACAAATGTATTCAGCAAACTATTGATATTTTTAATGACTCATTCTTTAAAATTAAAAAATTGTTTAACAACCTGTAATAACTATTTACTTTTATATAAAACTAAAAAATTAGTTTTTTATATGTGAGTAACTATAAGTAATATAACTCTAACTTAAAGGAATAGACTAGAAGAACAAAAAAGCATTCATATCATAAAAAATTGGATGGGACTAATACGTTTTCTTACAAGTTACTTATAACTTTAGTTTGTCTCAAAACCTAACTATAGCTCCTTAGCAGTGATCAGAAAATTTTGATTTATACAACCCTCACAACATATTTTACTAATTTTTACTAATTTTTTCTGGCGTCAGAAACATGAATAGTCACATAAATTGCATGCTTTACAGTATTATACAAAAATCATTTTGATGTTGTTACAATGCAATGTAGTTCCGTTTAAATAACGTTCATAATTTGAGCAATATAATTATTTTCAAAATATTTTTTAGATTAAATTAATAACATCTAAAAATTAAAATGAATTTATAAAAATTCAAGGACCATTCATTTACTGTTTAAAAAAAATACTTGTCATAAGCTTATATAATATTTTAATTAAAAAAAATAATAATTCCTGCAAAGTTGATAGAGTAATATACTTTTTTAAAGAAGTTAGTGCGGATTTTTTCCATTATTATTATTATTATTTCGAAATCATTTATATATATATTATATATATATATATATATAATAATATATATATATATATATATATATATATATATATATATATATATATATATATATATATATATATATATATATATATATATATATATATATATATATATAAATGCCAAAAAGTACTATTATCAAGTCTCTTGAAAAATACTGGTAAAATGGCAACACTGCAATAAAAATAAACCTTTAAATAAAGTTTACGTTTCCATGTAAAAATTTGGTTATTTACTTTTGAGATGAAAGAGAAAAGTTTTTTTTTTTTTTAAGCACATAATATATACCTCTGCCTAGAATGAGGAGAGAGAGAGAGAGAGAGTTGAGTTTTAAAATTGAAAATCGTACCACGCATATAATTGTTTAGCGATGCATAAATATACCATCATTAGCATAATCAAATTTTTTTTCAGTAACAGCAGTAAAAATATATAAATTTTAAATTCCTAACAAAGATCATAATTTAAGTAAAAAAAAAAAAGTTTCGGAAAGTTTGTAATCAAAACGATACTATGATTTTTCTCAATAGATTAACATAAAATTTCTTGGCTTCTCTCACTCTCTCTCCTTCCCACTCTTTCTCTCCCTTCTCCATAATTTTGATACCATTTTTCATTATAACTAATTAACTACTTCACTGACCTTAAACGAACAAAAGAGCATGAACTCTTCGTTTGCTTCTTTTAGCGTAACAAAATAATTATTATAAATTTTGAGAAACCAGTATTTTTATTTAGCTATTCATTCATTTACTCATTTACTCATTTACTCATTTACTCATTCATTCATTCATTCATTCATTCATTCATTCATTCATTCATTCATTCATTCATTCATTCATTCATTCATTCATTCATTCATTCATTCATTCATTCATTCATTCATTCATTCATTCATTCATTCATTCATTCATTCATTCATTCATTCATTCATTCATTCATTCATTCATTCATTCATTCATTCATTCATTCATTCATTCATTCATTCATTCATCTCATAATTATTTTAAATTTAAGAAAAATATGAATTATATTAATAAAAATCTTACATTAACAATTTTGGCTATAGGCATTTTAATTTAATATTATGTAAATTTGGTTTGTTAACCAGCAAAAACTACATGATACTTGATAGAGCATAACCTTATTTAATATAAAGCTTGTTGTTAGATAACATTTACCTCAAAAATTGTTATGTATAAGGTTATGCTATTGCATGTTAAGGCTGAAAACGAGGTAGTGTGGTGAAATTACTTTAGTTGTAAAGAGTTTAAAAAATCTAATGTGTTGTAAAATGACACGGGTTACAAAATACTGAAATAAAATTTTTTGAAATCTGAAAGCTCATATGTAAATTTTTAATACTTTTACTCTCACTTTTACCTAATGATCTTGAAATTTTTACCGTAAATAGTTTTCACTTTTTTTTTTTTTTTTTTTTTAAAGTTTGGCATCAGCTTTTAAATTTCAGAGATAACAGCCATATGGATTACTGAAAAGTGGTTTTAGTTCAAAAATAAAATAATTCAGAGGCTAACAATGCTAAAATAGTGCTAGCAAACGACTTTATGTTCCGTTCTCAATTTCGTTTACGAAGAAATGAAGCGTCTACAACTCAAGTTATCTTGACACTGAAATTTTTAATATAGCTTACTGAGTCTTAAAGTTTTTGTTTTCCTGAACTTCAAGCATTATAAGCTTGTCATGCCACGCAGACGTCAAATTCAAGAAAAACAAAAAGCTATGCAGTAAAAATTTTAGTATATCGAGAAAAAAAAATCTAACTCCAGTTTTAACTTCTGCAACTGTCATAAGAAATTATGTTTCATCAAGACAAGATCGCAGTCGTCTGCTAGCATTATTTGACCCTGAATATGTTTATTTTCTCAACAAACCCTATATTCCAAGTCTTCTAATGTACACGGATAAAAATAAATACGTAATAATTATGCTATAGCTCATTTTAAGGCGGGAAATCAGGTACTACGGGATTTGACTAAAACGTTATAAAGAAAGAAAAATGTGAAACTTTGCACAGTGATACCTTAGGATAAGGTATCTTCAAAAATGTAAAAAAATTTAGAGGTCACCAAGCTATATTTTAAATTATGATTTTTTTAAGTTTTAGTACCATAAGAGCCCATGTTAATTTCATTAATTATTTTCAATCTTATCTGATGGTCAAGGGTTTTGAAAATTTTATTATAGATAGCTGTTACTATTAACTTTCAAATGTCATCACAAAGTTTGCAAGTTTTCTTTTATATTTTGAGATGCAAGCCATCTGAATACAACCCTTAAGCACAATTTCTGCAATACAGCATAATCTATGCTAAACTTCCTTATTTTATAATACATAAAGGCGTAGAACACCTTGAACAAAAAAAAAATGTATAATATCCTAACATACCTAAATATCAACGTTGATTTGACCGGAGTCATTTATTTCTAATTTATTTTCCATTCCCAATATGGCAGCTGCGGGTTTGTGATGTCATAGCTTGCCAGTTTCTGCACGCGTGGACTAGTGAGCTGTGACGTCACAAACCCGCAGCTGTGATTTTGTAAATAGAAAATAAATTAGAAATCAATGACTCCGGCCAAATCAACGTTGATATTTAGGTATGTTAGGATATTAGACATGTTTTTTTGTTCAAGGTGTTCTACGCCTATAACTATTTATATTTGTTATAATTTAGCATTATTTATGCTATAATGACATAAATGTAGCATAGTTTATTCTTTCTATGCGATTACACAATAATGCGTATTATTGTAATACGTAATTTTAATTTCAAATTTTAATTTTTTTAAAGTAATAATTTTTTACTTTCAAATAATTTGAATAAAAAAACATTATAAAGTAAAATTTAATTCTATATTATATAGTACACTTTATAATATTTTAAAATTAGAGTAGTTTAAAATTTATATTGTAATTAATATGTTTTACAATGATAAATCTATATTTAATTAATTAATTCCTATATATACTCATCGATAAGTAGATTACATGAGTGACAAAAGCTGTATATTATACTTGACTAAAGCTATGTTTACAATAGCTCCAAAACCAAACTATCACAATTATTTGTATATGTTACTAGTAATTCTATAGTAAGCTAGTAATGATTTGCATCCTATATGAATTAACTTATAATTGTATAAAAAGTTAATAAATATAATTAAGTAATGTAAAAAAGAATTGTTATTTTTAATTAACTTTTTTTAATCTACTTTCAAATGTACTTATCTTGCACACTTTCAATAATACTGTTATGATTATTTCACTTCATTTTTATAGAGTGTATGCATTTATGTTAATGTCAACGCCATGTTGGATTACTCAATAATATGGGTGGCATAGGAAAAAAAAACTCATTTTGCCAGTTTAAAAACACTATGCAATATTTTTGAAAGCATTAACGCTGCAAATATGTTGAATTAGTATCTCAAGTATGTAAAAGTAACAATTACTAAAAAAATTACCCGTTTTAACAAAGAAATTTGCCTAAAACGATGTTTCTTCTACGCTGAGCAATATTATATTCACTACTCTAGTATGGCCTCCAAGCGCATTAAATATGACGTCATACGCATACACCCTATAGCATCTCAGTATATAATTTTAAGAAATAATTTAAAAACTGCAGTTAAAAGATTCGTAAATTTCGGATACATAAAATGCAATAATAACGCTATCCCAATTTAATTCAAAATACCTTTTTTTTTCCAGTCTCCTACAATCAAAATGCAATAACAGAATTACACTTATTTAGTTTATAATGGAATTGTCAAGTAGTATTTATTCAAAGTAACATAATTTACTCAATGATTAATAGTAATTGTGGTTTACAAACATATTACGTAATGTATACTGGATTTATGTATAGAATAAATGATGTTATAATTATATACGCTATAATTACGTTGCATTGAATGAATTGTGCTGAAAATAAGTTTTTTTTATAGTTTTTACATAATTATTTATTTTTTCCCGTGCAGCATTATTATAGTATGTTAATAGCAAAGTTATTATGTTATTGAAAAATTGCAATATTTAAAGAAATAGACCAGAAGAAAACAGAAGCATTTATATCACAAAACACTTGATGGGACTTACATTAATAACTTTAATTTGTCTCAAAACCCAACTGTAGCTACGTAGCAGTGATCAGAAATTTTCGATTTCTGCAACCCGCACAACATTTTTTTCTAATTTTTGCATGTTTCTGACGTCATAAACATGAATAGTCATGGAAATTGCATACTTTACAGTATTTTCACTCTCTCCAGTGTGGCTGCTTTAGCATTCTGGTCAAAATTGTCATCAGTTTTGAAGATCCTATTTCGTGTTTACCCATTAAAAAAGCACGTGTTGTTTTATGTGGTCTATGACTTAATGCTAAAAATGATACTTTACGGATTTGTTTTTGTCTATGCTGCTCCCTAGAGCTGAAAACTTGATACTCTACTTTTTTATGCTATATCACTCAATAATAACAAATACCTTTGATTAACATCTCAGGGCTCTTGAGAATTAAATAAGTATGATAAACTACTAAAATTAACATGAAGCTTTATGGACTTTAAAAAAAAATTGTGAATCAAATTTCTGCATAAATTTCCCCCTATATACGTATTTATAAGTTGTATTATCAAAGATTTTCTGCCCATACAACGTATCATTTTTCAACCTAAAATACTTTAAGTGCAAAATTCAGAATTAAAATATTTTAATACTTTAAGTGCTTTTGAAATATTGAAAATTCTTTACGTTAAAAGTTAATTTTTTTATATATATAAAAAGTGGCTTTTCAAAAGTAAGTTAATGTTATAAAAAAGTTCCCTGATTATGAATTGTATACGACAGTAATTTTTGAAGCTTAAGTTATTAAATTTACGTATTCATGTTAATTACACTTATATCATATATAATAGAAATTATTAATACCCTTTTAGAATGTAATAAAATGTTCATTAGTTAACTACTTTTCAAACATAATTGTTTAAGGAAAATTTCGGTTTCAGTATGATTTTTTTCTATCAGATTTATGTAACATTTTTTTTTTTTTTTTGATAATATTTTGACTTTATTACTTATTACTTCCATCAACGAATTTATTGCACTAAATCTTTTACTACGTTTTTAATGAGCAATCAATTCATATACTTATCATTATTTACACTTAAAGTCTCCCAATTTAGTACTAAAATTTTGGTTTTTAAGATATTTAAAATTATTGTTCTTTAGTAAGATTTTTTTCTTTTAATAGAATTTTTTGGTTTTAAATTTTTGGTTAAATATTGATGCAATTAACTGATACGTATTATATAATTTCAAATTTATTGTATCAATATCCATAAATAATTTTTGAAAAATCTGTATAAGTTTATAAAATAATAAATCTGCAATAAATTCAAAATTATTAGAATTTAATTTTAGTAGTAGAATTCATAAAATGCAATTTTATTGCAAGAATTTCCAAACGGAAATTTGAGTTTGAACGAATCCAACTTCCATAAAATTTTCATATATAAAATTGTATTTTCTGTAAAATAATCCTATATGGAATACGATTCTATTTTATTATTATTATTTTTTTATGAATTAACTTGTTTGAATTTCCAATATTTTCAACAAATAATAGGCAAACACAATAATAAAAAAATAAACATTATAATACACAAATTTCATCACAATTCAAAAAAAAAAATCTTCTCACTTTTTTTCAATCTCTAAATTTTAATTTTAACACCTTTACGCATATTACACCTATCAAATTAAATTGCTTTATAAATTTAAAATAAATAATTTAATACTTACATAAATGTTGTATAACACTAAAAAACATTTATCAATAATTTTTGTCTTGATTTATAAAATATTAAAAAAAATTAAATCTAAAAAAAAAACTGCCCACGACACAATAGAAAACAGCGGTATAGATGTTTAAGAGTCAAAGTATTGGGTACTACTGTTATTTTCCCGGCTCGGTGCTATCTTCTACAGAATACCCCCTCCAGTCATTTCTCTCTCTACTCCCCCCCTCCCTCAAACCCTCCACCCCTGGAGTTGCTTTGCCTGGTGGTTGGAACACCCCCGCATTTCTCTCTCTCTCTCATTCTCGTCTAACTTTTACGAATATTTCCGAGTATATCCGAATATACTAAAAATAATAATATTATTATTATGATTTAAAATAATTAATTTTATAGATAATCATATATGACTGATTATAAGATCTTAAAATGATTTCCTTTTTGAAATATAGGGTAAATTTTGAGGTAAAATTGTGGTCCAAATGTCAAAGTCGAAATTTCAATTTCAACCACTCGATTCTCTAAAAAAAAAAAAAAAAAAAAAATTAAATTAGAATAGTATGAATTAAAAGTGAAGTAATTTAGGTTAAAATTACAATGATATATATTTTGACAAATCAATAAAATATAAGGCATAAAACAACAACAAAATTGCATCAATATTAAAGGCATAGACCACATAAAACAACATGTGCTTTTTAATAAATAAACACGAAATGGGATCTTCAAAACTGTTAACTATTTTTACCAGAATGTTAATGTAGCCCCAGAAGAGAGCGTAAAAATACTGTAAAGTATGCAAGTTGCGTGAAAATTCATGTTTATGACGTCAGAAACATGCAAAAATTAGTATGAAAATGTTGTGCGGGTTGCATAAATCGAATTTTCTGATCACTGCTACGGGGCTACTGTTGGGTTTTGAGACAAATTGAAGTTATTTATGTAAGTCCCATCAAGTATTTTGTGATATAAATTGTTATGTTTTTCTCTGGTCTATTCCTTTGAGTTCGGTATCTATGCTTTATTGGAACTGGATATTTTTTCTAGGAAAATGGATTATATCGTTATGTCTAACTTTTTAATTATACACAAATGAATTAATAAAACAACAACATTAAGTAAACACACATTTGATTCTTAAAAATATCTTATTTTATTTTGATTTCATGATTTGAATTATACTTTCATTAGAATTTTTAAAACATATATGGAACCTTGAGAATAGTTATTTACGTGTCATACAGAAAGCTGCAGTTTTTGGCACAGCTAACATCGTGCGAAAAGTGCTTAGTTTGTGATCCTTCATTTTACCACCTGCAGTTTCTATCGGATAATTGTTACTGTATTACTGTCACCTTCACCTTGATTCAATATTCCGGTGTTTGTGTTACAAGAGAAGAAAGAAAATAACACAATAATAATAATAAATGCACTTAATTGCACGTGAATATTTTTCTTATCTCTTTTACTAATTTATGCAAGAACCCGAAATTAAATTATACAAATTTTTTAATTATTAAAAACTTTTCTTTTTATTAAAAGAATATTTGCATGAAGGTAGCACGACTTTTTAAGTTAAACGTAGAGAATGTTTATTATTGCCATTTTCAACAATGAATTTACAAGGTTTTTATTATACCCAATGCTGTACTTTATTAGGTGCATAATATAATAAGTGTTACTGGGAATAATTTTTTATAATGTAGTATAGTAAAAGTGTATTATCCTTCATTAAAAAAATCTAGCCTTGTTAATGCAGTAGTTTTTCAAAAAAAAAAAAAAAAAAAAAAAAAAAAAAAAAAGCATGATCCCGCAATGTTAAAATGCTAAATCATCATACGAAAATAAAAGCTTTGTTGCATTTTCCAGTACAGCGTGTAAATAAAGCTGGTCCGCTCCACCAGTAAGAAATATTAAATACCTTAAAGCCCTTATCAATTTACTTTTTTATCATTTAGAATGATAGACTGATAATTACCATACCTTAATATCCATGAATTAGACACCATCACGTTGATTCTGTATTTATTTTCATTTATTTTCCTTTTGGCGGTTATATCACGTATCTGAAAACACAATGTACCTCCGCCAATCACCGTCACCGCTCTGGTCACGTGATAAATTTAAGCCCCTCCCTCAAGTTCTTTACACCTATCACGGTCCCATCGGTGCATTGTGACGTCAGATACGTGATATAACTGCAAAAAGGAAAATAAACGAATATAAATACAGAATCAATATGTTGGTGTCTAATTCATGGATATTAAGGTATGGTAATTATCAGTCTAGTATTCCAAATGATAAAAATGTAAGTTGATAAGGCCTTTAATTATTATAATATCAATTTTTTTTCTAGAATTCCAATCTAAATAGATATTTTTATTTAAATATTTCATTTTCTTGCGACAAAAAAAAGACGCTATAATTCAATATAAAAACCTCAAAGAAAGTTAAATAATTTATTTTCAATCGTAAGACGATGTATATATATAAAAAAAAAATCTGTCAATGCGTATTTCGTACGAAATATTTTTAATAATTAAGTTAAGTCGTCTGGCTCGTAAATTTTATTTTTTATTGTTTATTTCCACAAGAAAAAAAGTTAATAAAAAATAAATTGTTTTTCGTTTTCTTTTCATATAAATTTTATAAGATTTTTTTTCTTGTATTGATTCTTTAAGACAAATAAAAAGATACTCACTTTTTTTTTGTAATAAATTGTTAAATTATTTTAATTTAACATTTTTTTTTTTTAGTATTATAGTTAATATTTAAATAAATGATATAAAATTTAGCAAAACAAAAGAAGATGATTCATAAAGTATAAACATTTAACATACGATTATTAGTTATGGGACGTATTGTGCAATATTACGTATAGCAATTAACGTTATTAGTTTTTTTTAATATATTTTTTTTCAAGTAAAAAAAAAAATCATAGCTGTATAGGGTGTATGCGCATGACATCATATTTAATGCGCTTGGACGCCATACTGGAGTGATAAACTACATTATTAATCATAGGATAAACTTCATTTTTTGCTATTTTATTGGTAAATTGATTAATTTGTTCTTATTTACACTTTCTTCACGTAATTGAGATACTAATTCAATCTAGTATAAACAGCATCAACGTTAAAAAAGTATATTATTGCTTAGTATTTTTAAAATACTCAAATGAGTCATTTTCCAATGCGGACCATGTTATTGAGTGATACAACAGCGTCGATTTTAATATGAATGGATATATAGTATAATGGATATTATGGATATAGTATAATTGAGTCAGAAATCTTAATTCCATCTTGTAAAAACAAAAATAAAAAAAGTTTATAAATGAGAAAGTTTAATATTTTTATTATGTATTCTAAAAAAGAAAAGCATCCTAAATAAATCGATAGATGTGATTTTTTTTTATTCTTGAGTTCATTTTAGTGTTTTTAAAGCATTTATAATTTATTTAACTAAAAATCGTGATATGATATCATAGTAGGTAACTTTTGCAAGGGTATGTATGCAAAAGTTAAATTATTTCGTATAAATTTCAAAAATGAATAATAAAAATTGAAGAAATAAAAAAAAAATTAAAAAACGTACATTAGTCGTCTCATAAAAATGCCTTCTTTCAGAATAATATGCAATAAAATCATCCCTAAAGTTTGTTATACGCCTTACTCATACTTTTAATATTTCAAACTTCTATGTAAAAGTTAATCCACTTACTAATTTAGTTGTTTGTTTATATTTTTTGTGTGTTATTGAAAATGTACATTAAAAAAATTACACCATATGAAAATGCCATTACGATTTTAAAAAGGAAGAAAAAAACAAAACTTTTTGTAATAGAATAACGGGGGAAAATAAGCTCGAAAAAAATATAAAAAGACTGCATGAATTAGAAATTAAAGGAATAGATCAGAATAAAACATTAGCATTTATATTACTGGTGAGACTTACATACATAACATTAGTTAGTCTCAAAACTCAACTGTAGTGCCGTAGCAGTGATAAGAAAATTTCAATTTATGCAATTCATACCACACTTCTATACTAAATGTTCACTGGAGCTCGTTCTGCAAAGTCAGACTTCCGGCGCAACTTTTGTGTCGATATGTTCCTTTGTTATAACAGCTGATTATGACTTCGTTACCTGTTTACTACGTTTATACATAATGGTCGATCATTGTTATTTCTTCGTTTAGAACTTTGAACTTGATAAGAATGAAAGAAACTCCACACAAAAAAGTTCCATGCTCTTCATGTGACTCAATTTTTGTCAATTTTGTTAGCTCAAAAAACAAGATCAACCAATGAATGTGTCGTATTTTTTTGGTCAGCCAATCACTGTTGTTGAGATTCACTTTACTTTACAGAACAAGCTATTTTCTGACGTCAAAAACACGAATAGTCACTCAAATAGCATACTTTACAATATTTTAACGCTTTCTTGTGGGCCCACAATTACATTCTGGTAAAATTTGTCATCACTTTTGTAGAATCCGTTTTGTTTAAAAACACGTCATTTTGTTTCATGTGGTCTATGACTTTTAAGGTAAAAAAAACACCAACTTATTCTCTCATAAATTATAACGTGCAAAGTTTGGTTTATATATATATATATATATATATATATATATATATATATATATATATATATATATATATATATATATATATATATATATTTTGGTGTTGTAGAGAAAATGAATTATAATTTAATACCATGAAACAGACAGCTGCTGCTATGTAAAAAATTTATGAAGTTAAAAATTATATAACAAAATAATGTGGGAGTTACGTATATTACTAATTATCTCTCATAATCTTTTAAAGTGAGAGGAGGGTGTGTGTGGATGTATTTGTTTACAAAATTAGCATAAAATTTCTTTTAAAAAAAAGTTTGCAAGGTTTTAGATGTAAAACTATGCTTCACTTATGATAATATATTCTCCGCCGAAGGGACTATATACATAGAGTGTTTGTTTATTACACCGCAAGTGATAATCAAAACAATTGAATGTTAATGCTACTTGTCATTAAACGATCATTTCTGTCATTCATCGATGGTTTGCTCATGGCCATATAAAAATATCAAATTTAACCGGTGACAGACTTGATGCGTAAATAGTTAAAAGAGGAACTTTATTTTTTACAATAATTGTTTCTACGTTAGTTATATCCAGCAAAACTTTTACATTCAAATGAAATTGAATGAATTAAAAAAAAAATTAGTAAAAAAAAAATACATCTGGAAAAATGTTTTAATAATATAAAATATATATATTTTTTTTAAGGCGGGAAATCAGCTACTGCGGGATTTGACTAAAAAATTGTAAAGACCGAAAAATCTGAAATTTTGCACAGTGATACATTAGGATTAGGTATCTTCAAAAATATAAAAATTTTGGGGGGTCACCATGCTAGATTTTTAATTATAATTTTTTGAAGTTTTAGTCCCATAAGAGCCCATGTTGATTTCAATAATCAATTTCTCTCTTATCTGATGGTCACGGGTTCTGAAAATTTTATCATAGATAGCTGTTACTATTAATTTTCAAATGGCATCATAAGATTTCGAAGTTTTCTTTTTAGATTTTGAGATACAAGCCATCTATATACAATCCTTAATTCTGATTTGACTTAACAGTTGGCACTAAAATTTGAATTTTAACATTCACATATTATCTTTATTGTGAGAAATCAGGTACTACAGGATTTGACTAAAAAGTTGTAAATAAAGAAAAATCTGAAAATTTTCACAGTAAGTCACAGGATAAGGATAAGTTGGGATAAGGTATCTTCAAAAATGTAATAATTTTGTGGGGTCACCATGCTAATAGATTTTAAATTATATGACTATGAAATTTTAGTCCCTTACGAGCCCATGTTAATTTCATTAATTATTTTCTCTCTTATTTGATGGTTATATGAGTTCCAAATTTTTTATCATGGTAACTGATACTAATAACTTTCAAATGTCATCATCAAGTTTGCAAGTTTTCTTTTTAGATTTTGAGATGCAAGTCATATGAATACAAATCTTAAAGTGGAAGAACTTAAATATTTTATCGTGTTTGTGTGTTTGACATTATATACTTTTAAGTAATATTTTGTCTTTGCTTCATGTTAATTGTATAAACCTATCGCAACTGTCCATTTTATTAGACAGTCAATCACTTATACTATACCTTAAGTTGTTTTAATGTTGAAAGATTGATATACGGTAAGGAGATACTCAAGAATTAATTATGCTAGTTCAAAATAAGCTGTACAGTACATCAAAGATGATTTTTTTCATAACTATATAAAGGAATAAAATTTCCACTTTAAGTTTCATTTATTTTTCATGTCTAAAACCAAATTTATGTAGTTGTAACTATACTGTACAGCAAAATAACTTTTCCCCACTAAATAAATAAAGCTCAGCTGCAAAAAGCCTTTCTCTTTTTTACACCATAGTAATGCATTATACTCTCAACAACATAAAGTAAATAAGTTGTACAAGTGATTGTACAGCACTAGACAAAAGTTTTCGAACGAGACAGATAGTTAGTACAGCAACAGCCCAATAACTTTCTTATGAGAATAACACAGGTTGAATAATACGTTTGCCGGAAACTTTTGTCAACAGCTCTATGTACCAAAATATCATGACAATACTTTATCCTTATGGTAAAATAGAAAAACTGGCCACATTAAGGATAGCAGGTGTGAGGAAAATAATGCTCAAATAAATTGCAATATTATTGCAATTTATTTCATTGTTATGAAAATTTTTGATTGCAGTTCGGTACCATTTAAATTTTGTACATTTTTATCTCATAGAATAAAATTGCAAATTCAGTGTAAGTTTTTGAATGGTTAAATATATTATAACAATCATATGGGTATAGCATGTATAATTCAATAACTTATATATATTTTTTTCTTTTTCAGTTAAATGATTTCTATGTACACATTTACAGTGAGATCTCTTTAAAGTCTCTTTATCTTCACTTTCTATTGACTATAAAAATTTAGTTATACAAAAACACGAAAAGGGAATAATAAGTTTTTTTTTATAAATGCCCCCCACCCCCCTCCCGGTAGTACAAACATTTCAAGCTTTTATTACTAACTTTTAAAGCTTAAAAACTAAAGGATACTAGATTTAAAGAATGTTATTATTGAATCTTTACTTTATAATACTTCGGAAAGTATTGTTAAAAATTTAAAAAGATTTCACCAAACTTTTAATTTCAAAGTTGAAAAAGTATTGGTTGGTCATTCTTACTAATATATATATATATATATATATATATATATATATATATATATATATATATATATATATATATATATATATATATATATATATATATAGTGTATGTATTTATATACTTTCTTTTAAAATTTATATTTTAGCATTTATATACTAAAAGAATACAAGAAAACACATGTTATTTTAATAATAAAAACATTTTTATGCATGGAAAAAAAATAAAATAAAATTGTATGAGAAATAAAAATCGAGAAAGCTAGGGGAAAGAATGGTATATATAGTAAAACTTACACTCAAAAAGCAATACAAATAGCATAATATAAAATATCAAAGCTTTTTTTTTTTTCTGATATAAAAAGAGAAAGAAAGATACAATGAAAGTGAAGGGAAATTTGAAATATAAATTGTGGGACATATTCAATTTTTAAGATAAAATACTTCAAATCGTTAGTAATTTAGCAAACTGTATGTGATTTTTCAAAAGTAAAGTCAACATTTAATGTTAAAATAGGCATTTCATTGTTAGTCTACCTCCACTTTTGTGAAATTACAAATTTCTGGTTACTCTCACAAAAATCAAAACGATATATTGAAAGGAAAAAAACAAAACAAAAAAACACGAAATATAATTTCTGTACAGTACCTTAGCTGTTAGACTGAAATTTTGCCCACACTAAAAAAACGTGCATTACTTCAGTTGCAAATCCTAACTTATTTGAGATAAACACTTTTGAGTTATTATGAGCAGCTAATTTAATGCATTTTAGCAAATTATTAACAATAGCTTTTTTAGTTGTTTTCAGTTATTTTAGGCTATTTGAAGTTATAATAGCTACTGTTAATAATATGCTAAAATGCATTATTTTAGCTACATGTATAACTCAAAAGTATTTATCTTAAATAAGTTAGGATTTGTAACTGAAGCAAGGAATTATTTTTAAACGCAGTCATTTCACAACTGAATCTGCTTAAAAATTAGCATAAAAAAGTAGACTTTACTATACAAAGATTTTAGCTATAATAATAATAATAATAATTAACGGCTTTTATTGGGCGAAATCAGGCGTACAACCTCTCAATTTAACCCAACTGTAACAGTACAGTCAGTTACAATATTTGTTAGTAGCATCAACATATAACGCAAAAATTATTCTTTAAAAAGATTTTTATTGATAATTTTTAATTGTGATTTAGTAATTTATTTACTGGAAATTTTAATTTAAGTCAAATTTCTTTTCACTTAAATTATTTAAATTGAGAATATATATACACTTAATAGTTTATTTAGAAAACAAAAATTGGTTAGTAATTAAAATTAGTTAATTGAGAATTTATCTACATTAATACATATTAGTGGGAGTTTTTATTATACATTTTAGAACAACATTATCATAACAAGCTATTATATTGAACATTATATTAAAAAAATATATATGTTTGGAAAATTACCAGTAAATTAAAGTTTAAACTCCCCGAGAAATGAGTAAAATAAAATTTATTTTAACTATGTTATAGTTATAATTACAATATTTCTACCCTAGTAAGTTGACCTGCTATAAAGTAAAATTAATGAATAAAATATTAATTTTTAATCACTTGTCTTGTAGATTGTAATATTAGAAAATAAAATAAAAACAGTTAAAAATCAATCAAATTATAAATTATTATAAATTTTCAAATATATTTTCCCTTTTGATTGAAATTGCTATTTGCCAATATCAAACATATAGATTTGGTGCAATTTTTATTTCAGAACTACTCAATTTTGAAGCAAAAAAAGAATCTATATGATTTAGGCCATAGTACGAGAGAGAGAGAGAGAGAGAGAGAGAGAGAGAGAGAGAGAGAGAGAGAGAGCGGTATACAGTACGACGAAAAAAGGGACGAAGTGTTGAAAAATATATAAAAATCCCATGAGAGAGCTCTAGACCCTTTTTCCTCTCTCTCTCTCTCTCTCTCTCTCTCTTGATACTGTACTGATGTAGTGTGTGAGAGTGAGATCAGAGAGAGAGAGAGAGAGAGAGAGACGTATATAGTATACAAGAAAAGTGGTGAATATAGTCTGATTTACGTTAAGTTTACTTTCAATTTTACGTGTATAGTTTTTACTGTATTATAGTGGATTTGTGAAAGCTTTAAAAATACTTTTCCTTAAATCGATTACACTTTACTACATTGTTGGTGTGTGTTTTTATTATAGAAAAAAAAATCAAATTATTTTTGTATTAAAATAAAATAAAGAACAGTTGTTTCTATAAAGTTTAAGCTTTATTTTAACACCAATAGTAAAGTAAAAATTGGCGTTTTAAGCCAGGTTTATACAGAAAGGTTTATCTGTAAAATCCTTGAGTTTTAAGTTAGAATTTTACCCTTTTTTCTATCTTACTCTTTAATACATTGGCTGAGAAATAGGCAAAAGATGAAACTACATTGGTTGTTTTCAAAGTTCTTATTAATGTTTTGAGTCTTGAAAATATTTTATTTTACAAGCAAAAAAAAAAAAAAAAAAAAAAAAAAAAACAAGAAAAGAAAAGAAAAGGCAAGAAAATGTTAGCACTTTAAAGTACTATAAGTTAAAATTGTAAAATTATAATAAAAAATATTTAAAAAATGCAGATCAGCATTGTTGTTTACCTTTAGATATCTAATACTGGGAACATTTTCTCACAAAATCGTTTAGTTATAGGAAACAGTTATTTATACATTTCCACCAACGAGCTTGAGAATTGCGTATTTATTTCATTCAGTAATGAACGCAGAAAAACACTTATGGAAGGACATGATTTTTTTTTTTTTTGACTCTCATATTTGCTTATTTAAATGTTTAATACACTATGTAGTTTATCACTACGAATATTTCAAATTTGACGATATAAAATTATTAGCAACGACTTTTCTTCCTCTTGCAACAAAAGTTTCTTTGTAAAACAAAAATGATGCAAACACAGTATTGTACATAAAAATGTAAACAAGACTTCTGGAGGAGAAAAAAAATAGAGTTGTTGTGTGGTTACCTTTACCCCTCGCAGTATGTTTATTATGGAGTCCTTTTCCACAAGTTCAAAAAAATGTATGGGAGGAAAGAGAGAGGAGAGTTGATAAGTACTTTTTTGTGTATGCATAAACCAAAAGTATATATATATATATATATATATATATATATATATATATATATATCTCTTTAGATGAGGGAGAAAGAAAGAGAGAAAGAGATGAGAGAGAAAGCTTCATAAAAAAAAGTACTGAAGCTATCAACATTCATTCATAACAGAGACTAAAGGATTAAAAGAAGAATTTAAAATTTTGCTTCTCCTCTCTCTCTCTCTCTCTCTCTCTCTCTCTCTCTCTCTCTCTCTCTCTCTCTCTCTCTCTCTCTCTCTCTCTCTCTCTCTCTCATCTTTTCATAACTCCTTAGACTTTACACACGTTACTTTTTTTTACAACTTTATTTTTTTTCTCTCGCAATGGCAAAAGATTAGAAGCTAGTTTTCAGATGTTTTATGTTCAAAAAAAATTTTTTTTTTCCAGACCATTTCTTTTAGAAGATTATAATTTATTCTTTTTCTTCATGAAACATATTTATGTTTTTTTCTTATAGAAAAAAATTGTTGACATATATGTGTATAAGATTACTATAGAAAAAAAAATATTTAAATTCTTTTGCGAAAAAAAAAGTAATATTTCTTACATGAAATATGTAATATTATATAAGACCAAACATTATAGACATAAAACAAAAAAGACTAAACTTTGAAATATTTTGTTTCACAGCAACTTGTTAAGAATTTAGTAAGCCAAGTAATTACAGATATGATAAACTTTCAATTTTTTAATTACATTTATTATGAATTTAATATACATAATATACTAGGCAATATTTATAATTATTTATAAATGAAAATCAGTAATAGAAAAGCAATAAATTAAATTTTGCTGTACATTTTATAACCGTATTCGTTCGATCGTTCGTTGGTTCATTCACTGTATAGTAATTATTTCAATTAATAGTAAATTTTGTAAACTGAGGTACTTGAAAAGTTATTTAATTTGCAATTTTTTTCTCGTATACGGATCCAGATATTATTCTGAATGAGTTCACTTGACATATTAAATAATATTTATATCTTTATATTGCAGTGCCAAAGGGCAGAATTAGTTTAACAGCATGTGTGTTACTGTTTCCGATGTTAAGTTTTATTAATTCTTTAACAATTTGTACAGAATGTGTGATTAAAAATTGGGATGAAAGTATTTCACCATATCAATGCAAGTTTAATGCATAAGAATAAAAATTAGTGTTAATAAATGAAAAATTATAATTAATGTATTTTAGTGTCGTGTCTATTGATATGTAATTATAATTAACTTTAGTGTTGAACAGTTTGGTTAAATTGAAAGCTTGCATGGTGTGATTAGATATGTATGTGATCTCGAGACGGGTGAAGGTACCACTAAATATTATTCCAATATGAATCTATTTAAAATAAAGGAGCGTAGAGAGTTACATTTATTAACTCAGATTTATAAAATTATTAATTATCTAAGCCCAGAGCATCTAAATTCTTTTATAACTAAAGCCTGTGATGTTAAAATTAGAAACACAAGATGTGATATGTCTATAATTAAAGTTCATAAAGCAAATTATAAAATGTTTGATAATTCATTCAGTGTGTTTGGACGTAAATTATGAAATATGTTGCCTATTACAGTAAGAAATTCACCCACAGTGAAAACATTTAAATCACACTTAAAAAACTGTTAATCGAGTGATATTTGCAGCAACAATAATACTTCATGTTGATCTAAAATTTATAATACGCGTAATTTTCTCAATAACATGTATTTATTCACATGTATTTCTCAAATTATTATTATCAATATTATTTATTTTTCTTTCTACTAGCAAAAAATTTAAAAGTATATAATATATTCTCAACTATATAAATTTAAGTGAAAGGAAACTTAACTTAAAATTCTAGTTATTAAATTAACAAATTTAATTAAAAATTATCAAAAAAGTTATTAATATAATTTTCATGTTATATGTTGATGCTTTACTAACAAACATTGTAACTGACTGTACTGTTAAACAGTTGGGTTAAATTGAGAGGTTGTACGCCTGATTTCGCACAATAAAAACCATTAACTGTTATTATTATTACTATACTTGATTTGGTCTAATAAAAATCCTTTCATTGTTATTATTTATCTTTATGATATAGAAGAAGTACTACATTTGTCCACCTTCTACTTTGCTGTCGTAGCAAACACGCACCTAAAGGCACCTAAAGGCTTGTCTGCTTATACTGCTCACTTTCTCTCTCTCTCTCGCTCTTGTTTGCATGTTACTCATCACATCACCTCTCTCGAATCACATCCTGTCTTGTCCAAGTTAACCGCCATGAGACAAGAAATAATAAATAATACGTGCTGCTTCAATACTATCTCTCTCTCCCTTTCTCTCTCTCTCTCTCTCTCTCTCTCTCTCTCTCTCTCTCTCTCTCTCTCTCTCTCTCTCATTGTAATTGTCAACATGGACAAAACAGGAGGAGCTTTAAAAAATATGATGAGTAACATGCAAACAAGAGAGATTGAGCGAGCAGTGTGTGTGTAGTAGACGGATCACTTTTTGTTGTGTTTTGATTTTTGATATAAAAAAAAAATGAAGGCAGAGAAATGCAGCAGTCATCTGTCATCTCTCATGATGCCTCTTTGTCATTGTTATGCATCAAGTCGCATTACTGCGGTGAAATCCTGTCATTGCAATTATTAATCAAGTATTATAGAACATCCAAGTTTAGATTTTTTTTTTATATAAAATATATTATATAAGTAAATAGAAATTCAAACATTTTTGATACAATAATGATTGATTATCATGCGTATAAAAATACGTGCACCCTATTCCTACTGTATACATTCATATATCAAACAAAATACACATTATACAGTATAAAAAAAATTTAAATTTCTTCAATAGTTATTATTTTTCTGTTCTACTGCTGTTTAACAATATATTGCACAAAGGTGTCAATAGAAAAAATATCTATCTTCTAAAAAAAATTCCGTTACCCATCAAGATTTTGTAGAGAAACTGCATGGAAAGAATAAATTACGAAATTTATGCTACATTTATATACGACATAAACGTTGCTTAATTATAAAAGCATAAATTATTAAATTATACTGTACTACATACAGATTAACTATGCAACGTAATTTATGCTATCGTTTTTTTCAATCTATTTACTTATTGTAATAAAAGGTAAAATATGTTACTAATAAGCTGAAACAAAAAAGTAAAAGTAAATTAAAGCTACGTTTAAACAAATATTTAGCTTCATATTATTAAACAGTCCAATATTTAGCAAAGCATAATATCCACTCTGTACCACGGCATACAAACATAATTTTTTATAAGCTTTTTGTTAAATGTCATAAGTTAATGAAATACACCCACTATAAACGCCTTCACAAAATCTTTTAATGTTAAAATTACTATAATATAACACACCTACCTACTATATTATATCATCTTAATACCTATAGGTAAAGAGAAGTAAATTAATATTAATTAATATAAATCCTGTTTAATGATTATACAATATTATTATGTATATATACACATAAAAACTAATATTTTCTTATACCTTTGTTTTATATAATGAATGGAAAATTATAATGAATGAATTGTGGGTAAGAGGAGAGAGAAAGGGGTGTGTGAGGAGAGAAAGTAGTTAAAGAGGTGATTAATAATGTTCAACATTCAAATACACATTTTGTGTTTAAAGTACTTGGTTTTAGTGTTTAACGTTCGATTTTAGCGTAGGATGAAATGTTAGAGAGGGAGTGAGTGTGAGAGAGAGATGTAAAATATAACTATACTAATATACTTTCGCAAAATACATCGTTATTTTAAAATAACAATAAAAGCATTTTAAACTCGAAAATATAGAAACAAAAAACCTGTAAAATTTCAAATGTAACTGTAATACAGCGTAAAAATATACACATCAAACTTAAAGTTGCTATAAATTTACAGTAAAAATTGATAGAATTTTTCTTATACTTTTAAAGATAAAATGAAATTAAAATTAGACGAATAATAATAAAAATTTATGAATAAAAAATGAATAGAAACCTCTTACAGGACCACATAAAAATTAGGTAGTTTTGAGTTTTTAAATAATGAATAATCAATTAAACATATTATATAACATTGACAAATATCGAAACGGTAATTAAAATAAACCTTTAAATTATTTGACTATATAATAAGGGTAGAATTAAACATGCTATATAAATGGATATGGGGTAAATATGGTATAGTCATTATTATTACTAATAAATTTAGGTCTTTTATGTGTATTTAAGACTAATATTCCCATTCAAATATTGTGTTTTTCGTTAATGATTATAAAATAGAGCAAAAACGTAATGTTTTGATTTTAATTGGAATTTATATTAAAAGCAAGAAGATAAAAAATTATAATAACACCGTAATAATAGAAAATACATTTCAATCTAATTGTTTAATATTATAATTATTATCTCTTACAGTTTAAACGGTTTCTTACTGAAGAAAAGTGTGGATCTTGGAATTAAAAAAAAAATTAAACAACATTTCATTTCAATTTACGCTTAATATCATCATATTCTTTATACTCACAGTATAAATTAATTTTTTTTATGAACAAACAAAAGCTAACAACTATGTAAGCTACACAATACCCAGAAAAGAATCACGTTATTTTTGGTAATAAAAAATGAGACAAACTATAGGTATAAGCGAAAGCTAAGAACGTGAATTCATTATTTAAGTCAAAATATTAATAAAAAGTATGTATAAAATCATAAGTTTTCACAATATACGTAAAATTCTCCATAAATCATCGTAAATTTAATAATGTAGCAATGAAAATATGCCAATATACAATCTCTTTCATAAAAAATTGAATTCTAATAGCTTGTGGTCATACAATGCAATCAGATGGAGATTTCAGTTGACGCAGAACCTCATTAAAATAAAAGTTATTTCTACATGCCAAAAGAACTCAATTTTTTTTAAAGAAAATGTACACATAAACCATACTTGCATGATGTGAAAGCAACAATACACGATTAAACAATGTTCAAGATGTAAATAAAACATTTCTCGGTCACTATAATACAAAGAATAATACTTTTATAACACAACGAAAGTAAAAGAAGAAGAAAAATAATAATAATAAAAAAAGTGATGCTAAATATCATATTAGATCCAAGCACAAAATACGCATAGTTTATGATGAACGCCTGATGGAATCCCAATGGAGAGTCAATATTTCAACATAGTGTCATTTTCCAAGGGAATTTGAAAACTTTGCTGCATTATTATAAAAAATAAATATTCTTGAAATACACAGTAATGTTAGCTCTAAATAAAACATAAATTACACACGTTGTGCGCAATACTTTATTACGCAATTACATCTAATTTTTTGTATACAAGAAAATGAGAGAGTGAGAAAAATAGAATTATATAGGTTCTGTATTTATTACAAAATCACCACCAATTTTTTTAACGCAAAAAAATAAGAGGGTAAAATTGCGTATTGTATTTATTTTTTTCCATGTAAATTTTAACCGAACGCAAGTCAGGCCATGCACTGACATTGTAGCATGCCAGCACATGGCCTGGACCTGGGGTGCTGCAACTTACCAGGGACTCCCGAGTCAAATTCTAAAATATTACTGGGAAAATCTTCCCTAAGTCAAAGTTAAGGGAGTTTTCAACCCCTTCAGTTGCAGCACCGACTTACAAACTAAAAACCGTAATCCTAAGTTTTAAGGCTACCAAGCCCGAGTTACTATACCTAAAATAATATTTAAATTCTAAGGCAATTAGCCCGCGTTCATAATTCTAGCCTAATATTTACAGTCTAAGGCAGTTAGCCCGCGTCTTCTTAACTCTATAGGGAACATAAGGAGAGGATTTGACTTTATTTTTTAACAAGTATTGCACCATAATATGTGACTTGGTTTGAGGAGTTTTTACTGGAGTGACAAGCTTGTGACGTTTAGGGGTTGAGGTAAATAAGGGATGCCAGTTTTTAGCAAAGCATGGGGATAAGGTGAAGGAAGGGAGAGGAACAGGAATGAAGGTGTCATCATCTGGTATCGAGAGATCGAAGAACCAGATGAGAATTGCAGCGATAATTTGAGTAAGAGCAGCCATCATGATTGCTTTTGATATGATATGCAGTGGCGAGGGACGCGTCTTATATACCCTTGCTAGGGGTGTGTCAGCCAATCACGGTGAGAGGCTGCGGGGTACGGCCAATTACAAGCGAGGGTTGAAATTCAAAATTTGTTAATCCAATCGGTAAAATTGAAACAAATAACGGAGCCAAAGTATATGTTTTTGAATCATTTTTATAAAAAAGCATATTAGTAACTTAATATCATAATAGACATTCACAAAAGCCAAAAGATAAAAAATAAATTTAATCTCAATTCCATTATTTTTAATAAGGAACTAAGATAATGTTTTATGTATAATAAATAATAATGCAAACAAAAAACTATACATTAAAAACAATAAAATAATTTATTTTGTAGCATTGTAATTTATTAAAAAGTAAAACAAAAATAATAATAAAATAAAATATTGAACTGCAAAAAAAAAAAAAATTCTTTTATGTAATTTACACAAACTTTGACATATTATATTGCGGTAACTGTGAAAAAACTATTTGAAAGCTTATTATAATTATAGGTGTATTATGTACGAAAATTAATAAGTTTGATACTTTAAACTAAACATTGGATTTCAATAAGGATCTAAACACACAAATTATAGTATATATGAATATATTTAAACCATACTCACGATTAACGTAAAATATTTCAGACTGTAGAAATCACTGCACTTAAATATAATTTATCCACTAATTATCATCATGAGCAATTTTATAATAAAAATCACAATCATAACTGCGTTCATTAAGATAAAAAACATTAAATAAATGCCGATGACGTCACTTATAATATTTATCCACGTAAATGTGACTTCACTTTCGTAAGCTGACATTCTGACAAACATTCCCGTTGCACTCGCAGTGAGTGAAGTTATAAACAGACTGATTGCTGCTATCTTTGGTTTTGAGGTAGTGTATGTGTGTGTGAGGAATAGAGAGAGAGAGAGAGAGAGAGAGAGAGAGAGAGAGAGAGAGAGAGAGAGAGAGAGAGAGAGAGAGAGAGAGAGAGAGAGAGAGAGGAGGTGAAGGTCAATGACAATTATGACAACAAACTGGTGCTCACAGCTGACTCAATAACCAATTTTAGTACCAAATATAAATACGGTCCAAATTATTTAAATCATTTTCTTTTTGTATGCTGTTATACGACTCCCAGCTGCTATTCAATAAAAATTACTTAACTTTCATACTAGCTCAATGCAGCAACATTAAAATAAACATTTTATTTGTGCTATATTATATACAAAGTTTTTATATTACATATATCACAATATTTAGATGTCCAACAAAATTACTAAAGTTATTTCAAAATAGCAATATTTGCAAGCTCTGGAGAACAAATTTAATAATTATTCAATGCAGCCTAAAATACGCTACTTAAATTTTCTGTGTAAAATTAAAAATTATAAGAAGTAATAAATGTGGTCTGTTAAGCAGATATGTGAAGAAAAAAAAGTAATTCAATTAAATTTGAGGTTTTATTGAATTGTAAATAATTCAGAAATTTAAATTATAGTGATTTTTTTAATCTGCATAATCCTAAGTTGCTTTATATCTTCAATTAAAACTAAACAATATATCTTAGTTCCTTGAGACTTCAAATTTTATAAGATACACAGTTCTGGCTTATATAGATTTATTAATTTTTTTGTTACGTAAAAAAGCCCTGAATATCAGCATATTTATATATTGTATTTTTATTGCCTCTGTCTTTAAAAGCGGTCAATATTTTAAATCAAAGCATAATAATATTAATTTCGTTATGCGTTATGTCGAGATCAACGATTATTAAGAGTTTACACTTGCTATATAGTCGAAATATATATCATTAGGGTATTAAACTAGTTATTAGAAACTAAAACTAGAAAGCTTATTTGAAGGGTGAAAAAAAAAATAATGAAGGTAATTTTCAAAATGCACCGTTTCTGCATTATATAAAAGTTCAACACTAACGTGAGTATTCTAACCACCACATTATGTCATTTAACCTCAATTGCTAAAGTTATTCATATTACGTACTATATAACATAACAATTAAAAAGCAATGGCCATTTATTATATTTTTTTAACCTACTCGTGAGATACGATAAAATGTAGAAGCTACGTTAAATTTTTGTAGCAAAACAGCATATTTATAAAGTAAAGTAATAAAGCCAGCAGATCTTAATTTTAACCGAACGCAAGTCAGGCCATGCACTGACATTGTAGCATGCCAGCACATGGCCTGGACCTGGGGTGCTGCAACTTACCAGGGACTCCCGTGTCAAAAGCTAAATTATTACTGGGAAAATCTTCCCTAAGTCAAAGTTAAGGGAGTTTTCAACCCCTTAAGTTGCAGCACCGACTTACAAACTAAAAACCGTAATCCTAAGTTTTAGGGCTACCAAGCCCGAGTTACTATATCTTAATTAATATTTATATTCTAGGGCAATTAGCCCGCGTTCATAATTCTAGCCTAATATTTACAGTCTAAGGCAGTTAGCCCGCGTCTTCTTAACTCTATAGGGAACATAAGGAGAGGATTTGACTTTATTTTTTGACAAGTATTGCGCCATATGCGACTTGGTTTGAGGAGTTATTAATGGAGTGACAAGCTTGTGACGTTTAGGGGTTGAAGTAAATAAGGGTTGCCAGTTTTTAGCAAAGCATGGGGATAAGGTGAAGGAAGGGAGAGGAGCAGGGATGAAGGTGTCATCATCTGGTATCGAGAGATCGAAGAACCAGATAAGAATTGCAGCGATAATTTGAGTAAGAGCAGCCATCATGATTGCTTTTGATATGAGCTACAGTGGCGAGGGACGCGTCTTATATACCCTTGCTAGGGGTGTGTCAGCCAATCACGGTGAGAGGCTGCGGGGTACGGCCAATTACAGGCGAGGGTTGAAATTCAAAATTTGTTAAGCCAATCGTTAACATTGTAACAAATAACGCAGGCAAAAGTATAAAAATATGAATCACTGTTTTAAAAAATTCATGTTAATAATTTTATATTGTAATATACGTTTACAAAAGCCTAAAGTTAATAAATGAATCCGAAAATTTAGACTTGATTCCAATATTTATAATATTAAAGTAAGATGATTTTTAAAGTATAATGCAAACTAGTACTGAAATATTAATTTCGCGATCTATTTATTTTATATGAATCAACATAAATAAAAATTAACTTAAAAAAAATCCACTTTGAATAAAAAACAATATTTCTTTGGTAATTTTGTAATTGAAAACATAAACAAACAATTCAATGAATATATGTATAATGACACGAATTATTATAAGAAAACTATACTCACGATTAACGTAAAATATTTCAATGTGTGAAAATCAATGCACTTAAAAATAATTTACCTCCTAATTATCATTAAGATAATTATCATTAAGATGAATTTTATAATAAAAATCACAAACTTAACTGCACTCATTAACATAAAAAACAATAAATAAATGCCGATGACGTCACTTATAATTTTGGTCCACGTTATATTAACTTCACTTTCGTAAGCTGACATTCTGACAAACATTCACGTTGCACTTGCAGTGAGTAAAGTTATAAACTGACTGATTGCTGCTGTCTTTGGTTTTTAGGTAGTGTGTGTGTGTGTGTATGGGAGAGAGAGAGAGAGAGAGAGATGTGAAGGTCAGTGAAAAAAATATGAAAACAAACTGGTGCTCACCGCTGACTCAATGTCCATTTTCAGTATCAAATATAAAAATGGTCTAAATTATGTAATTTTTTCCTTTGTATATTGTACAGTATTGATTTAAAAAAATCCACAGGTTTTCGTCGTGTGTATAGATCTGTAATTATACGTCTCGCATCTGCTATACAATAATAATTGTTTAACTTTCATACTAGCTCAATGCAGCATCAACATTAAAAGTTAAATTAAAAATTCAATTTATACTATATTGAAAAGTTGTTACTATATCATATTACTTAGTTAGATGTTTAGCCAAATTATTTAAGTAGTTCTAAAATAGCCAAATTTGCGAGCTTTGTAGGATCTAGTTTTTTATCAATGCAGTATAAATTACGATTTTTTTTTCTTCTGTGTGTGAAATTATAATTTACAGAAAATAACAATTAAATGTGATCTGTTGGACAGATTTGAAGAAAAAATGTATTTGAAAATATTTTGATTTCTTGTAGAAGTGTAAATAATAATTTTGTTGTTTTTTGCACAATCGTAAGTTGCAATACTTCTTCAATTAATATTATTAGTAAAAAAAAAAAAAAAAAAAAAAAAATCTTATTTCCATGCAACTTCAAATTTTAGCAGAAACACATGTGCTTAAATATATTTACTAAATGAAAAAAAAAAGTAAATCAGCGGATAAAAACATTGTAGTTCTTATATTGCTTTTTTTTTTTTTTATTGGAAGACATTTCATATTATAAATCAAAGCATAATAATACTAATTTCTCTATTATATATAGTGTGATAGTGTCAAGATCAATGTTTATAAAGAATTTAATGCATTTTGCTAGTTTCGAAATACATAAAACACAAATCTTGGACTTTTTTCACTCATCCCAAACAGACGTAGCAACGAAACAGTATATTTTATAAAAAACTATGTATTACAAATTAAAAATATACAAAGGCGTTATATTCATTCCCGGTTAAAAAAATAAAAGAAGAAAGAAAAAAGAACCACCTCGGTATTGTACTAAACATCAACTTTCGAGTGTTTTAAACCACCGCATAATAAGATGGCCTCATTACTAAATGCTCGTAGTATAATATGTATTTCAATTAAAAATTACAACTACAGTATATAGTATATCATATGTAATACATTAAAAGAAAAAAAAACTAGAATTACAAGCTGTAATTTAATCAAAATGTAACAATAATGACATTGTGTAGCAATATAGTAAATTTGAATTTTCAATCAAAACAACATGAAGTAAATGAAAGATAACCAGCAGATCTAAATTTTAACCGAACGCAAGTCAGGCCATGCACTGACATTGTAGCATGCCAGCACATGGCCTGGACCTGGGGTGCTGCAACTTACCAGGGACTCCCGAGTCAAATTCTAAAATATTACTGGGAAAATCTTCCCTAAGTCAAAGTTAAGGGAGTTTTCAACCCCTTCAGTTGCAGCACCGACTTACAAACTAAAAACCGTAATCCTAAGTTTTAAGGCTACCAAGCCCGAGTTACTATACCTAAAATAATATTTAAATTCTAAGGCAATTAGCCCGCGTTCATAATTCTAGCCTAATATTTACAGTCTAAGGCAGTTAGCCCGCGTCTTCTTAACTCTATGGGGCACATAAGGAGAGGATTTGACTTTATTTTTTAACAAGTATTGCACCATATGAGACTTGGCATGAGGAGTTTTTACTGGAGAGGCAAGCTTGTGACGTTTAGGGGTTGAGGTAAATAAGGGTTGCCAGTTTTTAGCAAAGCATGGGGATAAGGTGAAGGAAGGGAGAGGGACAGGGATGAAGGTGTCATCATCTGGCATCGAGAGATCGAAGAACCAGATGAGAATTGCAGCGATAATTTGAGTAAGAGCAGCCATCATGAGTGCTTTTGATTTGAGCTCAAGTGGTGAGAGACGCGTCTTATATACCCTTGCTAGGGGTGTGTTAGCCAATCACGGTGAGAGGCTGCGGGGTACGGCCAATCACAAGCAAGGGTTGAAATTTATTATTAGTGCAGCCAATCATTAATGTTGTAACATTTAAAGTTAGCAGCTAAAGTTTAAAATACCATTTATTTTTTAAATTTATATTATAATTTAATATATAATATACTTTTACATAAAACCTGAAATTATTCAAGGTTCAAATAACTTAACTACGAAACGTACATATGTATGGACCTTAAAAGTTAATAAATAATACTGGAAATTTAGTTTTGATACCAATATTGTATGAAAATACTAAATTAAGATGTTATTGCAATTTATCAATACAATTAAAAAAATAACGTGAAATTGTTCAACTGTGAATAAAAATCTCTCTCTCTCTTTTTTTTTGTTGTTATTTTCATAATCTTTGATATATTTTACAGTTACTATAAAAAAAAGTTTATTGTAATTATAGGTGTGATGAAAGGAAATAAAAAAGTATTTTAAATTATTAACAAAATTATATTATGAGTACTGATAGACTCAATATTAAAATTGAAAACGTTACTTACGACTTACGTACAATATTTCAGACTTTAGAAATCACTGCACTGAAATATAATTTATCCTCTAATTATCATCACGACGAATTTTATAATAAAAATTATAATCGTAACTGCACTCATTAATATAAAAAACAATAAATAATTGACGATGACGTCACTCATAATTTCTGTCCACGTTAAACTGACTTCACTTTCGTAATCTGACATTTTCACAAACATTCACGTTGCACTTGCAGTGAGTGAAGTTATAAACTGACTGATTGCTGCTGGCTTTGGTTTGGAGGTAGTGTATGTGTGTATGAAGAAAAGAGAGAGAGAGAGAGAGAGAGAGAGAGAGAAGGTGAAGGCAATGAAAAGTACGACAACAAACTATGGTGCTCAAAACTGACTTCAAGTCGAATTTCAATATCAAATATAAAAATGTCCATATTTATTTATTTTTTGTTTAAAAGTATAACTTGAATTACAATTATTTTCAGATTAATCGTCGTGTATTTCTTTTGTAAATATAAGACACGTATGAGCAGTGAGCACAGACAAAAATAAAATAATACGTGTAATTTTCATACAATCTTAATGCAGCAAAAAAGCACAATTAATTTATATTATATTTAATATTTATTTTATATTTATGAGTGATTACACTACATAGCATAACATTTAAATGTTGAGCATAATAAAACAATATGTAAATCTTACACAGCAACATTTGAAATCTTTGCTATAGTAATCGTTTTATAAAACAGTATAACTTTTGCGTATTATATTTTTCCGTGTGAAATTAAAACTGAAAAGTAATAACTACTAAATGTGACGAGTTAAACAGATAAGCAAAACAAAAGACATCGACTTTAACTTGTTTTATGGAGATGTAAATAATTCAAAACTTTGAACGCTGGCCTCATATTACAGTTGCTATTATTATTGCAGAACCCAACATTTCCTAATGTAAAATTGTTATATATTTTTGCAAAATCAAATTTTAGCAGTGAAACAGTAATCCTCCTAAAATTACTATAGTTTAAAAAATTGTTAAGCAATATAAGAAGAAAAAAAACAAAGGAATATCAGCAATTAAAAACAGAATTTTTTATAAATAAAAGCAATTTTTTTTCTTAATTATCTTAACACGATCAAACTGTAATCGCAATAAATGGCATCTTGTTATTGTCGTAAGAATTTTTTTTTATATTTTTATCCCTTGTTGCAAATTGAGAATTAACATAAGTATATTTCAAATAATGCAATGACAATTACTGCACATATTATTCATAATAATTTTATATGGACTCAAAAATAAAAGATTTACATTTTTGTAGAAAAATAAAAAAGGAAGTAACAAAAATAAATAATACACACGGATTAATAAAAATACGTAAATATTATGCTAGATCTTTTTCAACAGAACTATTTCAATATAGCATAACGTATTATGTTATTATGCATATTTAGTATAATCTTTAATAATACATAATTTTGTAATACGCGGCATAATTACTCGTGTTGTTCTAATCAATCATAAATTATGCACTGACTATAGATAGCGTCACGTATTCTCTCCGTTCAAGTAGCATATCTCTCACTATTAAAAAATATATGAAATAATTAAAATTAAATGTAATTTTAAAATTTAGGTATTGTAATACTGCTAATTTTAAATGTAAATCCACTTGAATGTCACATGCAATACGACTGACGTGCTCAAACATTGTTTACACCGATTGTATCAATAAATATATAAACTCACAGTTTAATGTCCCTGTATTATACTAAATAACAACCCTGAATGTTTGATATCACCACATAATCAGTTCGCCATAAATATATTATGTGTATAACATTATCCGTATACGTATAGCAGAAAACAACAACAACTTTATGTTATGCAGCGTTACGTAAAATTTCTTTATTTTGTGAGCTACAAAAAATTATAATATGTAGAAATTAATGTAACACTTTTAACGTAGCATCACAACGAAACGAAAATTAAATATGAAATTACATAATATAAACAAATGACCTTAATTTTGAGATTTTAACCATACAAAAGTCAGGCAATTATGTACCTTCACAATAAATTCCAATCAAAAAAAAAAAATGAAATAAACGAAAGATATCCGGTACATCCAAATTTTAACCAAACGCAAGTCAGGCCATGCACTGACATTGTAGCATGCCAGCACATGGCCTGGACCTGGGGTGCTGCAACTTACCAGGGACTCCCGAGTCAAAAACTAAAATATTACTGAGAAAATATTCCCAAAGGCAAAGTTAAGGGAGTTTTCAACCCCTTCAGTTGCAGCACCGACTTACAAACTAAAAACCGTAATCCTAAGTTTTAAGGCTATCTAGCCCGAGTTACTAATATTAATATTTACATTCTAAGGCAATTAGCCCGCGTTCATATTCCTAGCTTAATATTTACAGTCTAAGGCAGTTAGCCCGCGTCTTCTTAACTCTATAGGGAACATAAGGAGAGGATTTGACTTTATTTTTTAACAAGTATTGCACCATATGAGACTTGGCATGAGGAGTTTTTACTGGAGAGGCAAGCTTGTGACGTTTAGGGGTTGAGGTAAATAAGGGTTGCCAGTTTTTAACAAAGCATGGGGATAAGGTGAAGGAAGGGAGAGGAACAGGGATGAAGGTGTCATCATCTGGCATCGAGAGATCGAAGAACCAGATGAGAATTGCAGCGATAATTTGAGTAAGAGCAGCCATCATGATTGCTTTTGATATGCACTACAGTGGCGAGGGACGCGTGTTATATACCCTTGCTAGGGGTGTGTCAGCCAATCACGGCGAGAGGCTGCGGGGTACGGCCAATTATAATCGAGGGTTGGTAACGACCAATTAAAAATCAGGATGGGTTTTTAAATTCAAATAATTCAATTTATACTAAATAGTTTTAATAAAACAATAATTAATAATTATTTCTTATTGAAATGTGACGTAAGTTTTGAATTTCTAAAATTAAAACAAAGAAATTAATTTCTTACCTTTATTAACTTCTCATTTATTGATGGTTCTAGTTACGAAATTTATTCGATGAAAACTAGTCACTAATTTTAATTATGTTTCTACAAATAACTATTAATAGTTTTTTGTGATTGTAATAGATTTTTATGATATATTTACACTTACATACGAAAATTAACATTACGTGTGATATAAATCAATCAGTTTGCACCTTTTTCACTTTGCATATTAATATGCAACGGAGATTACATTTTTACACTATCTTGTAGTTGAATTAACTTACAAAACAATACACTTTGACTCGCCACAACTTTGTGTAAATATAACACTATATACTTTTTAATTATTTCACACGCACTATATTGCGCAAAAAAAATATATATACGGATCACTTAAACATGACAGTTCTTTTTAAAAAAATCCTACGTATAATACATGTAATAATATAATTACATTTGTATTACGCTATACATATAACTGAGAAAAAATAGCTCTATTCACTTTACAATCTAAAAGTCAACTAAAATATAGACAGGAAACGATGAAAAAGTACATAAAAATATTATATAGAGCTCAATTTTATAGCTTTATAACGTATATAAATGAACCTTATATTATTTTGGTGCTCAACTTGTATGGATGGTAAGAAAAGTTTATTTTGACCTTGATTATGCGTCAGGCAGCGTCAGGTAAAGGAAGAGAGTGCAGCGGCAGAGCAGTAGTGCATGGCTTTGCAGTGGTGAACAAGCAGTGAGCACGGTATGTCCGAGCGTATCACATAACTATGGTGCTCATATTTTAGAATTCAGTGTCTGTGTAAATCAAGTATACTAAAAGTGCAAATAATAATATGCAAAGCAAATTGTTTAGTTTAACTTTTTATTGTTTCGTGCATTTTTCTAGTGATTAAATCAATATTTTACATATAAATATAACTTTTAATTATGAATATTAAGTATTCATTATGTTTTAATGTCCTGTTTTACTTGTTATAGACGCTAGTGTAGTGCGAAAACAATAATATAAAAATGAACAATAATTGTTCGTGTGAATAAATTTATATAACTTTAAAAAAAATCTAACATTTCTTATTAATGCGCTTGGTGTTAATATAATTAATAATAATCACACAGTCTAATATAAAAGTTTTTATTATGCTTTAGTGTTTACAAATGTGATTTTCTTTTCTTCTTTGCAGTAAGAATTTTAAAAGTAAAATATTTATTTTTGTAAGCAAACAAAAAAACAATACATCATAAAACATAAGAGGGTAAGTAAAGTACGTTTTAGTGTATTTTCTGGTTTGGTTATTGATATTTAGGGAATTGTATTCTCCCATCACGTTGACTTTTGCTTTTAACTTCAATTTACTATAAAATGCTTCCTTTTTTTTTTTCGTGGCTATAAAAATATTCCAGTATATTTTTTTGACCTGATAAAATTTGTCTCTCTCTCTCTCTCTCTCTCTCTCTCTCTCTCTCTCTCTCTCAACTATCTTTTAATTAGAAAAATACAATAAAATTTTAATAACTTTAGATAATAAATAAAATATGGATTTTTTTAAACATGTACACTGGTAAAAAATAATACATATAATAATATTGATTAAAAACCATAATATAATTCTGATTTTATTATTATTATTTTAAGTAAATCCAAAACTAAAATGCTGTATTTTTGGCAGTTAAATTCTATAATTTAAGGGAGGATTGCTTATAAAAAAACTTGTTTTAAAACCTCCTTTTTTAAGGCTTAAGCATAATTTCTTGACTTTTGATGAAACTTCTGTTGATATAATTATCAAGGTTACAGTGATTGTGAAATTTTTATTTAAACAATTTTTAGCAAATGTATGTAATAAGAGAGAGAGAGAGAGAGAGAGAGAGAGAGAGAGAGAGAGAGAGAGAGAGAGAGAGAGAGAGAGAGAGAGAGAACAGACGAAAAACAATTTAAAACTTTGTAGTATCCAAATTAAACATTCAAGATTTTTCATACACAAATAAAATAATTGATTTATATATCGATATATAAATCAGTTAGTTTATTTGTAGCTGTTTATATTTAGCTATTTGTATGTGTATATGATCATTATTTTAAAGAAACAGTGTCCCTTTTTCCTATGAATTGCTAAAATTTGTTTTTTTACGTAGTTAAAATACCAAAAAAATAAAAAAGTATTAAAATACCCCTATTGTTTATTTATATAATATTATTGGACACTGTAACGCTTAAATGTGCCACGCTATTAGAGCACTGCGCTATTTATGTTCCATACTGATATTCTTTGCTGATGTCGTAATATAAGATATACTGTATATGGTCTGCCAATAGATCTGGTTTCAAAAAACAATATCAGGTAACTAATTTTAATTGACCTAAGAGACAAGTTTTGTCAACAGCATCCTATTACATACAATATATAATTTAATTATAGCCTTAAATATATTTAACTCAACATATCGAGCTTTCGCAAGAGTCATAAATTAGCGTCTTAATTTTATATTTATTTTTATACTTTTTTTTGTTTTTTTACAAATTTTACACTGAAAAAATTAAATTTGATGAATTTTTAATTTTCTATAAGCATATATGTCCATATCAATGTATTTAAATATGTATTAGCATAGACAATAGGAGGTTACAAGCTTATAAATTAGTAGTACTGTACGTTGCTCATTAGACTTTATGATTTGTTTAAATCCAATATTCGGAAAGTGCGTTTATTTTTTACATTTATTATGATTATATATACTCCACGGACCACGGACACCACCAAAGCAGGGAAATAATATGTCCCATTACATGTATTTTACGGCAAATTTCAATGGACCGTAATAGTCGTAAATATGGTGTCGAGTAGCTTCTTAGAGTTATTTTAATCTCTTTGGGTAGCTTACATTTTCGTTATTGAATTTTGGTCATAAAATATATTTTTTATATAAATTTGTTCCAATTTGGTTCTTAGCATTCATATTCCACTGCTTGTGAGGATACATAAAAAATTAAAATACATACATACATTTTTTTTTTCACCGTGTTAAGCCAGTCTAAAACGCTTGTTATTGATAATAATCTTTATTGTGAAAATTTAAAAGTACATTTAATGATAATATATTATTACGAGTGTTATTAAAATTGATAATAAAAGTGATTGCTTTTTAGCATATTTACTCTAAATTGAATTGCAGTCAATTTATTACACTTTTTTTTTTATTATCTTTTTAATAATAAAATTTAAATTTAAAATCTTGATTATATAAATAAAATTTATTCGTTTTGAGTTTGTAGGGTGAAAAATATTTAGAATTTGATTGTAAGCTTATAAAGTATTGATTTTAATTAACTTTTGTGGATATGTACAACACTGAAATTTTTAGGTATTGTTTTATAAACTTGCGTTACAATATCAATATTTTATTACAATACATATTAACATAACAATGCATCGTATGTTGGTTTTTAATGTATTATATAGTTTTTACTTTTTAAAAATTGTCGTTGTGTTAGCTTTTTTTATGTTAAATTAAAGATTTGTAGATGTTTTTAATGGAGCTTATCGGTTAGCGCGCGGGGTGACGCGGGGAAAGTTAAGGGTCCCCTAATTTAACATTATGGGGAAAAACACGTTTTTCTGCAATTTTTGAGAAAACGATTTCACCGATTTCGGATAAATTTAAATTAGTAATACTAGAAATACTTTTGCGTGTTTTAAGCAATAGACAATTTTCAACAATTTTTTAAACCTATACCCTCCTTTGCTAAATAAATTTGGTATTTTAACAATAACCCTGGAATAATAGAAGACGCGCAAAAGTGAGAAAATAAGTAAACCCAGAGCCCAACAATGTTAGCAGGTGACTTTGTATTCCTGTCATGATTTATTATAATTATGCTATTTTATGGAGGAATGAAGCATACACACGCATGAAAATAAATACTGTAATAATTATTATGCTAGCTCAATGCAGCAACATTTATGAATAACCACATAATGATGGTATATTGTAAAAATATTATACTGCACAATACACTGGATAGCATAATAGTTAAGATGTTCAGCATAATTACGTATGTTATTACAAAATAGTGTTCAATGTACATAGTATAAATTACGTAAGCTATTTTTTTCATGCAGCTGTAACTCAAGTTAGAAATTTTTCTCTGTGTTAACATTTTCCCTGTAGCTTACTAAGTCTCATAGCTATTATTTTCCTGAATTTCAAGTCAATTGGGTAAGAAATTGATTTAAATGTTCAAAACTCAGGAAAATAGCAACTGTAAAAAGCTCAGTGTCTAGAAAAACTAATATCGTGTTATATCTAGCTGCTCCATTCTCCCATAAGAAAGCATGTTAAATTTATAGACATTGGAACACTAAGAAGACGTCTGATAGTACTTTGGTACTATTGCCCGGAATTTCAATTTTTCACTAAACTCCCATTTTGCGTTGGGTTCAGGTGATTAGGGTCGAGATCAAATTATTGGCATCCGAATGGCTTTTTATGGGTTATTTAAATAGAAAAGGTCAATTCTTAATTGTTGGCACTGTAAGAAATATTGAGTCTAAAGCATTTTTAATGCCAATCCTATATACCCTGGATATATAAAATTTCAAGATTCAAGTTCCAAACTGTTTTAGTTAAGGAGATAATTTATTGTTTTAAGTCATCATTTAAAATATCAAACAAAAAATTAATTGCAAAAAAAAAAAAAAAAAAAAAAAAAAAAAAAAACGTATTTCTTATGCTGGGAATTTTTTATGGTTAGACTCAATCGTACTAGAGTGGATTATAATTCAACCAAACGTACAAAACAATTTACGTAATTTATGCTACATTGAATAGTTCCTATATTGTAGAGCACAAATGTAGCTATTTTGTAATAACATAGCTGAACATTTTAACTACATATTATGCTATACGCTACATAATAAGGCCTAAATATTGTTATTATGCATAAATATTACTGCATTGAGTTAGCATAATTATTACGAATTAATTTTTAACTTTACACCTTATAGTAACTAATCCATACATACAGCCTTTATAATATTATTATTTTAATTAAATATTGTATTCACGTGATATTTATACAAGATTCTTTTCTTTATAAAAATTTAAATTTTCAATACGAAAGAGATAAGTGAAGTGCTAAGTTTATTAACATAAAAAGAGGGGAAGATGAAAATAAGATCTAATCTACTTTGGCACGAAGACAGAATTCTAAATTTTAACTTTAAAACCTTTTTCTTTAAATTGGCAAATAAGTAGGTCCTAAAGTCTGAAAAGCTAACTTATGAGAATGCATAATATAATTTGCAAAAAAAAAACAAAAAAAAAAAAAAAAGTTTCTTTTTTAAATTTTATATTTAAATTTAAAATAGTTGCATTTTATCGTACTTCTATTGTCGCATTACTTTATAATATTTATGGGTATTTTTTATTTATTATATTTTTTCATTTTTTGAATACATTAAAGTAAAAAACATTATTTAGTAAACATTAAAAAAAAAAAAAAAAAAAAAAAAAAAAAAAAAAAAGGAATGCAATAAAAATTTATTGACAGCTTTTTTTTTTTAAATTTTTATTATTCTTCCACCGGACATAATATTTGACGGACCACCACTGATAATTATTATAAAAGAATTGATCTTTAATTATACAATTTTGAAATAAGAAAAAATCATGTTGTTACTTAGTTTTCAATAATTTTAAAGTTCATAACTTGTTATGATAATAAATTTCAAATTTATATATTGCATAATTGCTAAATCCACAATTTTTAGTAAGCTGTACAACATAACTATTATGTAATAAAATATAGCTACGTATAATGCAGTGGTGAATAGGGGCTTTGCAATAGTAATCCATAATGACAGTTTATTTATAATAACGTATAGCATTTTGAAATGAGCAATATTATGCTGTGAATAAGTTTTTAATAATTTTAAAGATTATAACATGCTGTAATAATACATTTCTATTTAATTATAGCATAAATATTGCTGAATACAGAATTATAATATGCTATTCAGCGTTATTATTATGCTATAAAATATAGCAATAATGAAGTGAAGTTAAAATTGCACCAGTAATTATTTATGCCCATATTTGTTTTATTATATAATATATTTTAAGCTTTTATTAATATTTTCAATAAGAAATTTATCAGGTTTATTTTTCTTTGAAGATTCCCCTATATATTACTTACACATACACACAACAATGGGTTTTTAATGTTGTTCAACAAGACCCCGTAGTTTATACTGTTGATTGCTCTACAAGAAAAAGACGTAGCTAAAAAAAAAAAAAAAAAAAAAAAAAAAGAGGGGTGCATTTTGAACACAGGGGAAAAAAAGGTTAGAGATGTCAGTAAATGTTGAGAGTATCAGATCGCCTATTCACCGAGCTGCATCCTGTGGGATTCTTGTTCCCTTTTTTTGTTGGTGTGCTGTGTGGTGTGCGGGTGAGAGAGAGAGAGAGAGAGAGAGAGAGAGAGAGAGAGAGAGAGAGAGAGAGAGTTTAAATATTGATTGAAAAAATCGTTTTTATAGTAAAAAAAAAACTTTTAACAAGCTATTTAGTGATGATTTTATATATATATATATATATATATATATATATATATATATATATATATATATATATATATATATATTATATATATATATATATATATATATAATCAATGGATTGAATGATATGACCTCTATATATATATATATATATATATATATATATATATATATATATATATATATATATATATATATATAAAACTTTGCTGATTGTAAAGAACCATTTAGGTAAATAAAAAAAAGTATTTCATTAATTATTATTTTTTGTTAAATAATGGTGTCCGTTACCCTCAAACCCTTTTATTTACAAACGCACAATCCCATTAGAACGAGATCGTATTTTTTATTAATTATTATTTTTTCACACTGAAAAACAAGATAGCTATTAACACTACAGTCAGTATTAATTTCAACTGTGACAATCTATAAGTCATTACTTCCATAAAGTAAATTTCATTATAGAATTTATGTCATTATAGCATAAATGATGCTAAATTGGAACATTGTAACTATAATTGTGCTCTACAATATAATATTTAGGAAATGTATGAGTATTTATTTATTTTCCATTACTATAATATATGATATACATTTAAAAAAAGAACTAGCAAAATAAGCACGTATTTATTTTGGTTCTTGTATAAGTACAAAATTTCATACTAAAAATTGTAACTATTTATGTTCTATTTATAAAGAGAGTACTTGTAACTTTTATTGTACTTTATGAGTTGTTATTAACAACGTAAAATTTAGTTTTCAAAGTGGATATCTATTTCAAAAACCCTTATAAACCATTTAAAAGACTTAATTTATGAATATTTTATAATATTTTGTCTCAAACAGTATAGAATTTTGCACCCTTAATTAAGTGTTAATATCCCTGAGAAGGCTACGGAAATTACCATACAGATATATTTAAATATTCATAAAAAAAATACAGCTCATCTAAAAATTAACATGAATTATTAATATTATTATTATCGAGAGTGTTACAGTATTTTGACTTATATCCAAAATATTTTATTTTGTGATTCTCTCTTGCTCTCTTTGTACAAATAATACAGAGCTACATTTTACATTAAACTGAAGAAACACATGACTATTTGCATCTAGCATTATTTATTTTATATGTTTATATTTTTTGTCTGACTTATACGTAATATGAAAGAACACATAACAAACTTACGTAAATTTCTCCCAATACTAGTTCGGGCGGATACAGTGTAATTAACTATGTAAAGTCAACTGTGATTAGCTAGCAGGTTTATTACACGCTCTCTGATTGGTTTAGCACCATGGATACAGCTTTTGGCGGGAACGACCTTGTTTTGGTCAGAGTTATATTGCTTATGTTTACTCAAATGCGGAAAAGGAAACCACGTGACGGTAAAAGTGGGAGGTAACTCACGCCTAGCTTGCTGCTGGCACCAACTTTTCTCCCACTTTTACCGTCACGTGGTTTCCTTTTCCGGTCACTTTCTTTTCCGCATTTTGAGTAAAAATAAACAGTCAGTGTATGAACATGATAGTATTTTATAAGATATATATACTGATGATTTTGATGTTAATTTTGCTTCTTTAGATTTCAACATTGTAGAACGTAGAGCCTTACCTAAGTTTAACAGATAACCGGAAGTTGGTCAGTGGTTCAAGTGGTTCAGTTAAAAGCATAGAACATCTTGAACAAAAAGCTTGTCTAATATCTTAAAATAACTAAAAATCAACATTGATTTGACCAGAGTCAATGTTTTCTAATTTATTTTCCATTTACAAAACGGTGTGTGCGGACTCTGACGTCACAGCTCGCGAGCGTAAAATAAGTGAGCTGTGATGTCACTGTCCGCACGTATCATTTTGTGAATGGAAACTAAATTAGATATCAATGACTCTGGTCAAATCAATGTTGATATTTAGGTATGTTAGGATATTAGACATGGTTTTTGTTCAAGGTGTTAAAGGAATAGGGGTATTAATTTTATTACCTATCCAAGCATTGAACATCTTCAACGTTACTTCACTTTGGTGTTCCTTTGCTAATAAAGAAAACCAAGAAAAATTACTTGTGAGCTTTTGACTTCATAATTGCGATAGTTTCCATTGCCAAGTTTGTACTCGCGTGGAGAAATACAATTTTTTTTTTATATTATTATTATTCATCAATAGAGATTAGAAGTAGCAGGTAAAATATATCAAATAGACGGAACATTGTCGAAATAAAGCAAATTTATATAAAAGGGTTTAAACATCATTTTATATACTTTAAACTCAAGCTATTATAAAAGTAAGCAACCATAAAAATAATATAAACAAAATAAAAAATGGGTAGCAAAAAAAATTAGTATAAAAGTTAAGTTATATAATATTTAAAAATTAAAATTTTATATTATAACGTTAAAAAATAGAAGTAATATTTTATAATTTAATGATAATTTTTGTATTTTTTTTAAACGTTTATAAATGCAATTGTTTTTAAATATTATAGTTTCATATCTTTTTAAAATTAAAAAAATAAAGGAAAAATAATCGTGAAATGTTATTAAAAATTAATAATTGATGAATAAATATTTTGTATACAATTTGCAAGCTATATAAAATACACATTTATAGATTTTGTGTGTGTTTTTATTATTTGTTAGTAAAAAAAAAAAAAAAAAAAAAAAAAAAGCGGTCACTGTCAATTTGTAATAATTTCCTAATTTTGAGGAGAATTACACTTCACTTACCGCATTCTTTTGCATGGTCAAAATACCACATGCATACAATTATACTAACAAAATAAGAAGAAAGGGGTAAGGGCTTAATGACTAATATTATAATAAGATAATATATGCCAAAACTCTTGCAGCAGGCTTATCTTGTATCAACGCATTTAAATATAAACAAATTTGAGATCTTTTCTATGATTTTTAATTTTTTTTTTTATTATTTAAACGTTTTTTTTTTTTTAATAATGTTTTACGCAAACCCAAATTCATTTTAAAGGCACCCAATTTTTTTAGAATTTTGATTGGCTACCCAAACAGTCTCTCGAATCTTATTGGTTCAGGTAACACTGTAATGTATGCTAACCTGTTTAACTCATGATATATTGCTGGTCTGCCTGAAAAATGAGGTTGCCACTTCTCTGTTTAAGTTCTCTATAGGTTTAGGTTCTCGTATACACGTTCCTATTTTTTTTTTGGGTCATCACTAATTGTAACAAATCAGCTAAAGAAATATTAATGTTAGAAAAAAAAAAGAAGATATAAGTACATATTTTTGCTGCTAATGAATCACTTTATTTAACTTAAATGCTTACATAGCTCAGAATGTATATAATAAAAATGAAGCATGGCAAATAGAAGGCTATAAACATATAAAGATATTTAGTTCAAATGTGTCAAGTACCAGGTAAATATTGAAGTAAAAGCTCTGCTTAACCAAACACTTCTTATGTAAACCATATTTTATCACCTCAAAGTATGAAAACTGTTAAACACCAATTTCGTATAGGATTATGAATTTTATGACCATTTTATAGCCAATGCGTCATACATGTAGAATTCTACATATATATATTTACCTAGTCTCTTTCTGTTATACTTTCATCTTACGTGCGATCATATTAGATAAATAAATAAATAAAATCATAGGTTGAACTTAACTTCTAAATTTTAAAGACGAAGTGATAAACTCTGAAAATAAAAATAATAATTTTGAGAAAATTTTAATCTATACATTTCAAACGAAATGGCAGATGCGGATTATGCGGTAATCAAAATAATGGACAATAAATTAGAAATCAATGACTCTGGCCAAATCAACGTTGATTTTCAGGTATATTAGGATATTATCTGTCACTTTTAATCCACGTGTTCTATGGCTTTTAGAACAATTTTTTATGAATAATTATCAATCATAGGCCATTATTTACTTAAAAAATATCAATAATATTAATGTATTGATTAAATATAAATATAAAAAAATCAACAAATGTAACGTTAAAGTCACTATTGGAAAGAGCAATTTACTCATTTGTCATTCACGATCAAAGCTTTACTCTTTTATTACTGGATTTATATTAGTATATTTTTTTATTTAGATTTTAGATTTTTTTTTTTAATTATAAACAAAAAAATAAAACGTCCAACATTTTTTATATTTATAATATTTACATGGATGATAAAATATTAATACCACAGGTTGATTTTATAAATATAATATCACCTCTCTCTCTCTCTCTCTCTCTGATATTTAAAGTCATAAATCCACATTGTGCATGTATAAAAAAAACATACACAAAATTTTCAAATATTGATCGCTATTTGGTGTTACATTTTTTTTTATTGGTATTTCAATATTTTAAACTGTAACAAAAAAATAGTAATTTAGTAGGGTGATTCATTAAAATATTTATATAGAGAGGTATTAATTGATTTTTATTATTTTAATATTTATTTTATAGTCAGTAAGTAATGTAATATAAAAAAATTGTTAGAAATAAATATGGTTAAATTATTTTCAATGGAGCTTATCGGTTTAGCGTGCGGGGAGACGCGGAAAAAGCTAAAGGTCGATCCCCTAATTACACATTACACTTATGGAGAAAAACAGTTTTTTTTTTAATTTATTTATTATTATTTTTTTTTTTTTTGCAATTTTTTGAGAAACCTACTCCATCGATTACGGAGAAATTTAAATGAGAAATAAAAGATATACTTGTACGTGTTTTAAGCCATAGAAATACTTTAAAAATATTTTTAAACCGATAACCTCCTTTATTATTTTTTTTCTACTTTACTGCCGAATCCAATAACAAATGGTTATGACACTTATAGACACACCCTAGGTACACCCGGAAAGAATAAATTGCGTAATTTATGCTGTATTTATGTCATTATAGCATAATTAATACAAAGTTAGAACACCATAAATAATTATAATAATATTATGCTAATATAATATAGTTATTGCTTTTATGTATCATAAATTATACAGTATTGAAAAAATTGTACTTAAATTGACCTAGCATAATTATTGCGTATTTATTTTTCTCCGTGCAGGAGAAATAAGTAAAACACTTTTTTTTTACCCATAATACGCTTTGGTACTGAATTATTTAATTTATTCTACAAGGTATTAAATTGTTTTATAAATTTAAAAATGTTAACTAGCATAAAATTGAAAGAAAAAAAATTTTGGAATTCAAATCCAAATTTTCTTTATTTCCAATCTCCTTACAATCAATTGCAAAAAAACCTACATCTGTTGGAGGTTATACATGGAATTGTCAACATAATAACTAACTAATTATATATAAAAAATTAATTTATATTTTATAAATTTATGTACACATTTTCAAATTAAATAGATTTTAATTCTGATGATAAGTAATTGTGTATTCTTACGTAAGAAATCAATGATCCATTATTATTTAACTTTAAAAACTTCATACTTTTATTTTTTTTATGAAATAAGCACCACATTTAACAATTAATATAACATTTATTAGAGGCATAAGAAACTTACTTTTTTATCATTTAAAATTTCATAATAATAATTAACATAACTTAACTATCCATAAATTAGTCATAAATACGTTGATTTTGTATTTATTTTGATATCAAGATTGCTACAATCTCTTAAAATTATTAAATATTTTTAAAAAAAGTAAATATTAATAGTATTATATCAATCATCTCCCATATACACGTATTTTTTTAAAAACATTTCCATACAGCATATTAAAAGTTAATGAATATTTAATGCTCTAAGCAAATTCAAAAATTTAAAAGTTATATATAAAATATTTGGTATTTTTACAACATCTGGAAATAAAAAGTCAATTCGGTGTAAAAGTTAAGAATTTTTATAAAATTTTCAACTTTAAAAGCTATATTCAAACTAAAGTAATGATTTTTTTTCTTAAAAATATTTTAATTAATAAAAATAAATTTTAAAATATGTTTTTTAAATTTATTCTAAAATTACATTTAAACTAGATTATCGTTGGTAGAATAAAAGAGAAAGAGAGAGATATTAATTATCTTTTTTATCTCAAACTTTTCCCTACGGCTCTGGATTTTAAATCGGTCACTTCAAGCTGAAAAATGTGATAAAAAAAAAACTAAGAGAAAAGTGTTTGCTCTTTTGGTCATTTTTCATTTAGCTTGGTAGGTAATTAGCGTTACATACATGGCATTTAGTCTTAAGTACCTTGTTTTCATTTTGTTTTGTGGACAATTTATTTAACAAATTGTGTTTTTTTATTAATGTGCTATTTAGTATTTACTATTTTATTAAATCAATAGTGAACCATTGTTTTATTATACAGATTAACAACAGCTTTAATTTATTGAGAAAAAAGAATATTTCTAGAATTTTAGGTTTCATATCAATAGTTAAAAATCGTTACGACATTATATATGTGTTTGTAACTTTTGGTCCCATTACTCATCACAATTACCAGTCTTGAGTTCGATTATCGCATTTACGAAAACGATACTATAACGATATTTGATTAATATCTTTCACCATCTAATTTTTTTTCTTCAAGAATAATTTTGGCAATGAAGCATGAGTTTTTATATAAAAATAAAATGCATTGCCACAATTTTAAGTACAATACATTAGAAAATCCCCAAGTACTTTTACATCATGGAAATTTTCAATATTTTTTGTTGATATTGTAAAGTCACGATTGCTATTTAAATACAGGTTATTTAAGTGAGGTTTTTTCAAATAATTTGATGAGAGTACGTAATATCTTATGTAGACTTTTACTTTACATATGATTTAGCAATGCAACTGCATTAATAAATTATTTAAAATTATTTAAGCATTGAAGTTAAAATAGCATGGATAAGAAAATTGTGACACCTAAAAAAGTTTCTCCCCTTTATTTTAAAACGTTTGTTTAAAAAAAAAAAAGATCAAATGATATAAATTTCAGAGCTCTTGATCATTAGTTAATAAGAAAGGAAAGAAAAAGTGAAAAAAGTTTTATATTGAAATTAAAATTGGGATCAAATATATATATGAAAACTTTGCACTTTATATATTTTTTACTGTTAAAATGAAGTATAATAATAAGAAAAAATATCATTTTTGTATGTATACATTTGTTATTATATTTTTCTCCATTCCATCATTAAAATTATTATGAGAAAATTTATAATAGCACTCATTGTCAAATGTAGTATATAAATTTAAAATCTATTTAGCACAAAAAGAAAGTGAAAAAGTTAATTTTACTTTCTTTTTTTTTTTCACCCTTCAATAAGCTTAAAATTTTCTATACCAATGCTTTGGTACTATGTTATAAATCGATTCCCATTGTACACACACAACATAGTATACATAGTATATAATATATATATATATATATATATATATATATATATATATATATATATATATATATATATATATGTGTGTGTAAGGGTGTTGGTGAACAAATATATGCCTCATTGAGGCAGAGGTGTCAATAATTTATTTATTTATTCTTGTCACGTTGTCCAACCCTACTAAACCAATTTACAACATAATAAATTTACGTGAGTTTTTTTTTTCCTTTCTTTTTTATGTGTGTGTATTTTGGATCAATCAATGTTTTGGAAATAGAGAAATTTGCTGCTTAGGGTTTCTAAATATAGTTAAGCTTACTAAACATTGAAGATTTAAGGGTTGACTCGTATCTTTGTATTCAAAAGTTAACCCCTTATTTCGTGTAATTTTTTTTTTAAAGAAAATGATAGTAATAATTTATGATAAAATTTCAATACCCATGACGTTTAAGTAAAGTTGAAAAAAAAAAAATTAAATAACACGTGTACAAAAATAAACACGTAATAATTATGCTAGCTTAATGCAGCGACATTTATGCATAACACCACAATTTATTCTATATTTTATAGTGATTATATTGGCAACCATTGCCGAATTCGCTCATTGGCCGAAATAAGTGACCACGTCGCGGCGTGGCAATGTATTTTTGCCAAGATCCGAAATGCATCGTAATTTTGACCACGTTGCGGAGTGGTTTTTAACAAATGCCAAAGTTTTAGCAAATACATTTTAGCCAGTTCGTGGAGTGGTTTTTGATAAGTGCCACGCTGCAGCGTGGTCAAAATGTTTAATACGCAGGTTACGATATTCGGTATAAGTATGAATAATATGATACATTTTTTTATTATTATAACACATCATTTTATATTATGGTTTTCAGTTAATTAAAATATTTATAAATTTATAAAAATGATTTCTTATTAAATTTGACAAAAAAAATTGTCTATGGTCAACATTACGATGCACAAGTGCTGAATTTCGGATCTTGGCAAAATTGCATTGCCACGCTGCGACGTGGTCACCTATTTCGGCCAATGAGCGAATTCGGCAATAGTTGCCAACAATTATACTACATAGCATGAAAGTTAAGATGTTCAGTTAAATGTCAGATTAATACTAAATAGCAAACATTTGTGCTCTACAATACAGTAACTGTTCAATGCAGCGTAAATTACGTATTTTTTTACGTGCGTGGGGCTTTAAGGGTACACATTTTTAGAGATTCGTAATTAAATATTTAGCATAGTAACCCCGAACTATGAATAATATATATATATATATATATATATATATATATATATATATATATATATATATATATATATATATATATATATATATATATATATATATATATATATATATGTATGTATATATATATGGTATTACCTAATATCTATAATAATCCCTTTAAGAAATATAAGAATTTTAGATTTGAATTGTTTTATTTTGAAATTACACCACACTACATATTTCTGCTAACGTTTAGTAAAAACACCGCAGTACTTCATTTTCAGCGTTACATTTCATTAATTAACTAATTAAATGACAAATAATTAAAAATTAATATTTATTCAGTGTTCAGATGTAGTCTTATTTGAAATTTACATAAATAGGAGTATTCAGTAGTATCCTAAAATATAGGCAAATTTTGCGACAGTTATGTAATGCAGGTTGCATTTTTTGCCCCTTAAATGAGATTTAAAATTTAAAAACTTAAAAAAAAGGTTATGCAGTTAAAAATAATATTAATAATAAAAACGTGCTAGGTAATCTACACAGAGAAAAAAATTATATGATAATTATAATATTCCATTTTTAACAACTTGTTCGTTACAACATAATTTATGCTATGCTGCATTACAACTATGTTACATAAAAAAACATTATATTTTATAGCATAATTATGTTCCAATTTAGCAATAATTATGCTATAGTGACATAAATACAGCATAAACTACATAATTTCTTCGTTTTATGTATGTGGCTATGTTATGTATATTATGAGTTGCAAGTGAACATATTTTCTAAAGATGTAATTACTTAAATACATAATAATACTTTATCAATACTATTGAACATTATAAAAGTAAGAACATGGTATTTAATGCACTATAGTATATCTATATATTTTTTAACATTAAAAAACTTAAAAGAGAAGTATGATGATCAAAAGAATACAAAAAAAAAAAAGTGAAATGAAAAGGCGTAGAAAAGAGTAAAGTTACGGTATAGTATGACAGAGAAAATAACAAGCTCTAAAAGAGAAAAGAGATAGAATGAAGCAAGCGCTTTACAGAGAACGAGAGAGAAAGAGAGAGTTTTTGGACCTAGCGTACTCTTGGTTACGAGGGGACCGGTAGTAGTATTATAGTATGTGCTTGACTCTCTTCAAGCTAGAACATCATGCACCATGCTCCTCTCTTTCTCTCACTATACAGTGGATGTGTATGCAGTGTCCGCAACCCCCAGATCTCGTCTCTCTCTCTCTCTCTCTCTCTCTCTCTCTCTCTCTCTCTCTCTCTCTCTCTCTCTCTTTCTATCTCTCTCTCTCTCTTCAGCTATATAATATTTCCCTAGTTACACACACTGCAGTATAAACATACACACACCATATTATATACACTGTACACTCATATTCTATATATAAATATATTTAAACTCACAAATATTTATGACTTAATTAATATATTTTTAAATCTATATTTTACAAAAATATTGATCATAAGATACTTATGTTTAAGTAAATAAGAAGAGCGATTTCAAGGGCACAAGTAGGCACTATTACCCCCGTAAGCTGCAACACTAACTAACTAGTTAAACCGTAGTTAAGTTGTTATTTTGATTGCTGCAACAATTAAAAAAATATAACTAAGGTTTAACTAGAGGTTGCAGCTTGTCTTTCTTTTGTCTACTTTAATAAAAAAAACATTTATTAATACGTTTAAATCAACTTAAATCAGTTTATTACATTACGATAAATTATTTTTGCTATATTTTAGAGACAGAAACAAATAAAAAAGAATATAGATTAAACTCATAAAATCCATGTGAAAAATCATATGAATGGACCACTTGCAATGTAATGTTTTTAATTGTTGCAACGTGTAAGTGAAAATGATTTTTTCATAAGAAATAAGAACATTTAAATTTATTTTAAAAAGTTAATTCATTGTAGTAGTCCATTGTATAAATTATATTTGAAAATAGGACAAATTTTTAATTGTCTTAATTTACAGTGTAAATTAGATTTTACCAACAATATCAGAATGCTCAAGTTCATTATAATTTAAAAGTAACTTACACCACGTATACGTTTTAATAATTAGAAGAAAATGATTTATAAACTATCTTGATTTTATACAACTTTGGTTATTTAATTTTAATTATATATTGATATTTACATAAGATAACTAAAATATGCTATACATATTGAAAAAAATAAGTACGTAATAATTATGCTAGCTCATTTTCAACACAATTTATTAAATACAGCATAATTTATGCTATATATTGTATTATAACTATGTTACATAGCATAAATATTATCTTTTACAGCATAATTATTTATGTTAAGATATAAGAATTTATTACGTTCCATGTATTTACAAATTAGAACAAGTCAAGTCAAAACACATCATACATACAACAAAATATAATTCAATTTATAGCAAGTTATGTCCTATTTAAGATCAATTATATTTGACATTATTAACTGCTAAATAATCAGATACACAGTAAAAACATATTTTCAAGTAGGTATTTCTGTACTGATTTATTAAATAATAAATATGATTCACATTGTTTAATACTAGATGGTAGCGCATTATATAGTTGAGGAATACCATTTTTAGAGCTCTTTAAGTGATTTTAAGTTGATTTTAATGTAATAATTGTCACCCCTATTACGAGTTTCATATCAGTGGACACTGCAGACTGTTTTAAACCAAGAAGGATATCTTCTTGTTGTTGTAAGTTAGCATTTTTTATGCTAGAATGATATAAATTACGTAATTTATTATTTTCGTACACTCAATATCAGAATTTATTTTCAATGCACAAATATTCAGAGAGTACCTACGAAATGAAAGATAATGAGATCTAACATAACTATAGTTATATTATAACGAGATCTAGTATCGATGCAAGTGAGATAATGAGTATCAGTGATAAATGAGTACTTAAACATAAGTGAGAGCTCTGTATATATCCAGTTCACTATAGTATACAGTACTCATATACACTTGTATTGAGGAATCATTCACTGATACAGAGTGAACTTTTTGAGTGTTTATTTTTAGCATCGAATAAATAACTTGCAAAAAAAAAATCACTTTTGCAAACTTATTCATTAAACTAGTTGTTACATAGATAATCATCGAGTAAACAGTTTGATCTCTAACAATGTAAATAATTTTAATGCAAGTTATATATTTTTGATATTTTTTAGGTACTTTGTATACGTTAGATTTATTTTTTTGTGTATACATGGTATGCAGTAGACTAAATTATTTGGAGACGATGCATAAAATGTTTTAGTTTCTTTAATGGAACATTAGAAATATTTACTCAATATCAATTTTAAACTACTAACCTCAATTTTTTTTTCTATATTTTTTATTACTGAAAATTAGGATAAATTGTCCGATAAATTTACTAGATGAATTATCCCCCAAGAATAAGTACTTTTTTTCTGATGAAATTGTTGATTATTCTAACTGTTACATCTTTTAAATATAAATTTTTATTACATTTCTTTTAAATACAATATTCAACAGAAAATCAAGTTCATGACCATAAAAAGCGTGTTATTTAAAGTATATTAATATTTCGCGTGATAGTGAATAATATTTTTTGTAGCTATAGAGTTTATATATATAATATAATATAATATATTATATATATATATATATATATATATATATATATATATATATATATATATATATATATATATATATATATATATATATATATATATATATATATATATATATATATATATATATATATATATATATATATAACAAATGAGGTGATGATTTAATGTCAAATAAATTATGTTTGCACGCCTAAAGTTTGTGTTGCTTATATTAAAATTACGTGTCAACGTAAGCATGATGAAATACCCTTACCATGTATCATAGTCTTTTTTTTATTATATATTATTATGTAGGAGATAATAAAAATTTCAATTTACTTTTTGTTGTTTTTGTATATTTAAAAAAATATATATGTTCATTTTTATTTAAGTTTTTTTATTTGTGTTATTTATTATTTAAAAAATCAATGTTTACGGTATAGGCTAATTAAAAGTAACAGCTACCTATATGATAAAATTTTCAGAATCCGTTACTATCAGATAAGAGAAAAAATTATTGAAATTAATATGGGCTTGTATAGCACTAAAACTTAAAATAATAAGAATAATAATGTAACATCTAAAATGTGAGCCCCGTGTTTTTTTTTTTTTTTTTTTTTTTTTTTTTTTTTATATATACATTTTTAAAGAAAGCTTGTTCTAATGTTTCAAGTGCAAAATTTCAGATTTTTATTTCTTTACAACTTTTTAGGCAAATCCCGCAGTGGTTGATTTTCCACTTTAAACTAGTTTTGATGAATGCTAAAATTAAATTGTGCACAAGAGAAAGAAAATAACAGTGGTTTCTCTTTTTTTTTTCTCTCTCTCTCTTCTTTTTTGCTTCCTCCATTTTAAACTAGTTGCTACGTTTTTAATTACATAAGAAATATTAAAATAGCAATTTGAAAAAGCATTTGCTTAAATTAAGTGAATTATTCTTTACACCTAGAAAGTTAGAAGAAAAAAATCAACCCTTAATGATCTTAAGAAAAAATTAATGTTTCAAATTAAATTTTACGTCTTATTCTTTATATAATTTTAATATTATTTACATTAAAATATTTCTTTAATATTTGCTCTGAGAATAACATGAATATTTATATGGAAATTTTACAAAATGACTTAAGTGCCAAAAATATTTAAAAAAAAATACCAATTAAAGAAAGGTGAATAAAGGATCGTTTATATTATACAGTCTTTATTTGTGACCTAAAACAGAGCAAAAGACTTACTGAAATTCATAATAAAGGTTAATAGTAGAAAATCTTAGATTTTCTATAGTGTTACTGTAAAGTACTTCTTATGATAAATATCACAGTAATTCCCATTCAAAATTTCTATAGCTAAACCTCGTTACAGTAAAATTCAGTTTACTACAGAATTTCTATATTACAATTAGCTAAAGCTATATAAATATACAACCGAGCATTGAAAATAATCGAGAAATTCACAGAATTAAACTTCATAAAATCGAGAGTGTACTTTAATTGTAAAAACACGGAGTAACACCATAACTTTCCTTTCAAACTGTAAAATAGCCACTAAATTACAAACTCTAAATTACGTAATTTATTCTGTATTTATATCATTGTAGCATTAAATGATGCTAAATTTGAACAACATAGATAATAATGCTACACAACATAATAAAATATATTTTGTAATAATATGCTATAAAATATAGGATAGATTGAGTTGTATTTAACAAATTGTGCTGAAAATAAGCTAGCATAATTATTACGTATTTATTTCTGTCCGTGAGAGAAAAGTGTATTTTATATTCGTAATTAACTATAAAATATCATGTCTTCTCTATTTTCCATGTAGTGATGTTAAGAGTATTCAGCTGTGACTTTGGTGTTGTTTACACAGTGAAACAACATGAAAAATATTCCAAATGTCAAAAGAGATAAGCAACCGCATGCTGTATTTAGGTTTATCTCCTTGTTTTTCATCCTCAGAGATCTCTAGTACGTTGTGTGTACCAAACTCATATTTCTTATTTTTTTTTATATATATTAAATTATCTTGTTTGTCTACATAAATATAATATGTACAGTATTCGACAAAAGTATATATATACATTTAAAAGTTATAGGATACGCAAGGTTCATATATAAGAGGTTAGATGCTCCGGGAAAAGTTTTAGCCAAGGTCGCGCAGCTTAAAGGAATTCACCAAAGACGTCATATCACCACTCGAAACTTTGTTAACCTTATCAGTGACGTAACTGGTGAACGGCATCGTATTGGATTGGAACCAAGTACAATCCTATGCTTTTTAATGATACTAAATTGTAAGAATATTAATAATTTACATTATAAAATGTAATATTTATGCTATATAAGATAGTTTATATTATTATAACATAAATTATGTTGTGATGAATCAATGTTGCTAAAATGAGCTATCATAAATATTTCGTATTTATTTTGTACAGCGTAAGTTTTGAATAGTTCGTAATATAATTTTATTTGTTGTAGTGTATAAAAAATATATATTCTCAAGAAAAAAAGAGCTTATTTTATAAAGAAATTTATAGATTTTTAAAATCAATTTATTATTTATAAAATAGTTTTAAAAGTGACCACATATTTTTCAAGCTTAGTTGACTTCAAAGCAAACTATTATATATATATATATATATATATATATATATATATATATATATATATATATATATATATATATATATATATATATAATATATTATACATACATATATAATATATATATTTATAATCGAAATCCTATAATGATTTATGTCTATGATATAGTTGATAAAATTAACAAGAAAAGATGCAGAATCTTGAAAACATATTAACAATTACTGGAATACAAAATAGATTAGTTACAATTAAAAATTTACAGTTGAAAATGTTGAAATATGATTAAAAAATTGCAACAGATTTGGCTTGTATTTTTTTTAAATGACGTGTGACTAATTGCAATTAGATGCAACTTTTGCGTGCTGAAAATATTTACAGTAGTCTACTTAAGATTTGCCTAGAAAATAATTCATAAAAAATACTAAAAAAAATCATACGTACTGCGTTCTATTTACTAAAATTCAAATTACAAAAAATAAATAATGATAAATGTGTTTCATATTAAAATAACAATTTATTTTTTTTATTTATTAAAATGTAAATTTATGGAGACAAAAAATCCATTCTTTTAAATCAGTTTGACAGACACAGAAATAAAAATAAAAAAATGTAAAAATAATTTTTACGTTTGAAAAATTACATTAACGTCTATTTTATTTCAATGAAAATATTTAATTTAATAAAAAAAATTAAATGAATGATATGTTGACAGTTTTTCTTTAGAAATGGGAGGATAACGTTTTTTTTTTTTTTTTTTGAATTATTTTTAAGTGGAATTTACTTTGTAACATAATTAAAGTATCTGTAACAAAAATGATGTTAAGTGAATATGAGAGATATTTTACTTAAAGGCGTTGAACACATTGAACCAAGAATTTGCCTAATATAACTAAATATGAATGTTGATTTAGACGGAGTCATTGATTTCTATTTTATTTTCCATTTACGAAATGTCAGACGCGGGTTTTTGACGTCACAGCTTGCTTGTTTCCACGCGCGTGAACCAGGCAAACCGTGACGTCATAAACCCGCATCTGACAATTTGTGATTGGAAAATAAGTTATAAATCAATGACTCTGTCCAAATTAACGATGAAATTTAAGTTCTCTAGGATATTAGACAAGTTTTTTTGTTCAAAAAACGGAAAAAGAAGTGCCGGAAAAGGAAACCACGTGACGGTAAAGTGGGAGCAAAGTTGGTGCCAGCAGCAAGCTAGGCCTGAGATGCCTCACACTTTTTACGTCACGTGGTTTCCTCTTCCGGCACTTCCTTTTCCGCATTTTGAGTAAACATAAGCAATCACTGTCAAAGTATTCTCCCACTTTTACCATCACGTGCTTTCCATTTCCGGGACTTCCTTTTCCGGTTTTTAGATGTTTACATAAAATTTCAATGACTGGTCAGCCTCAATAACATGGTAGCAAGCGCGCTATAAGACACATTGAGACCCACGGTCCAACGCCAAGCACACGACTTGACAAAGTTACTTCATCGGTATCGAACGTGACTCACCTGCGTGTCAGGCTAGTACGCTACCACTGACTCCACTGAGCCGCAGGCCAAATGATCATTTAAAAATACCCAATGTACAATTTCAAACACATTTCTTTGTTATTGTTATTAATATTCATCATCGTTATAAAAACACCGAAGTTTATTCCAATTGAAAGAAATAAAAAAGAAATTTTAAGCTCTATTTTGTTTTTATTTTGTTTTACTTTCTATGTGTCCCTCATATATATTTATACAAAAATGAATTATGTATATTTTCATATATCGACACTGTTATGGCATTTTGAATTATCATTTTTTTGTTATTATACCAAATAAAAAGCTTTACTCAACGATTATGTTTCCATTCAGAAATATAAACTTTATACTTTTATACCCATGTTTTAATTAATTTATTAATTATTTATTTATTAATTTAATTAAATTAATTTATTAAATTTGTATGAAAGAAAAGTTTAAGATTTCAAGTCTTAATTTTTAAGATGTAAACAAAAAATTAAAATTCCCTTATATTATTAGTAGTACTTAGACCACTGAAGCAAAACCCACACTAAAGCCATAGACCACATGTAAAACAGCATGGGATTTTTAATGATTAAACACAAAATGAGTGTCCCAAATCTGATGACAATTTTTACCAGACTGTAAAGAGATCGTAAAATTATTGTAACGTATATTATTTGCGTGACAGTTATGGTTTCTGACGTCAGAAACAGTCAAAAATTAATATAAAAATGTTGTGAGAGTTGCATAAATTGACATTTTCTGATCACTGCTATGGAGCTACAGTTGCAATAAAATATCAACAATTAATCAGTGTTGTACTCACTATGAGTACTGTCTACTAGTGAAATGGTTCTATTTTAGAATACACTAATATTTAGGTAGTATAAATCACTGGAACTTATCACACTTATACCGACGTGTTTTGACAGTTTTGTCAAAATACACTCATACTTTTTGATGCACAATCTAGAACTTTTTTTCTAAATATTTTTGCAATGAAAGTAACCCTTTTTTACTCAATGTATTGAATTCAAGATATACCAAATAACCGGTACACTAACGTTTCATTTTTTTTTTTTTTTTGTAAAACATAAACACCCATGCAAACGATAATAAAAAACATACGATAAAGATTTTGCTCGGGGGAGACATTTCAACCCCCACAAAAAAGCAAGAAAAAAAACATTTACAGAAAAACAAAACAACCCATATGCAAACTTAAATGTGACATTAAACAAATATTTAGGAAAGAAAAGAAAAGGCAAAAAAAAGAAATGTGTGTAAAAAAAAAAGGAGTTAAAAGAAATAAACAAAGGAAAAAATGTAAAGTTTATAAAAAAAAATTCTGTCTTAATATTGTAGGGAAATTTAGAAATCGATTTCTCTTTTATACGTGGCATACATATAATTGCAAAATCCCGATATTTTTATTTAAGTATAAAGTGTTTGCATGTTAATGCGCGCTAACACCATGTTTCAGCAACATACCATTATTGCCCAGCATAGGACAAATGTATTAAGGGTGGGGAGGGTCTTTTTTACAATGTTATTACTTTTTTCTCAGTTTGAACAGCCAATTATAACCTATATAAAATAAAAACCGTATTTTATGAATAATTTTAGTTGCCCTTTAATTGGTTTAAAAAAAAAGTCTTTATTCCTACATTACACGGAAAAAATTATCTAAAGAGTTCATATTTAGACTTTTTTTTACACTAAATCTGTTAGATAATATGTACAAAGATTTTAAAGAAAAAGCTATAACTGTTTACCGCTGAAGAAATTACGTTTATATTAACGAGTTACTGTTAAAAAATTTTCAAGAAAGTTATTGTTTTGTACTAATGTATTTGAATAATTTATTATATTTATGCTTTCCGTGTAGCCAATGTTATTTTATGCTCACATATGGTGTCGAAGCGCAAGCTCAAATCAATAGGTGAAACCACTCCATAAAAATGCGTTAAATTTATTAAAAAAATATATTTGAAATAAGTCTGAAAAACAATGAAATATAATATATAAATAATTAATGAAAATTTGATATCAATTTTCCATAATTGTTTAAAAAAACATAATTTTTCTCTGGGACTTTTTAACTTCAAGGCTTACAAGACACCATGATGAATTTTATATGTTTGATTTTAAAGTTTTAAGGCTACCATCCTTTTAATGGAAAATTTCATCTGTAAGGAACAATGTAATTTTATCACTATTTAGCGCTTTCATAACTAAATCTTCTAAACTAAAATATTAAATAACTAAATTTTCTTATAGAATAATGTACTAAAAATGTTATGTTAGGAAAACTTAAAGCCATAGACCACATAAAACAACACGTGCTTTTTAAAGAAATGGGATCTTCAAAACTGATGACAATTTTTACCAGAATGTTAATGTAACCCTACGAGAGAGCGTGAAAGTACTGTAAAGTATGCTGACGTCAGTTTATGACGTCAGAAACATGCAAAAATTAGTAAAAAATGTTGTGCGGGGTGCATAAATCGAAATTTTCTTATTACTGCTACGAAGCTACAGTTGGGTTTTGAGACAAACTAAAGTTATTTATATAATTCCCATCAAGTGTTTTGTGATATAAATGCTTATGTTTTTCTTCTGGTCTATTCCTTTAACTAAAATATTATTGACAGTTTTAATATTTTGTTACCTTATTATGTTACAATAACGTATTCCCCCTCACACATATGATACTTGCACCCTGACCTATATTATATGACATAAGTAACAATAGAAGTGACTTTCTATAGAAAACAAAGTTTTCCTTACCATTGTTTTCTACGTACTATACGATGTTGCAACACTCTATATCTTCAGATACGTTTTTTATATTGTTATATAATGGCATATTGAATCGAGAATGGAACTTCCTTAAAACTTCATCGTCATCAATGTGTAACCTAATCGTTCTCTCTCTCTCTCTCTCTCTCTCTCTCTCTCTCTCTCTCTCTCTCTCTCTCTCCATTTCTCCCCCTCTTCTCTTAAAACGTAGTTAAGTATAGTACTTGTAAAGAACCTTTGGCTTTTATAGAAAAACAATTATAATACTTAAATATTTTCAAAAATCATTTCAGAACGATTATGATAAAGTTACAAAAAAAAAATGCAAATATTACGTTATATGTAAAATTTAAGTAGGATATTCTAGAAATATACTGCAAAATAAATCACTTAATATTGCTCCCCTTATACTATTGCAGAATAAGGAAGCTTAAAGCTGAAAAATTTACCTCTTGCGACAATGCACTTACTCCTTTCTAGAGTACTCTAATTACAAAATTTTAAATTAAATTATGACTTTTTTTTGTCGTTTTTTTTTTTTCATTTTTTTTTTTTTTTTTTTTTTTTTTTTTTGGCTTGCCATATTGTGTTATTGTGCTATACACCAATCCCAGTCCCAGTCAAGACATTGTCTTATTGACAGGTAAGGACTTTCCAATTGATGGAAAAGCACACACGGGCCGGCCACGGTCTAAGTACACAGCCCGGCATTCGCCATGACAGCCTAGAGAAACCGTGGAAACATCTAGGCAGGCTGGTCGGTGCAATCACATCAATCATGCACCTCCCGAATACTGTGCGTCGTCATGGAATGCATGTAAACATGCATCGTGCAACGTGTTGTGCTCTCAAACTTCACGTACGCACCCAGCAGTGAGGAGTACATACAGAGTTGCGAGTCAGATGCCTTCACCACTCGGCCATACCAGCTGGTTGATTTTAATATGAAAAATAAAATAAATTTTTTGAAATAAGTTATATTTTAGTTATTGTAATTAAAAATAGCTTTTAAATGTAAGAAAAACCCATAGCACTTACTTGAACTTTTGTACATTTTTTTTAATACAAAACCAACTTTCATATAATATATATGATTTATTTATATAAAAAAAACTTGTCTAAGAATTCAGTTTATAAAAAGAATCTTTGACTTTTCGTGCTTTAGTTTTAAAAAAAGGGATGATATTTGTTGCGTGTATCACGCACGTGTTCGACTTTATAGACACTTCTCATGATTTTTTTAAACGTATAGCGTTGGAATAAAAAGAAGAAAGAAAATCGATTGTTTTTTTTTTCTTTATACAAAGCAGTGTTTAAAAAAAAACACAAGAAAAACAAACAAACATAATACAGACTATCAATGCAATCTGTCTGCTATCTGGAGTCTATAGACAGCTACAATCAATCAATCAATCAATCAATCAATCAATCAATCAATCAATCAATCAATCAATCAATCAATCAATCAATCAATCAATCAATCATTCAATCATTCAATCATTCATTCAATCAATCAATCAATCAATCAATCAATCAATCAATCATTCAATCATTCAATCAATCAATCAAACAAACAAACAAACAATCAATCAATCAATCAACAAATAAATGGGTGTATAAACCCATGAATAAATAAACAAACAAAGAAAAAAGAAAAAACGTTTATTGTAATGTTAAATCCCCAAAAGTTTATTTGTATATATTTGCTTTGAAAATTTAGCAAATAAATTGAAAATACATTTTACAATGTTAAATTCAATTTAAATTTTGTATTGACTGTACATGTATATAATAATATAATATTTTACATATCAATTTACCATTGTATTGTATACAAAATAACATAAGTTGCCTAAAATTGTATAGTGAAAATGCATTCAAGCAAAAACTATTTTATTATGTATTTATTCTTTTCTATACTTAACAATAACTTTTCTTCCCGATTTAACTTCTTTTTTTATCCGCAATCTAATAAAATTTTATTGAATATTGATCTAATTCTATTTTATATTATATCCTTATATCTTTTTGCTCCAAATTTTCAAAAAAAAAAAAAAAAAAAAAAAAAAAAAAAAAAAAAAAAGTAATATTAAAATTTTGGAGACGGGAGAATATATTTATCTTATGCACATTTTTATTACAATAAATATTTAAATCCCTTCCAGTTTTTGTGCGTCTAAAAATTTATAATCACAAATTTTAAACAAGAGAATATATTCGTAGTTTTCCATAAGTTCCTATCTTTTTGCCGTAACTTTATTTTACTTTTTTTTTTTTTTTTTTAATTTAATTGTTTGTTTTTTTCTTGTAGCATTATTTTGCACTATTCCACAAAGAATTAAAAATAACAATTTATTATTTCCAACTTTTATGTTACTTTTCTCTTCTCTATCCCTTTCATAAGGCAGACGCAAAATAAACTATAAGGGCTTATGCATTCATGTTAAAGTCAACGCTATGTTGTATCACTCAATAACATGGGTGGCATAGAAAAATACCTCATTTAGGGAGTTTTAAAACACTATACAATATTTTTGAGAGCATTGATGCTGTAAATATGATGAATTAGTACCGCAAGTATGTGAGAAAAATAACAGCAACAAAAAATAAACTGATCTCCCAAAGAAAATTGCCCAAAACGAAGTTTGTCCTATGCTGAGCAATGTTATTTACTACTCCAGTATGGCCTCCAAGCGCATTAAATATGACGTCATGCGCATACACTCTTATAGGTGCAAATGATTTTGGGTCATAATTTAAACTAAATTTTGCATTGTCAGTACCCAAGGGTTTTACTAGTGTAGGAATAAGAATATAAAATATATAAAAAATACATAGAGAGAGAGAGAGAGAGAGAGAGAGAGAGAGAGAGAGAGAGAGAGAGAGAGAGAGAGAGAGAGAGAGTTAGAATACTTCAATACATCTCAAGACTAAAATATTATTTATGTAGGAAAACAAAAGACGAACGAAAAGATTTAAACATATAAAGAGGGTGAAGAAAGTTTTAAAAGTTAAGAAAAGAAAAATGAACTTTATTATCTGCTTTTTTTTTTTTTTTTTTTTTTTTTTAAGTTGAAAAATACTTTGATATTATCTTTAAGTATATGACCTTATAATTTAATACACTTAATAAATTTTATTTAACTTTGAGATTTTTACATAATTAAGTACATTATACGAAAACTTTACTATACAATAACTTTAGAACAATGCAATGCTTTTCAGTATACTAGCGTGTAAAGTAACTTATTAACTATTTTATTCTTAAAGACTTAACTCCTTTTTCTAGCTAATTTTATTATAATTATTATTTTCTTTATTATGGATGTAATTTTATTTCTATTTCTTGAATCTTTGGATTATATAGAAAATTACATTCAAATGTATTTATTGAACATTGATATTGTTTCGTATGTTTGTTTAGAGCCATTTTTACACTCTACTTCCTTTGTTGTTGTTGTTGTTGTTGTTGTTTTTCAAAATAAGGGTCTTATTTAGCTGACTTTTATCTCAAAATCTAAAATAATAATGATAAATAAAAAAAAACTTTATGATGCAATTTGAAATTTAAAAGTAACATCTGTTATTTAAGATATAATTTTCCGAACCCATGACCATCAGACAAGAGAGAAAATAATGATTAAAATGATCTCTTAAGGGACTAAAACTTCAAAAAATTATAATTTTAAATTTATCAAGGTGACCCAACATTTTTGAAGATAACTTATCCTAATGTATCACTGGTCAAATTTTTTATATTTTTCTTTCTCTACAACTTTTTAGTATATTCCCTTAGTAATTTCCCGCCTTAAGTGATGCTGTTACAATTAATTCAAATCAAGCTTGATTTTAATGAATTTTACAGAACCAGACAATGTTTGCTGATGATTCTAATGAGTAAGACGTTCTTAATTTTTATGAAAATTTAATATTTCATATTATGTATGTCTCGTTTTATAATGTCAGTAAACTAAAAATAATTTTGATCCATATTGATATTAAAAATGACGCAAAATAAACCTAAGGTCAATCACACCCCCCCCCCCCTAAAAAATACAGCTATTTATTTATTATCTCAGATAGCAAACATAATATGAAAATTCTTAGCACAAATTTTAAATTAAAAATATTCACTTGAAGTATTTTATAGAATCATGCACATAAATTTAAAAGATTTTTTTTTTTTTTTTTTTACATGACTAGGATATAATAATTTACATATTCAAATGAAGTGAATACGAGAAGTACTGGTCTTAATTTTATGTGTATTTTTATTTCAACTTTATGGTTTTAAATATATAAATATAAACAAAGAAAAATCTTAAAACTTGTTAAAATCATAAAATATATAAAATAAAAAAACTCTTATAATATTAAAATTTAGATTTTTTTTTTTTTTTAAACATAGAAATATAAATTGTAACTTTTCTTTAAGTTTTAAGGGAAGTACTTTATTTTTTATGTGTATACACAACTATTTTTTTTAAGACCTAACTTTTTTAATGAAAAATTTACAAAAAAAAAAAAAAAAAAAAAAAAAAGTAACAGAAAAAAAAAGGATGTTTCATATTTTTTTTCCTTTCTTCTCATGCAAGTTTTTTTTCCCAAGTATAATGAAGTTGGTATAGTGTAAACAGTAAGAGAGAGAGAGAGAGAGAGAGAGAGAGAGAGAGAGAGAGAGAGAGAATGTTAAAAGATGTATGTACACATACAGTAGAAAAAAGTTGTAAAACAACATCAATCTAAACCAGTGCAATTTTTTTTATTTTTTTCCATTTACACAGATGCTTTAAAAAAATACTCTTGGTGTATTTACTTATCTTTGTAAATCCTCTCTACAAAAACTTTATTGAAAACGTATTTAAAGAAATGTGAGATTTTAGTATAGAAAATATTATAATTTCTATAACGATAGATTTATGGTTAAAATATTGGTTGATAGTATTATTTTATTTTCACGTGAAACTTAATGTCAATTTTTGGGTAAATTATAATTTTGTGAAAATACATAAGTTTGAACATCTTAACTTTGTTTTTATCGTTAAAGGTACACTCTAAAAATGGGTGCATTACTTTAGTTGCGAATCCTAACTTATTTAAGATGAATATACTTTTAAGTTATTATGAGTAGCTAAAATAATGCATTTTAGCAAATTATTAACAATAGCTATTTTAACTTAAAAAAAAACCTTAAAACAACTTAAATTAGCAATTTTTAATAACTTGCTAAAATGCATTATTTTAGCTACTCGTAATAACTTAAAGGTGATTATCTTAAATAAGTTAGTATTCGTAACTAAAGTAATGCACCATTTTTTAGAGTGTATAGAACTTCTTGAACGAAATCCATGTCTAATATCCCAACATACCTAAATATCAACGATGATTTGTCGATGAGTCATTGATTTATATAATTTATGTTCCATTCACGAAATGGCAGCTGCGGGTTTATGACGTCACAACTCACCTATTTCCGCGCGCGTTGTCAACAAAACTTCATATGTTATTTTGTAAATGGAAAATAAATAAGAAATCAATGACTTCGGCCAAATTAACGTTGATATTTTTGTTTGTTAGGATATTAGACATGTTTTTTTGTTCAAGGTATTCCATGACTTTAAATATTTAAATTTAAATTGACCATGGTTAAAAAAAAAACTATTTGAATAATACAACGACAATTGTTATTGTGCTATAATCTTATGTTGTTGTTCTAGTGAGGGAGAGAGAGAGAGAGAGAGAGAGAGAGAGAGAGAGAGAGAGAGAGAGAGAGAGAGAGAGAGAGAGAGAGAGAGAGAGAGAGAGAGAGAGAGAGAGAGAGAGAGAGAGAGAGAGAGAGAGAGAGAATAAGAAAAGGAAACCTTAAATACGGTGACAAATTCCCAAAAGTAAAATAAAACTAACTTTAAGTAAAAGTAAAATCTTGTGACAAAATATACTTAAATTAATATAAGAATTCAAATTATAAGATCTAAATTCTTAAATTAAATATATTAACAAATATAAGTATATAATTCTAATATTACATGAAATATAGTAGAGTAACAACCTATACAATTAAGAGAAGAATTATGCATGCTTTTATGCGTATACATGTACTAATTAGGATTCCAAGAGTAACATTCTTAAGAATAATTAGACTGTATTTTATATAAGATTCACGCAGTAATATAATATAATTATTTTTTTTATTATTATTTTACTGTTTCACAGCTTGTTTTTAAGTTATTGTAAGTAAATAGTGTGTTTTTAATTTATGGTTTCAGAATTATTCTTTTTTATTAAATAATTAAAATATTTTAATTAAATGTGGTTTTCTTTATGATAATATAATAAAATCTAATTTTAGGTATTACAAATTTTCGCCTAATTTTATTGTTATTTTTTATAGCTCTACAAAAACTGTTACATTTACAAATTAAAAAATTAATTTATCTTTCAAATGAAGATAATTTTAAATTCTAAATATATAGTAAATACACAATAGATAACAGAATTACCTAATATAAGAAAGACCAAAAAGTTTTAAAGCCATAGACCACATAAAACAACATGTGCTTTTTAATGAATAAACACGATATGGGATCTTCAAACCTGATGATGATTTTTACCAGAAAGTTAATGTAAACCCACGAGAGAGCGTGAGAATACTGTACAGTATTAAATTTGCGTGAAAATTCATGTTTATGACGTCAGAAATATGCAAAAATGAGTATAGAAATGTTGTGCGGGTTGCATAAATTGAATTTTCTGATCACTGCTACGGGGCTACTGTTGGGTTTTGAGACAAACTAATGTTATTTACGTAAATCCCATCAAGATTTTTGTGATATAAATAGTTATGTTTTTCCCTGGTCTATTGCTTTAAGTATTTTTAACTAATTTTTTAAGTCACGAAATGACGTCAAGGGCTGCAAATTTCTAGTATGCCCACGTTAAATCATTTTTCAATTTTCAGAAATTAATTAAAAATAATTAATATAATATACTAAAAAAATTAGTAAATTTGCGTTTTAATTTATTCAGAATAATGCTCTCTTTTAGAATGTAAAATAAAATTACACTCTAATTTATTTATTTTTCTCTTATTATTGCTGTATGCCTCTATGTATTTCATAATTGCGTAAATGATTATGCTTTGCAATGTATATTTTTATTCTTTTCAGTTTACTGAGCTGTTATGGCTGAGTGTTAAAGGCAGCTGACTCGTAACTCTTTGTAAGATACGTATATTTAGATAGGTGCAGCACAGAGAAACTCCGCCCTAAAAAATGGAAAAGTTAGAAACGTAACAATGGCATTTGTTGAGTTATTATATTATAAATATTTATATTCAAGAGTTTTAGTTAGCTATTTATAGCGAAATTATTATTTTACATTACAAAAAAGTATGACATAGCATTTAATTTTTTATCACTTCTATTTATTGAATGACCTCAAATTGTTCATGTAACGTCCTGAATTTCAAAAATTACGTAGCAAAAAATTATTATTTTTATTATTTTTGATAACTTCTAATTTAAATTTGATAGATTCTAAAAATCTAAAAGCAACGTGAAATAAAAGTCAAAGAATTGAAGTTTAACTACGTACCATTAAATAGAGATCTATCATCGGAGACAGTGAACGAAAGCTCTGAAATCACTTGCTTAACATTACAGATATAGGAACAGCCATTGTGTGGCAACGTAGAGGGGCGCGGGGAAGAGAGGGGGATATTATTTTCGCGGGTACCTAAGTAAATATACGTATATAACTCCGTGTTTCTTACTGAACGCAGGTTCAAACCACTGCTGGGTGCATTTGTGAAGTGTGAGAGAGAGCACAGCACGTTGCATGATACGTGTTTACATGCATTCCATGACGATGCACAGCATTCTGGAGGTACATGATTATGTTATCATTGTACCACCGTCCAGTCTGCCTAGTCATTTCCACGGTTTCTCTAGGCTGTCATAGTGAATACCGGGCTGTATACGAGTATTTAAGCCGGGACCGTCTAGTGTGTGCGATATCCATTGTACACACGATTTTAATAATATATTTCACCATTCAAAAACTATCGCTAAATTTATAATAATGCTGTTCGTAAAACCCTGTTCTCTGCACTAAAAATGACGATCGCCTATGGTTATTCAAATGGAATGCGCATTTTTTGGTGCAAGAGAACAGGGTTTACGAACAGCATTAATGATATTTTTATAAGAAATATTGAACTTGAATTTTGTAAAATATATAATTACAATCGTGTGTACTTATCGATAATTATTATTATTATTTATTTATTAAACACCAAGGTGTACTTATACATATTTATATACATATTTATATAGGTCTACATTTTTGCATATTGACTTAATGATAGGGTCCGAGATGGACAATGAAGTAAGTGGTACCTAGTACATAGGCCACTACATAATACACATACACATTTATCATTACACTCGTGAAATTCTTTAATTTGACAGATTACATGGTGGAAACCATGCACCGCATAACGGGTAAAAACATGCCTGTCTGTACAGTTTGGGCCTTTCCACCCATTAATATTATTAATATTAAATGCAGGGGTATTATAGAAGGCCAGGCTGACATCTTTAGTTTTACTTAGTCTATCCTTAACAAATTTAATGTAATTATCTGTTTTTAACAATTTAAATTTCACTTGTAGTTCCGTTACAAATAACTCCTTATTGTCATTGATTAAATATTGTTTATTTATATTTGCAAATGTACAGAAAAAACAAAATTAAATATGCAGAATATCATATGTATATTATATAAAATATATTATCGTTCAATGCAAATGTTTTATTTCACTATATTTTTATGACTGTGAACTAGACTGTACTACAGACATACATTTTTTTTATTTAATTGGATGAGTTTTTAAACAAGTTTTTTTTTTAATTTTACAGTCTATTTCAAGAATAATGAAATGTTGTATGAGTCATTTGTACAATAAATAGAGACAAATATAATTAATTGAATTTGATTATTGTTTATTTAAATTTATAGCAAAACTTTCCTAAATAAGATTACGTAATAGAAATTCCACTTGGAAAAATAATAGTTTTTTAATAAGAATTTTTATATGACCATGTCAATGAAAATATTTTTATCATAGTTTTAAATAGCATAAAAAGTGATTTTAAATGCTGTTTAAAAAGTGATATCCCATAATATCAAAGCTCTTCCGGCACTTTCCTAAATAATATATATAAAAAATCATGTTAAATTGTTTTTCTTTTAAATAATAAGGTTTTAAAAAGTAAAAATAATAAAATTGGACTTCTCTCTCTCTCTCTCTCTCTCTCTCTCTCTCCCTCTCCCTCCCTCCTCTCGCTCAAGTTATATCGAAATAATTGGCCTCTAACATTTTTGCTGCTTTATTTAACACAATTATTGCTCATAAAAAAAATAGTCTATCAAAAAAATAAAATAGCAATTATTTCTCTGATTTTGCGTTTGTTAGAGCACTTTAGGAATATAAATTTACTCAGAAAGAGAGTGAGAGAGACTTTTTTTTTTGTAGATTTTGTTTAATTGGTATTCGAAAAGAATTGTAACAGTTCTATAATTACTTATATAACTTTAGAAACGAAATAACTTTTTAAAAGAAAGAAAATAAAATAAAATGAAGAACTTACCAGAATATTAATTTTTTTTTCTTGTATCAAAATTATTGCCTGCAATAAAAGAAAAAAATGCTGAATGCAATGGCAATTTTTTTCAATGTTTTTTTAAATAATAAAAATCAATATATTATCAAATATTTATATATGTAATGATTTTTAACTACAATTTTGCATTTTGAGAGTTTGTTTTTATCTTATATTTGAAAACGAATATTTTAGTTATTAAATTGTTTATACGTATAACAGGTAAAGCGAATTAATGATTTTATATTTATGTGATTTTATAGATATATATAGTATTAAATATTATTATATACGTTTCAATTAAATATAAAAATATCGTTAAAATAAATTGTTACTAATTGAAAGCTATAATAATAAATTTCTCTCTCTCTCTCTCTCTCTCTCTCTCTCTCTCTCTCTCTCTCTCTCTCTCTCTCTCTCTCTCTCTCTCTCTCTCTCTCTCTCTCTCTCTCTCTCTCTCTCTCTCTCTCTCTCTCTCTCTCTCTCTCTCTCTCTCTCTCTTGCTTTTTATTTCAATTTCCTACAATTATTTTATCGTCACATTAACCGTAACATTTCTTTTTATAATCATCGTTTCCTTACTTCTATTTTTTAACACTTTAAATCGCTAAATTAATTCCATTAAATTTGGTTTATGAAAGCAATACAAATTGAAACGGAGTATCAGATTATTTGTTTAATATATTAACTTTACGATTTTATTTTCGTAGAGATAGAAATTTGGATAAAATAATCACTTGATATTATAAATATTTATTATTTTGTCGTCTTTAAAACACATTGATTTTTCAATTCAATAAAAAAAATTGTGTTTAGATTTTCAATTGAAAAATTCATTTTTTTTTTTTATAATATCATTTAAATGTGATAATTTTAAAACATCTTTTATATTTTATTTAAGTATAGCTTTGAATGTGGAAAGTTAATTTCAAACGCCACTAACAACGCAAAAGAGAGAGAGAGAGAGAGAGAGAGAGAGAGAGAGAGAGAGAGATGGAGATGGAGATAGAGTAAGAATTTTGCTAGCACATTTTTATCAATATTTATTTATTATGTAATTTATACTATTATATTCAATAACTAATAATAATGAATTATATGTATGCTATACTATACTATACATACAACTATGATTCTTTCTTGTACATAATTATTCATGCTAGTCTAATAAAGGTATAGAAATTACTTAATGCTGCATTAATTACTTTTTTTTTTCGTGAAGTTAAAAATAAACATTAAAATTCTTTATTCGTCATAATTATAATACTAAAATGTATATACCAAATAGTAAAATACTTTTACTGCCTAAAATTTGCTGACACAATTCTTAAATACTGCAAAACAATATATATAAGATGAGCAAAAATGTAGATAGTTTAGTTAAAAAAAGAAGAAGAAGAGCTTTCTTCTTATTATACCTGATTATTGAAGTCAGTATACAGTTACAGTCAGTAAACTACAGTAATTTTAATATTAATAAAAAAAAATCTATCTTGTCTTCTGTTATTCCCCCAAAAGAAAATTTAAGCGGGAATACAAAGTCAACTGCTAGCACTTTGCTAATATTGTTAGGCTCTGAGTTTGTTTATATTTTTACTAAACCCACTTTTGCAAGTTTTTTAATATCATAATAAGATTGATCGTTTTTATTATTGCATTATAGTAGGTTTTTTTTAGTAAAAATTAACAAAAAAGTACATTTTTAACATTTAAGAAAAAAATATATTTACGCATCATTTTTTGTATTTATTTCAAGTATATAATTTTGGTCCCAACAACTTTCATATTTTGTAATTCCTATCACGTTTTTCAAAGTATAAAAGGTAAAGAAGAGGGGAGAGAGAGAGAGAGAGAGAGAGAGAGAGAGAGAGAGAGAGAGAGAGAGAGAGAGAGAGAACGGAAAAAAATGAACATCGAAAAGAATAGGAAAATCTTGAAGAAGAAGAAGAAAAAAAGGCTTACCATTCCCATTATTTATTCATTAAATAACAATAACGTATTAGTGTACAGGTTATAAAATATTATTTGGACAACGAAAATAGAGTGGACAATGTTATACTCTATGAAATAAATTGTATAAATCGTCATTTAGCTGTAATGTATAAGTAATTGTTTTATTACATTGTATTATTATTTGAATTACAGTAGAATAAGGTATAAAGAAATTTATTTGCTTGTGTTGTATTCATGAAGGTATATTTTACCATTTAAATTCAACACTTTTTTTTTTTTTTTTTAACATAAGTATCAATGAAACTGTAAATAATAATGTTGTTCGTAAACCCTGTTTCCTTGCACCAAAAAATGCACATTCCATTTGAATAACCAAAGGCGATCGTCATTTTAGGGGCAGAGAACAGTGTTTACAAACAGCAGTAATGTAAGGAACCGACTGCGCATTTCGTTCATCTTTTCCAAATTTGCCCGATCGCCAAGATCTATTTCCGGTATAAGTACAACTTAAAAAATCAATAAATAAAAAAAAAATAAAAAAAAAACGATAGTATTTTTTTCGCTAGCAAAATGTAAAAAATACCGGACATAAAGAATTAAATCTTGCAGAAGACGAACGGAATGTGCAGTCGTTATCTTACATTATCTACAGTTTCATTGATAAGTATAGCATTACTAATTTAGTACCAGTTTTTGAATGATAAAATATATTATTTCAATATAACCTCTATTCCTTTAACTTTTCCACTGGTCGACTTCCGGTTATCTGTTGAACACTGGTAAGGCCTAGCTATATTTTACAATGTTAAATAAGTGGCCATTTTAAATAAATACGGTTAATCTTATTACATTTCATTCCTATACAAAATAAACATTAAAAAAGAAAAGCCATTTTTTTTTAACTGCAGTGACAAATTTTTTGGAACATGATCTAAATCATAAGTAAGGTCATAATTTTGGGCTTCTATATAAGGCCTTGACACAAGACAAAACGTTTAACCCATGCACCAGAGCGTATCTTAGGACACGGTGTATATATAGTACACGGAAAAAAACAAACAGAGACTATACTGTATAACATTATATTTTTATTATACTGGACGTCTACTGCGTTACAATTTGTAAAGTAACTGGATCTTGAATCATAGTTCTATTTATTTAGTGGTAAAATTCAACTTGTTATATAAAATAATGAAGATCTCTTATTTATTCTATTCTTTCCGTGTACTTATAGTGTATCTGATACAGTTAAAGTAATACATATTTTTTAGTTAAAAAAATACTTTTGGGATTTCTAAAAAGAAACATAATAGAGTTCCACTCACATCATTACAAAATATAAAGTTCATGTTGAGAAAAACGATTACGTACGTAAATTTATGCAATAAAAATCTATGCTTTTTCATTTAAAAACTTGTACCTAACTCATTCAAATAAAAATAAAATTATATTTTACAGAATATATTTTTCTCAAGTTAATCTGGTATAGCTTTATTCTCTATATATTTTTGTGATACTTAAGAAATTAAAATGGTAAACGAGCGCCCCAGGAGTCCTTGAGTAATTTTTTCCAAGTGGTTTCTCTATACTTCGTACTTGGGGATTTTTGGTTTAATTTACAAATTGCTCAGGGTTTATTCATGCGGTGAAAAATAATAATCTCCCTTTTTTTTTTGTGAGGCTTAATATTTTAAAATATATATTTTTAGCTCTTTTATAATTCCTTTTGAACTGTAAGTATATTTCACTTTTTTAAAAACATATTTATTTTTAGATTTTAATTTTGAATTTTTGTGAATATAGGCAGTTTTTACAAATAATAATAAATAAATAATTATAAAATAAGATGAAGAATTATGAAAGAGCCATTGTACTCAAAGCAAAATTTAATTTATCTTGATGAATCGCAGGTTTTCTGATGTATTTCTGATTTTGTTTGTGGTAGGTAGGAGTAAAACATTTTTGAACTTTTTTTTTTTTCATTTTAAATTTAATGTACCCATCATTAGTAAACATTGCATATTCCTAAACTTCTCTAAAATCTCACAAAATGGTGAGATTTTTTTTTTAAAGAAGGTTACTGTAGCTTTACTACTGTATTCTCGAAATAATGACGTCATTATAACTAGAAATTCCCTACTTAACAAATTTATTATCTCCAGTTTATTACTAGAACGACTGGTGTGTTTAAGGGTTAGGTGTATTTTAGAGTAGACCAGGTTTAAATCATTCAAACCAACCGATAAGGCCTAGGCCTTGGTTGGTTCTCAATACATTAATTTTTTAGCAAGCTAAATTTCCAACCGTTTATATTACATTATTGTTTTATAAAAATAGTTTTTATTTTGTTTGTAGGATTGTTTCTGTGAAGTTTATAAAAACCAAAACTTTTTTTTGAAGTTTAATGGTAACAATTACCTTTGAAGAATTTGATAACATTTTCAGAATCAATAACAATCAGATATGTATGGTACACGAATATATATATATATATATATATATATATATCGATGTTTACCCGTCGAAGTGAACGAACTACACTTTACAAATTTCACTCAAAATGAACGATCTGCGTTTGGCGCTTCTACGCGTTTTAACATGAGAACTAGGTGGGGGAACTTGGAATTTGTAAAGTGTAGTTCGTTCACTTCGACGGTTAAGCATCGATATATATATATATATATATATGCGTACAAGACAATAAAATTTTACATCCTATACGTAGAAAAAAGAATACAAATGAAAGAATATATAACCACCGCAGTACCTAATTTTCTGCACATACAGTTAAAGTATATTATGTATGTATAAAAAAAGAACTAAAGAAATGTGACACAATAAATTTAGACAAATTATTTTAATATTAATAATTACAAACAAAACATTCACAAAAACAATAACAACAAAGTTGTTATAAAAAATGAACCACAAAACAGTTTTGTTTCTTTTTGTATTGGGAATAAAGTTTGATAGAAAGTTCTCAGTTATTATTATAGTTTGAAAAGTTGATACTCGCCATAAACAACATTATGACAGGTGAATCAACTCTTATAAACAACTAAAAGCTACGTGTAATGATGGATCACGTTTTGTGTGTACATACACTGAAAAAAAAGTTGACGATTATATTATTTAGAATATATCCATATTTTATATCCATATTATATTCTATTTCTACACCTTTACCATAGTACCGTCAAAATATTGTCGCGTACAGTAAAAACCTCACACGCAGGCCAGCCAAGTTCTATAAATAACTCATCCCTGCATTTACTCTGCTGGCCTAGAGAAACCGTGGAAACAGTCAGGCTGGACAGTACAATCACATAAGTAATGTTCATCCCGAATGCTGTACGATGTCATAGTATGCATGTACACACGCATCGTGCAACGTGATAAGTGCTCTCACACTTCACTTAAGCACCCAGCAGTGTTTAGAACCTTGTGCTCAGATAGGAACACATAATTTCGAGTCAGCTGCCTTCACCACTCAGCCATACCAGCTCATTAATGTATCTTTTTGTCTTACTGAAACAGCATGAAACTTAATTTTAGCATTATTAAACAAATATAATGTATTATAAAATAAGTCAGCATTAACACTAATACCATATATTAATTACTCAGCAATTGTTTTAGTTACACCGTTACTTACGATCAGATACAGCTAGATTATGAATGAGAAGGATTTAACGATATATGGGTGGTAACGTTTTGAATCGAACACTTTTAAGTAAGAAGAATTAAACCATATGAAACAAACTTGTAAAAATATCAACATTACGGCAACTTTTGTTTCTAGTGCTCTTTTATAACTCCGATGAGTTTTGAGTATTTTAGCTGAGTAGTGAAGGGTTTTGGCTCTTAACTCTATGTGCTCCTCACCATGCGTATGTTCGAGTTCGAGCCACTGTTAGGTGCATAATGATAATCATATAGCTAGCCTTCACATTCGCAATGTGATGGCTGAGGGAAACCTTATGATGAAACTTTATTAAGGGGTTGTAAAACCTTGACCACAACATTATATGTGAATATTACATAAGAAAAGTCTAAGAGCACAAACTTTTACGCGTATTTGACAATGCACCAGTATTTGGGTGATGCATGCGATTGATGTGATAGCATCTGCCAGCCTGTTTTGATGATTCCAAGGCTTTCTATAGGCTGTCATGTCGGGCTGTGTACATATTTAGGACAAGGCTGGCCCACGATTACTCTTTTTATCGGTCGTTAAACTTTATGCATGGGGGAAATAAACGTAATAATTATGCTAGTTCATTTTCAGCACAATTAGTTGAATAATTTATGCTATACTTCATTATATCTGTGTAACTTAGCATAAATATTTTGTTGTACAACATAATTATTTATATTATTCTAATTTAGCACCATTTATGCTATAATAATAACATAAACGCAGCATAAATTACGTAATTTATTATTTCCGTGTGTATAACAGTAAAATATATAAAATGATTAGAATAAGTATTAACACAATATGGGGAGGAGGGAGAACTCATAATACTATTTTTTCAGTGTATAATAGTGTTTAACAGAAGTATTTCAAGGCAGCTTATTTAAAAAAAATGATGTATTTTGTCTTATTATATTTTTTGTAGTTATTTTTGACAAACTGATGTGCTATAGTATTGTTATATCAACAGCATAACGAGAGTTTTTTTTTTTTTTTTTTTTTTTTTTTTTTTTTTTTTTTTTTTTACATATTTTTTCGTCGTGCTTAAATATTAAATTATGCATTAAATGACGTGTAGAAGTTTAGCCCACAAAAATAATAATAAAAAAAATCAAAGAAAATTTGGTGTGGCATGACTCTGACGTCATTTTAAAAGAAAAAAAAATCATAAAACTAACTTCATAATATAATTTAAAATAAAAATACAATACTAAAACATGTATATTATCTTTATTCACTTGCCTATCGATGATCATATTGAGAGTATACTTAAAAAATATCGGTGCCTTTAAATATATAGACAAGAAGAAAACATTAGCATTTATATCACAAAACACTTAATAGGACTTACCACTTCACTTACCATTAACTTGTCTCAAAATAAAAAATCAAATGTAGCGCCGTTGTAGGGATCAGAAAATTTCAAGCTATGTAACCCACACAACATTTATACTAATTGTATTGCCTCTTTCTTAAGTAAAAAAAAAAAAAAAAAAAAAAAAGGGGGGGGGGATGAAATATTTAAGTTAATAGCATACTTTACAGTATTTTCACGCTCTCTTGTAGGGCCACATTGACATCCCGGTAAAAATTGTCATCAGTTTTGGAGATCCTATTTTGTGTTTAACTATTAAAGAGCACATAGAATAAAACACGTTGCATTGTTGTTTCATATGGTCTATGGCTTTATTTTGGTATATGGCTTTAAGAAAGTAGATATATGATCAATTTTTTTTTCTTGCAATTGATAAATATATAATATGTATTATAGTCAGAAAATTTAATTTGAAATTAAATTTAACAGAACGACAAAAATCCTCTATGATGTTGATTTGCTACTGAAAACATTTGATATAGCTTTTCTCCTAGATGTTGACCGAAGTAAAAAATACGTAAAATAAAAGATTTTATAGTTAACAAAAAAAAAAAGATAGGTCAAATGATAATCTTTTTAACTATAAAGTTCTACTATAAAACTATATAGTGATACTTGAAAACTGTTATAAATAAAAATAAAGTTAAAAAAAATTGTAAGTTTCATATGAAGTTTAATAATAAAAGTTTAATAAGTTTTGCTTGGAGAAGAGAGAAAAAATATATAGATTAAAAATATATATTTTTATATTATTATCACATATTACACTGAAAAATAAGTATTTCGAAAATTTAATAATAAAAATCCTAAAATAAGTATATCACATTTTTCTGTTCCTCTTTACCAATTAACCTAGCTAGTATGGTCGATTGTGAAGGTAGCTGATTTGTAACTGTGTGTTCTTTACCGAGTTCATGTTCGAGCCACTGCTGGGTGCGTACATGAAGTGCGAGAGCACAACACTTGCACGATACGCGTTTACATATTCCATAACGACGCACAGTATTCGGGATGTGTATGTGATTGATGTAATTGCACCGTCCAGCCTGTCTATAGTTTTCACAGTTTCTCTAAGCTGTCACGGCAAATACCGGGCTGTGTACGTACAGTTTTAGGGCATGGCCCGTGTGTGAAGTATCCATTTTACACGTTTATAAGACAATGTTTCGAAGGAACTATAGTGAATATGCAGCACAAGAACACAACATGGGAAAAAGTCACTTTATAATTGAGTGCAGCGGGTGAATATATAATGCTAAATACTCTTAATAACTCCATTTTTAAACAGTTTTTGAAACTTCTACTAAAAATGTAAAGCCTAATATTTGAATCATTCCCAACGTAAAAAAAAAATATGACGATACATATCAGGGAATGACAATATTTACTATTTCAATATTTTATTTCCATTAGTATTTTCATGATCTCTCGTGGGGCAACATTAACATTCTGGTAAAAATTGTCATCAATTTTGAAGATCCCATTTCATGTTTATTCATTAAAAAGCACAAATTGTTTTATGTGGTCTTTGGCTTTAACAATGGACAAATAAGATATAATGAGTAATGGAATTTTTTTTTACTGTCTTAATACGTAATTTACGTCAATGATACTTATAGTATTTTCAATTTAATACATTTATAAACAAATCCATCATAAATCTGATTTTTTATGGAATTTTGTTATATACTATTGGTTTATCTATAATATCCAACTTTTTTTTTAATACTTTTTTTTTTTTATCAAAGTTAGCTTTTTGTATGTTTATCGTAGCATGCCTAATACGTATTTGCTATCCAAGCATCAACTTGCAATGACCGTAAATATATATTTTTTTAAACCATCTATACTGATATTTTTAAAACTATAATCTATAATATACAATCAATATTTTCTCATTATTGTGTTGATGTTTTTCTATCTTCATTACTTTCAAAACTTTTTATTGATAATGAATATTGAATTAATATGTGAATATGTGATTGTATTTGAAATTGTATTCTTTTTCTCTGCACGGAAAACATAAACTGAACAAATTTTGCATATACATGAGCTCGTTCTATAAATTTACACACAAATTATGACTTATGAGCCATCTTCGAAAAGGTTCCTTTGTTATAAACAGCTGATTATGACGTCGTTACCTGTTTACTACGTTTATATGGTCGATCATTGTTATTTCTTCTTTTAGAACTTTGAACTTGATATGAATGAAAGAAACTTCCTAAAAAAAAAGTTCCAGTCTCAATATGCGACTCATTTTTATCGGTTCAAAATAAAAAAAGATCAACCAATGAACGTGTCTTATTTTTTTGGTCAGCCAATCACTGTTATTGAGATTCACTTTACTTTACAGAACGAGCTATAGACGTAATTCTTTAGCACAAACCAATAACTTGTTTGAAAAAAAGTTTAAACAGTAACTTGTGAGTACAAACGTAATTTATTCAGCTGTAAATAGTTAGATCTTAAAAAAACTTTGTATGTATCTTACGAATTTATTATAAAAAAAAGTGTAAATAGTAACTGTTTAGATAATTTATTCCGTGTGATAAACTGAACTTGAATAATTAAGTAGACTCAACAATATTTTAGGGGGGTAATTTTATTTTAGATTCTAAAAGATGATATTGTTCTGAATTATTTTACATATAAATTTCTAATTTTTAAGTTCAGTAAGTAATTTCAATTTTGTTGAAAATATGACGTCAGAGATGATAACTTATGCATGTGGGCATAGGAAAAGTTGCCATCCTTGACGTAATTTTGTCACATTAAAAGATTAATTAAAAATACTTATGAACTCAGAAATTAAAAACTCGTATATCTATCCATTCAGCCGGACAGTGTTCACAACGCAATTACTCCCTAATTTATTTTAACCTTCCCCATTGTAGCTTTGAAATTCAAAAAGTTGATCCTCTAACATTTAATCGTCTTTTATAGTAAATTTGAATAATAACATAACAACTACCTATGATAAAACTTTTAGAGCCTTAATTTGGGTATCAGATAATAGGGACAAAATATATCTTTCTTAAAAATGTCTCGTATTTTTGTGATACTATTTAACACACTTTTTGGAATTATGATAAGCTCTGTTAACTGAAACTGGTTCGAGTGCCCACCTAATTCAAAATATTTTTATTTTCTCTCTCTCTCTCTCTCTCTCTCTCTCTCTCTCTCTCTCTCTCTCTCTCTCTCTCTCTCTCGGAAAAGTTAAAAAAAAACTAGCTTTAAAATATATAAATATTGTAAAAATTTTACAGAATATTAACTCACAAAAACAATGCATTTTATTTGATGATTAAATAAATTATCTAGAAATAATTGAAATAATTTTTAATAATATACACATCAAAACATTACACGTTATTTGTTTATTCAGAGAAGATGCATTGAAAAGTTTATTTTAAAATATAAAAACAAAAGAAGATTTTATAAACTTAACGTATACTAATTAGTAATTAGTAATCTTCTTTGTTGCTTTTACAACCGTCTGACGGATGTGACCCCTCTCTTTAAAAAATAATCCTTTTTTTTTTTTAAATAAAAACAATAATGAAGACTAAAAAAAAAAAAAAAAAAGTGGTTACTTTATTGCATATTCTAAAAGAGGACATTGTCTTGAATCGATAGATATATAAAATATGTGAATTTCTAATTGTTGAATTTATTGACCACATAAAACAACATGTGCTTTTTAATGAATAAACATGAAATGGGATCTTCAAAACTGTTGATAATTTTTACCATGATGCCAATGTAGCTCCATGAGAGAGAGTGAAAATATTGTAAAGTATGCAATCTGCGTGACTATTCATGTTTCTAACGTCAGAAACATGCAAAAATTAGTAAAAAATGTTGTGCGGGTTGCATAAATTGAAATTTTCTGATCACTACTACGGAGATACAGTTGGGTTTTGAGACAAACTAAAGTTATTTATGTAAGTCCCATCAAGTATTTTGTGCTATAAATGCTTATTTTTTTCTTCTGGTCTATTCTTTTAAGTTTCGATTAATATTTGAAAATCGTAAAATGTTGTAATGGGCGTAAGTTTTTTCCTGTGTCCATATACATAAGTTGCCATCAGTGACATAAATTTTTGAATTAAAAAATTCATTACTTTTCTTAATAAACTCAAAAAATAGAAAATCACGCATATAAATCGATTTAGAACTATGCCATCAATTAGAATATATGAAATAAAATAAACTCCTTGTTTTTTTTTTTATTATTATTATTATTATTTTGAAATTTTACTAAAAGTATTTAAAAATTCAATTTTAACAAACCTACAAATAATTCTATAAACCTCCTATAGAGACCACTAAAATATAAACTAAAAATATAGTTCATTTTCTACACCAAAGATGCCGTAAGAGTTTTAAACATTGATATTTAAAAACCACCACTCCCTATCTCAACCTGTTGGATTGGTCCATAGGGCGGGAAGCCTGTTGGATGCTGTATATTACTACAGATTTATCTTAAACTTTGGTGAGTGAACATCTTTCTCCTAAAATAAGTAACAATGTGTTAAATTAGTGAAAACAAAGAAATATTTTAGAACAATTTTACCCAAAAAATAAAATACATTTATAAATGCAACTTAAGAAATAACTGTAAGTATTTTTTTATTTCAATTATATTATTTTATTAAAATGTATACGTATTATTATTTAAAGCAATATTTTTTTTTATTTATGCTTTTTAAAAATTGAATTATTATAGAAATTTTTATTATTTAGCTATTGTTTACGTCTAATAAAATAAAATAACTAAATTTATTAAGATTAAATACTTTGAAAAATGTCAAAGTTGATATCATTAATTTTGTTTAAAGAAAGAAGGTTAAAAATATAAAAGGTCATCTGAAAAGAAAAAAATAAGCAGAAATTAGAAAAAAATATAGAAATATTATAAACGTATAGTATAAGTTAGTGTTACGTATAAGTAACATAAGAGAAAATGCCATACAAGTGAATTTTAAAAAATTACGTTAAAAGACTAATGGTAGAAAATAATTGCTAGAATTGGTATGCTAAATTTTTTTATTACAAAACCATATTGATATACATAATGATCTCGTAGTTATTATAATAACAATATTTTTAATTATTAAAATGCATCTTGAAACTTTCTGGTTCATAGTTCTGTGAATATAAATATTTTGAAAAATTGAATATTTTGGATTTTTGCTTTCAATAAAACCATAGACCATAATTTATGACAAAACATGGGATTGTTAAAGATTAAACAGAAAATAGGATCTCAAATACTAATGACAATTTTTACCATCATTGGCTTCAAAAGAGAGCATGATATGAAAAATACTGTGAAGTATTTTATTTGCTTGACCATTCCCGTTTCTGGTGATTTTTTTTTTGTAAAAATGTTGTACGGGTTGCATAAGTTAAAATTTTATGATCACTAAGACGGCTGTTAAAACTAATGTTATTTATGTAAGTCCCATCATGTGATTCATTATGTAAATGCTTATGTTTTTTTGTGGTCTATTCCTTTAAAATGAATTATTCTCGCATTATTTTTTAAAACATGAAACTATACGTGTTCAATTGTAATGATCGGATTGATCATATATATATATATATATATATATATATATATATATATATATATATATATATATATATATATATATATATATATATATATATATAAACATAAATACGACAAAACAATATCAATAGTATAAACAGGCAAATTAAACGATACCTTAATGTGATATTGTGTGAACAATAACCTTTGCAAGTACAGCGTGTACTTGAGTGACCATCTCACTTGCAATTTCCGCAACACGGAGTGTGTGCTATATGCACATCACATCTTGTGATAGTTGTGGATACCAAGAAGAGATAGAATGCTATAGTTACCCAAGGTTGCCTGGAAGAATTTCCTCACGATATCTGTATTCGACAAGCAACTAGTTTGATTTACGGACAAACTACGTTGATAAACGTTACAGCTCTACGAGTAAAGGAAGGCCCTTAATAGGTTAAGTGACAGGGCGGTTCAACTATCTTGACTCTCTTCCCGTATAGAAGTGGAGGTTATAGGATTGGTTGCCATTAAGCCTGGTTGACAAATGGTTTGGTTCTCTGTTCTTTCAGACTCCGCCAGACGCCGGTCCGTTCAGGAAATTAGGATGTAAAGTCATACGTCATAAAAGATCCTCTAGGGTGCACTTATTCTGGGTGAAATAGAATATTATAAAGCGTCGCTAATCTTGGACACGCGTATCTTGTGATAACATTTTTGCATGGCAGCGCTTTATCTTCTGTCGTTTTTTCATCGTCACTCTATCACGTAAATCTTAGCGTTTAAGCAATACAACACACACACACACACACATATATATATATATATATATATATATATATATATATATATATATATATATATATATATATATATATATATATATATATATATATATATATTATGTGCTCTACAAATAAAATGTTATTTATTTAACAGTAGAAATATATTTTATTGCCTTTTAAGTTTGTTTGCTAGTTTGTCAGTAAGAACGATCTATTCATAATCGTTCACATTTTCATATCAACTGCCAATACTTAAATATTTGTAGAGCTTTCTTTTAAATACTTCCTTAAGAACGGATCAGAAAAGGTAAATCTTTTTTTTTATATTATATTTTTTTGTAGCTTTTTATTTTTATGTATTGTTATAACCATTAAATTCAATATTTATTAGATTTTTGTACAGAGATTGTTCTAAAAATATAAGCAATATTATTAAATTGTACATTATTTATATAGTAATTTACCATTGACCAATAAAAAATAATTTAAAAAATGAAAATAAAATATAATTATTAATGTAAGTATTGTTCAATGTTTTAAAGCCAACAAAACAATTTGAGAACCAATTTTTAAGAGTTTGATGTCAATTCAGTTAATATTTATTTATTCATTTTATTTTTTACACCCAGTCAATACCATAAAGTACATGAATAAAAAGGTACAGGGTGAGGGGTAAACGACAGAACTATAGGCACCATACACACAGTTTACATGTGTTCATTACCCCATAAAATTAAGATACTAAAAATAGCATAAATTTTATTTTATTTTAATAATAAAAGAAATGTGTATAATTTTTACAGTAATACAACAATATTAAAGCTCTTCTTATATTTGATGTATCATAGAGTGCTGGCCTTTTCCTAGTTGTTCTTTGTTACTCTGTGTGCTTCTGTTTACTCAAAATGCGGAAAAGGAAGTGCCGTAAAAAGGAAACCACGTGATGGTAAAAGTGGGAGAAAACTTGATGCCAGCGAGCAATCTAACCTTGAGCTACCTGGAGCTACCTCCCACTTTTACCATCACGTGGTTTCCTCTGCCGGTCACTTCTTTTTCCGCATTTTGAGTAAACATAAGCAGTCACTATGTGCTTCATTAGTCATTTTTAAAACATAAAAACAAAATATTATTATTTAATACAAGCTTTTTAAAGAGTCCACTATATACTTGTAAGTTACAAGAAAACTAATATTCTATACTAAATGCAATTCTGAATACAATAGTATAAAGGACTAAACATGGTGGGGCTCAAATCTACCCCGCTTGACCACAGGGATTAAAGTCTAAATTTCCCCCCTGGTCGCAAAAATCCTTTGATTTTGTAAACCTTTTAAAAATTTTGTAAAAATACATTAATGGAAATATGCTGCATCTTTTGTAATTTGTAATGCATTGATTTAATTTACAGTACAAAGATTTAAAATGTCAATTATTGGTTATATTTTATTGTGATTTCTACCGGTGCTATAGTTATTAGGAGAGATCATAGATAGAACTGTACGACCACACGACGGATTTCTCAGAAACTTGGCGACAATTGCTCATTATTATTATTATTTTAGAAAATATTCGGAATGTCTCTAAAATGACTAAATATGCATGGATTTACAAATTATATTAAAGAAATTTCATGCAATCTAATAACCATAAAGGTCAGAAAAGCTAAAAAAAAAAATTTAAAAAGTTATTCAATTTTAAAACCAATTTAATAATTAAACTAAAATAAAATAACATGTGGTATTAAAAATATATTATATCTGATTATTTTATTATGAAATATTTTGCAGCCTTGCTCTTAAAAATAATGACTTCCCTAAAATAACACTTATGTTTTTTAAAATAAATATAGTTACTATTAGTCAATAATGTTTAAATTGATAAATTTTTTATTTTAATATTTTTATTGTTTGCTTCTTAAAATTTAATTAATAAAAGCTGGAATATGCAAATAAATTTTGAATTTTATTTTATAATGTAGGAAATGTAGTTTTATGGAGGTGTAATTAACTTCATCACATCTGCATTGGCAGTAAAAAAATTATTTAACTTAGTTTTAAGAAAAATGACATGTAGACTGTTTTTTTATAATATACATCAAGACATAGTGTATTTTCGCGGTGAATTGCTTGTTTTTTTTCCCTTAGCTGTTTCTTTCACTGAGAATAAACTGTTAGTATGAATGTAAAAACATACTAGCTGGTATAGCCAATTGGTGAAGGCAGATTGCTCGCATCTCTGTACTCCTCAATGACATGTGAGTATATGTTCGAGCCACTGCTGGGTACGTACGTAAAGTGTGGGAGCACAACACGTTGCACTATGCATGTTAACATGACGACGCACAGCATTTGGGAAGTGCATGATCGATATGATTGCACCGATTAGCCTGCCTAGACGTTTCCACGGTTTCTCTATAGGCTTTCATGGCGAATGCCGAGCTATGTACTTAAGCCATGGCTAGACCGTGTGTGCTTTTCCATTATTAGAAAGTCTTAACCTGTTGATAAGACAATGTCTTGACTTTGACTGGAATGGATGTAGCACAGTAACACATAGTGATAAAAAAAAGACAATTGTTTGTAAATGACTTTTTGTGTCTACTAACCTTTGCAAGTACAGCGTGTCTATAAGTGACCATCTCGCTTGCAATTTCCACAACACGAAGTATGCAACATTACGTCGTGGTAGTTGTGGTTACCAAGATAAGAATAGATAGAAAATGCTATCATCACCCATGGTTGCTTCTGGAATTTCCTCACGATATCTGTATTCGACAAGCAACTAGTTTGATTTACGGACAAACTATGTTGATAAACGTTACAGCTCTACGATAAAGGAAGGCCCTACAAAGGTTGAGTGACAGGGCGGTTCAACTATCTTGACTCTCTTCCCGTATAGAAGTGGAGGTTATAGGATTGGTTGCCATTATGCCTGGTTGACATTGGTTTGGTACTCTTAAAGACACCGCCGAGGCCCCGTTCCGTTGGAAGTAGGATTGGTTTAGTCATCCGTCACAATATACCCTCTAGGGTGTACTAATTCTGGGCGAAATAGTATCTTATAAAGCGTCGCTTATGTTGGACACGCGTAGTTGTGATAAGATTTTTGCATGGCATTGCTTTTTTTTGTATCATTTTAGAATTTTAGAATATATATATATATATATATATATATATATATATGTGTGTGTGTATGTGGGTGGTTGGGTGGGTTGGTTTGTTTCAAATGCATCTTCTTCGTTATTTGCCTCCAAGTTAAAAATAAAAAATTCTATAAATACGGTGTATTTTGTCTATTTTCAGTTACCAATTAATCAATTCATTTGTTATATCACTTCTTTTATTGAAAGTCAATGATAATATAGTTTTTCTAAAGATTTATTACTAAATAGAATAACGTATGACATATTATTTATTAATAGTTTTCAAATACATATATCTACAGTAAGCAATAGTTGTTTGATAATATGGTGCACCATAAGTTCAATAATGTAATAATTGCAAGCTACGCGTTATGGTCTGTTCACTATGGTGCGTAAATTCACATAACTCTAACGTAAACATACAACAATCAATGTTATTTGGATGCGTAAGTATTATCCATATGACGCGTAAATTTGACGCGCATCAACGTGCGTCGATGCGCGTTACAAAGCTGGACAAAAAAAAACTTGTCTAATATCCAAACATTTCTGAAAATCATCATTGATTTGACGGTTTGACCGGATTCATTGATTTCTAATAATAAGATACAAGCACTTGTGGTAATGGCAGTTTAATCTAAATTCAGTCAAACTTAACTATCACTATAAAATAAGCTAAATTGGAGTAGAGTGCAAGATTCAGTTTAATGTTATTTTGTATTTATTCTGTTCACACTTTAATCAACATTAAATTAATCGTCTTTATTCAAAATTCAACCTTTTTTTTATGAATGGACAAGTTTTAGGCTTTAATACCTGTCTGGATTACTCTTATACCATACTCAAGATAAATTTAATTAATATTTTAATAATTTTCCTTCCGTTTGTAAGCAGCCTGAAATATTTATTTGTTAAAACACGCACAGTATATCTCCTGAGTCCTGAGCAATATATTCTTCAAATACAAATTTCAAATATATTTATTCATTTCTTTTATCCTACAATCACACTACACAACAATGCATATCCGCTTAAAAAAAATTCACAATTAGAAATGATAGTCAATACAAAACATTGATTAGCCATTTAGTCTGATTTTATAGTTATTGCAATTGGATTCTTAATATACTTCATTATTTGTTATTCCTTTTATTTTCTTTATTTCTTTTATCTTATCTTAAGTTTAAATTAAAATAAGATGTATTGTTTTGGTTTTTCTCACGACTAATTGAATCATTGTTTTAATTTATTTGATTACGTTGAGATATTGTAAATAATTATATGACAAGACCGACTATTGTCGTAATAGTCGTAATAATAATAATTCTTTAGTTTCATGAACTGCCTGTAAAAATATAAAATCAAAAATATTAGAGGAGGAGGCACTGCTATATTTGCTATCAATATTAGCAAAGTAAAGATATAATCATTTTCAAAAGTTAAAAAAAATATATATATATATCGTGATGTACAGTTCTTAAAACGTAAGTAATGGGTGTTACCAGAGCAAATATTTAGCAACTTTCTAAAAAAATAATAAAAGAATTTAACATTCAAAAATTGTATTCCTCATTTAAACTTTTCAAGTCTCAGTGCAGCATATTTTTTTAGTGCTCAAAGGATTTTTTTTTATTATGTTAGAGATTATGAATTACATTTTTAAAATCATTTTTCATACTTCCTGTGGTTGGGTAGTACCCTACGCTGGTAAGAGCCATTAATCTAATAAGGTATGGTGATCAAGTTAAACACTGTGACGTGATGAAAAAAATTATGAAAAACAAAAGTAAAAGTTGTAATAAGCTTAATTATGTTTCCGCAGTTCTATCTTAGTAAAAACATTGAACATTTTGGTTTTAGGTTTTTAAAACGACTAATGATACACATAACTCACATTAGTACCAAAACACATTAAGGAAATGATCACCAATCTATTATACATCAAAGTAAAGAAGAATTACAATATTATTGAATCAGTTTAAATATAATACATATTGTTTTTCAAAACTGAAAACTCTGCTATTTAAAATGGGACATCGGAATTGATTAGAATTTGAAATGGTTAGAAAAAATAAGTGTGTTGGAAATGAGTTTGATGAGACGACGTCAGTGGTGGGGGGTGTCTTATTTTACATTAATAATATGGCATTGCATTTTATTTATTACATTGTGGAATTGATTAGAATAGGAATTAGTTAGAATTGGAAATAGTTAGAAAGATATTTTCACTTATTTTATTAAGAGCAATTGATTATAATGGGAATGGGTTAGAAATATATTTTCATTTATTTTATTTAGTGGAATTATTTAGAATAGGAATTGGTTAGAATCGGAATTGGTTACAAATATATTTTTTTTTTATTTTATTGAGTGCAATTGATTAGAATGGAAATTAGTTAGAATCGGAATTGGTTAGAAATATATATATTTTTTATTGTAAAGAGTGGAATTGATTAGAAAATAGAAATCTTATTATTTAGAGGTTACGGAAATCAATATTACATAAAAATACTTACAATTTTAATTCTAAAAAAATTTTTCACGAGATAAAAAAAAAAAAAAAAAACTGAAAACAATAAGCCCCCAAAAATGTTATATTTTGTGAGATTTATAAAAAACAAGACAAAAGAGTAAGCACTACCATGCAAAAAGGTTATAACAACTACGCGTGTCCAACATAAGCGACGCTTTATAAGATACTATTTCTCCCAGAATATGTTCACCCTTGTGAAAATATTGCGACGCCTGACGTAGCCGCCTACTTCCTAAGGAACGGGGTCTGGCGGTGTCTTTAAGAGTACCTAACCATTGTCATCGGGCTTAATGGCAACCAATCTTATAACCTCCACTTCTGTACGGGAAGAGAGTCAAGATAGTTGAACCGCCCTGTCACTCATTCTTGAAGGGCCTTCCTTTATCGTAGAGCTGTAACGTTTATCAACATAGTTTGTCCGTAAATCAAACTAGTTGCTTTTCGAATACAGATATCGTGAGGAAATTTGCGGTAACCGTGGGTGACGATAGCAAATTCTATCTATTCTTATCTTGGTAACCACAACTACCACGACGTAGTCTTGCATACTTCGTGTTGTGGAAATTGCAAGCGAGATGGTCACTTATAGACACGCTGTACTTGCAAAGGTCAATGCACGCATAAAGCCATTTAAAGACATTTCATTTTAAAATAATATATTCTTATATTTTTATTTTATGTCTTTTAATGGCTTTTTGCGTGCATTGACCTTTGCAAGTACAGCGTGTCTATAAGTGACCATCTCGCTTGCAATTTCCACAACACGAAGTATGCAAGACTACGTCGTGGTAGTTGTGGTTACCAAGATAAGAATAGATAGAATTTGCTATCGTCACCCACGGTTACCGCAAATTTCCTCACGATATCTGTATTCGACAAGCAACTAGTTTGATTTACGGACAAACTATGTTGATAAACGTTACAGCTCTACGATAAAGGAAGACCCTCCACAGGTTGAGTGACAGGGCGGTTCAACTATCTTGACTCTCTTCCCGTACAGAAGTGGAGGTTATAGGATTGGTTGCCATTAAGCCCGATGACAATGGTTAGGTACTCTTAAAGACACCGCCAGACCCCGTTCCTTAGGAAGTAGGAGGTTGTTCACTAGTCGCAATAAATCCTCAAGGGTGCACTAATTCTGGGAGAAATAGTATCTTATAAAGCGTCGCTTATGTTGGACACGCGTAGTTGTTATAACCTTTTTGCATGGTAATGCTTACTCTTTTGTCTTGTTTTTTATAAATCTCACAAAATCTCACATTTTTGGAGGCTTATTGTTTTCAGTTTTTTTTTTTTTTTTTTTTTAAATCTCGAGAAAAAAATTTCAAGAAATAAAATTGTGAGTATTTCTTGTGATATTGTTTTCCGTAACCTCTTGATACTAAGATTTCTCGTTTCTTAGAAATTATTTTATTGCGTTGGGATCAATTTTCTGGGCCAACGAAATTCTTAAACTCAGCGTCCATTCAAAACAAGTCCTTGGTATGTGATGTATTTTACGCACCAAATGCTGACTTACATAATATGAAACCTAACATAACAACACATATTATCGCATTAATTTTATTTTAAATAAATTTAAACTATTTGAATTAAAATTCTATTTTTTTCCGGAAAATGTTTTACATTATAATTTTTGTTTGAAACCAACCTATTGATACACAATTTTATTGAAATAACAATAATTTTTTGTATATTTAGTACTTTATACTATTGTATTCAGAATTGCATTTAGTATAGAATATTAGTTTTCTTGTCACTTACAACTATATAGTGGATACTTAAAAAGGCTTGTATGAAATAGTAATTATTTCGATTTTAGGTTTTTAAAACGACTAATGATACACAAAACTGACATTAGTACCAAATTACATTAAGGAAATGATCAGCAATCTTTTATACATCAAAGTAAAGAAGAGTTTCAATATTGTTGAATCAGTTTAAAAATAAAACATCTTATTTTTAATAATTTAATTAAATACAAACTCTGGTATTTAAAATTTCATAATTTTATATACTTATAAAATTACACTTGATTTTATATCAAGCACTTTAAAATTTGTCCTGATTAAATTTTATATGCTTTAGAAAATAAAACATTTCTTACATCCAAAAAGATATTTTATTTTCAAATTTTTAATTATTTTTTATTGGTCAATAGTAAATTTTTATATAATTAATTAATTAACATAATAATAGTACAGCGTGTCTATAAGTGAACATCTCGCTTGCAATTTTCACATCACGAAGTATGCAACATTACGTCGTGGTAGTTACCAAGATTAAAATAGATAGAAAATGTTATCATCACCCAAGGTTGCTTCTGGAATTTCCTGGAATTTCTATATTTTTTGAAACGCAAGTAATTTGATTTACGATCAAACCACGTTGATAAACGTTACAGCTCTACGAGTAAAGGAAGGCCCCTAATAGGTTGAGTGACAGGGCGGTTCAACTATCTTGACTCTCTTCCCGTATAGAAGTGGAGGTTATAGAATTGGTTGCCATTAAGCCTGGTTGACAAATGGTTTGGTTCTCTGTTCTTTCAGACTCCGCCAGACGCCGGTCCGTTCAGGAAATTAGGATGTAAAGTCATACGTCATAAAAGATCCTCTAGGGTGCACTTATTCTGGGTGAAATAGAATATTATAAAGCGTCGCTAATCTTGGACACGCGTATCTTGTGATAATATTTTTGCATGGCAGCGTTTTATCTTTTGTCGTTTTTTCATCGTCACTCTATCACGTAAATCGTAGCATTTAAGCAATACAACATATATATATTTATTGTGCAGTATAGCTGTATTGTGCTGTAAATGAGCTAGCATAATAATTACGTAATTATTTTTGTCGGTTCATAAAGCAACATGTATATTTGTATCTCGTTTTCTATAATGACAAGAACATTGTGAAACTCTTCGCCGACGTAATGCAAAGAACTGGCAAAGTTACACTTTTTCTTGCCATGACGAAAATGAGATACAAATTTTGATTCACGTGAGTAAATATGATACTAAAAATATGTTGATGCAAAAATATTATCACAAGATACGCGTGTCCAAGATTAGCGACGCTTTATAATATTCTATTTCACCCAGAATAAGTGCACCCTAGAGGATCTATTATGACGTATGACTTTACATCCTAATTTCCTGAACGGACCGGCGTCTGGCGGAGTCTGAAAGAACAGAGAACCAAACCATTTGTCAACCAGGCTTAATGGCAACCAATCCTATAACCTCCACTTCTATACGGGAAGAGAGTCAAGATAGTTGAACCGCCCTGTCACTCAACCTATTAAGGGCCTTCCTTTACTCGTAGAGCTGTAACGTTTATCAACGTAGTTTGTCCGTAAATCAAACTAGTTGCTTGTCGAATACAGATATCGTGAGGAAATTCTTCCAGGCAACCTTGGGTAACTATAGCATTGTATCTCTTCTTGGTATCCACAACTATCACAAGATGTGATGTGCATATAGCACACACTCCGTGTTGCGGAAATTGCAAGTGAGATGGTCACTCAAGTACACGCTGTACTTGCAAAGGTTAATGCACACAGAATATTACTTTAAGACATTGTTTTTTTGTTTTTTGTTTTTGTTTTTTTTCTTTTTCGCTTGTCTATCTTAATAGTATTATTTATCATATTCATGTTACCAAACTATTTATATGTAAATATATTTTACATGTTTATACGTTCATATGTTATGAAAGCTACAATGTATTTATAATGATAGATATATAAAGATTTTATTATAATTCATGGCTTTCACAATGTAGAAATGTCACATTACAGACATAAATTCCTAATTATAATAATAACAAAATAATAATAATGCTTTCATGTTCATTAGGGGCTTGAAATTCATATATAATGTATTTATTTTTATTCAATATTTTATCACATAAGTTGAATGTGTCTTAATTTGTTGGTCAGCCGATCACTGTTTTTGAGATTCACTATACTTTACAGAACGAGCTGACGTCATAATCAGATGTTTATAACAAGGGAACATTTTCAAAGCTGGCTGGATATTTGTGTGTTATTTTATAGAACAAGCTTAAGTAACGGGCCTTGCTAGTCATATTGTGACCTTTGTAATTTGAAATGTATCCTAGAATGTATGCAACAATGTGGGTACTTATGTACTGCGGCGTTGCCTACTTAATGTTATAAGGGGCACTCATTAGTGCTAAGTATTTATTTACTCTTTTTGTAAATAAATTATCTAAAATAATAATTATTTCTTTAAATATGGCTTAAAAAATATAAAATACAAGTAAACATTTATTTAATAAATCTACATTAAAAAATAATTGTTTGATCCAAGCAGTTCATATTAATAAGCAGTTCAAATATATATATAAATATATATATATATATATATATATATATATATATATATATATATATATATATATATATATATATATATTATACACACAAATAAAAGTTGCAATAAATTTATTTCTGTGTTCATTTCTATATGCACATGACATCTTGTGATAGTTGTGGTTACCAAGAAGAGATTGAATGCTATCGTTACCCAAGGTTGTCTGAAAGAATTCTTACACCATTGGTTGGCTTATAAAAAAACGAAGGTTTCTTTGGTAGAACTTTTTTCTAAACTTAATAGCAAAAAATTAAATACGTAAAAAACAGAACGGGAAAAAATATCAAAAATTTCTATGATGGGCACCTTGATAATATTGTTGATATGATATGTTGAAAATTTGACAACTCTATGTTAAATAGTTGCGGAGTAATAGTGGAAGTAAGATTACATTGAGTTATATGGGCAGCGAGCAGACAGCGTATAGAGAGTAAAACGGCCTCTAAAGCCAGCTTCAAAAATGTTCCTTTGTAAAAAAACAGCTGATTATGACATCGCTACCTGTTTACTACGTTTATGCACATGGTCGATCATTGTTATTTCTTCTTTTAGAACTTTGAACTTGATAAGAATGAAAGAAACTTCCCAAAAAAAAAGATCCAGTCTTAAGCTCGTTCTGTGAAGTAATTAAAGTAAATCTTAATAACAGTGATTGGCTGACCAACAAAATAAGACGCATTCATTGGTTGATCTTGTTTTTTGAGCCGATAAAAGTGAGTCGCATATTGAGATTAAAATTTTTTTGGGGAAGTTTCTTTTATTCTTATCAAGTTCAAAGTTCTAAAAGAAGAAATAACAATGATTGACCATATATGTATAACCGTAGTAAACAGGTATTGACGTCATATTCAGCTGTTTTTAACAAAGGAACATTTTCGAAGCTGGCTCAATATTTGTGTGAAGTTTACAGAACGAGCTTCAATATGCGTCTCACTTTAATTAGCTCAACAAAAAAAAAGATCAACCAATGAACGTGTCTTATTTTGTTGGTCAGCCAATCACTGTTATTAAGATTCTTTTGACTTTACAGAACGAGCTATGATATACTTACATTATATTATATAAAATGTGAGTAATGTGCAAGCAATAAAATAGATTTTTTTTTTTCATTTTTATATCCAAATAATGTGTCGTGTTTATATCAAATATAATATGTTATGTTATTGTTACATTTTTTATTTGAACCCATTGAATATTTAATATGATCACGAGTATAAACAAATATAAGATGGTTGAAATATAATTGCAACGGTACTTTGATATTATATTATTTAATACGTCTTAAACTGACAAATAAACATTTTGACCTCGCTACAGCGTGGCAATTCGTAAAAGCCACTACGCGAACTGATTAAAGTATATTTTCCAGTCTGCGATCTAGTCAAATCACACTGACTACGTCACCAAATGCATTTTGTAAAAAAAAAAAATAATAATAATAATAATAATAAAAAACTCCGCGACGTGGTCAAAGTCACGATGCACAAGTGCAGAATATCGAATCCTGGCAAAAACACAAGACAACTCCACAAAGTGGTCACTTTATATATAAATATATATATATATATATATATATATATATATATATATATATATATATATATATATATATATTATATATTATATTACCATTATGTGTTGATCCTGAATTTTTAACGATACAAAATAATAAAGCTCCATAACCATAACCTGGGGAGTTTTTTGTTTCACCTTAGTTTGACTAGACATATATAAAAATAATAGCAATATCGTTGTATTTGATTATTGCTTCTGCCTCGTTCATCTCATCTTCAATCAGAGAGCTCAATATTGTTGTTCATAACAAGAACAAATTTGAAACAAATATTATAAGACAAAATATATTTCAGAAATAAGGTAATGTAAATAATAACATATAGTAATAATAATATTGAGCTGGTAGGGCCGAGTGGTGAAGGCGGTTGACTCGTAACTCTGTACTCCTCACCGAGTATAGGTTCAAGCCACTGCTAGGAGCGTTCGTGAAGTGTGAGAGCACAACATGTTGCACGATGCATGTTTACATGCATTCCATGACGACGCACAGCATTCAGGAGGTGCATGATTGATGTGATTGCACCGACCAGCCTGCCTAGTCGTTTTCACGGTTTCTCTAGGCTGTCATGGCGAATGCCGGGCTCGGTACTTAGGCCATGGCCGGTTCATGTGTGCTTTTCCATTAATTTGGAAAAGCCTTACCTGTCGATAAGACTATGTCTTGACTGGGACTGCGATTGGTGCAGCACGATAACACAATATGGCAAAAAAAAAAAAAAAAAGTTTTTTGAATTAATTATTAATTGTTATAACTTAAGTTTTCGACATAGAGATAGAATGCTATCGTTACCCAAGGTTGCCTGGAAGAATTTCCTCACGATATCTGTATTCGACAAGCAACTAGTTTGATTTACGGACAAACTACGTTGATAAACGTTACAGCTCTACGAGTAAAGGAAGGCCCTTAATAGGTTAAGTGACAGGGTGGTTCAACTATCTTGACTCTCTTCCCGTATAGAAGTGGAGGTTATAGGATTGGTTGCCATTAAGCCTGGTTGACAAATGGTTTGGTTCTCTGTTCTTTCAGACTCCGCCAGACGCCGGTCCGTTCAGGAAATTAGGATGTAAAGTCATACGTCATAAAAGATCCTCTAGGGTGCACTTATTCTGGGTGAAATAGAATATTATAAAGCGTCGCTAATCTTGGACACGCGTATCTTGTGATAATATTTTTGCATGGTAGTGTTTTATCTTTTGTCGTTTTTTCATCGTCACTCTATCACGTAAATCGTAGCATTTAAGCAATACAACATATATATATTTATTGTGCAGTATAGCTGTATTGTGCTGTAAATGAGCTAGCATAATAATTACGTAATTATTTTTGTCGGTTCATAAAGCAACATGTATATTGTATCTCGTTTTCTATAATGACAAGAACATTGTGAAACTCTTCGCCGACGTAATGCAAAGAACTGGCAAAGTTACACTTTTTCTTGCCATGACGAAAATGAGATACAAATTTTGATTCACGTGAGTAAATATGATACTAAAAATATGTTGATGCAAAAATATTATCACAAGATACGCGTGTCCAAGATTAGCGACGCTTTATAATATTCTATTTCACCCAGAATAAGTGCACCCTAGAGGATCTATTATGACGTATGACTTTACATCCTAATTTCCTGAACGGACCGGCGTCTGGCGGAGTCTGAAAGAACAGAGAACCAAACCATTTGTCAACCAGGCTTAATGGCAACCAATCCTATAACCTCCACTTCTGTACGGGAAGAGAGTCAAGATAGTTGAACCGCCCTGTCACTCAACCTATTAAGGGCCTTCCTTTACTCGTAGAGCTGTAACGTTTATCAACGTAGTTTGTCCGTAAATCAAACTAGTTGCTTGTCGAATACAGATATCGTGAGGAAATTCTTCCAGGCAACCTTGGGTAACTATAGCATTCTATCTCTTCTTGGTATCCACAACTATCACAAGATGTGATGTGCATATAGCACACACTCCGTGTTGCGGAAATTGCAAGTGAGATGGTCACTCAAGTACACGCTGTACTTGCAAAGGTTAATGCACACAGAATATTACTTTAAGACATTGTTTTTTTGTTTTATTTTGTTTTTTTTTTTGTTTTTTTTTTTCTTTTTCGCTTGTCTATCTTAATAGTATTATTTATCATATTCATGTTACCAAACTATTTATATGTAAATATATTTTACATGTTTATATGTTCATATGTTATGAAAGCTACAATGTATTTATAATGATAGATATATAAAGATTTTATTATAATTCATGGCTTTCACAATGTAGAAATGTCACATTACAGACATAAATTCCTAATTATAATAATAACAAAATAATAATAATGCTTTCATGTTCATTAGGGGCTTGAAATTCATATATAATGTATTTATTTTTATTCAATATTTTATCACATAAGTTGAATGTGTCTTAATTTGTTGGTCAGCCGATCACTGTTTTTGAGATTCACTATACTTTACAGAACGAGCTGACGTCATAATCAGATGTTTATAACAAGGGAACATTTTCAAAGCTGGCTGGATATTTGTGTGTTATTTTATAGAACAAGCTTAAGTAACGGGCCTTGCTAGTCATATTGTGACCTTTGTAATTTGAAATGTATCCTAGAATGTATGCAACAATGTGGGTACTTATGTACTGCGGCGTTGCCTACTTAATGTTATAAGGGGCACTCATTAGTGCTAAGTATTTATTTACTCTTTTTGTAAATAAATTATCTAAAATAATAATTATTTCTTTAAATATGGCTTAAAAAATATAAAATACAAGTAAACATTTATTTAATAAATCTACATTAAAAAATAATTGTTTGATCCAAGCAGTTCATATTAATAAGCAGTTCAAATATATATATAAATATATATATATATATATATATATATATATATATATATATATATATATATATATATATATATATATATATATATATATATATATATTATACACACAAATAAAAGTTGCAATAAATTTATTTCTGTGTTCATTTCTATATGCACATGACATCTTGTGATAGTTGTGGTTACCAAGAAGAGATTGAATGCTATCGTTACCCAAGGTTGTCTGAAAGAATTCTTACACCATTGGTTGGCTTATAAAAAAACGAAGGTTTCTTTGGTAGAACTTTTTTCTAAACTTAATAGCAAAAAATTAAATACGTAAAAAACAGAACGGGAAAAAATATCAAAAATTTCTATGATGGGCATCTTGATAATATTGTTGATATGATATGTTGAAAATTTGACAACTCTATGTTAAATAGTTGCGGAGTAATAGTGGAAGTAAGATTACATTGAGTTATATGGGCAGCGAGCAGACAGCGTATAGAGAGTAAAACGGCCTCTAAAGCCAGCTTCAAAAATGTTCCTTTGTAAAAAAACAGCTGATTATGACATCGCTACCTGTTTACTACGTTTATGCACATGGTCGATCATTGTTATTTCTTCTTTTAGAACTTTGAACTTGATAAGAATGAAAGAAACTTCCCAAAAAAAAAGATCCAGTCTTAAGCTCGTTCTGTGAAGTAATTAAAGTAAATCTTAATAACAGTGATTGGCTGACCAACAAAATAAGACGCATTCATTGGTTGATCTTGTTTTTTGAGCCGATAAAAGTGAGTCGCATATTGAGATTAAAATTTTTTTGGGGAAGTTTCTTTTATTCTTATCAAGTTCAAAGTTCTAAAAGAAGAAATAACAATGATTGACCATATATGTATAACCGTAGTAAACAGGTATTGACGTCATATTCAGCTGTTTTTAACAAAGGAACATTTTCGAAGCTGGCTCAATATTTGTGTGAAGTTTACAGAACGAGCTTCAATATGCGTCTCACTTTAATTAGCTCAACAAAAAAAAAGATCAACCAATGAACGTGTCTTATTTTGTTGGTCAGCCAATCACTGTTATTAAGATTCTTTTGACTTTACAGAACGAGCTATGATATACTTACATTATATTATATAAAATGTGAGTAATGTGCAAGCAATAAAATAGATTTTTTTTTTTCATTTTTATATCCAAATAATGTGTCGTGTTTATATCAAATATAATATGTTATGTTATTGTTACATTTTTTATTTGAACCCATTGAATATTTAATATGATCACGAGTATAAACAAATATAAGATGGTTGAAATATAATTGCAACGGTACTTTGATATTATATTATTTAATACGTCTTAAACTGACAAATAAACATTTTGACCTCGCTACAGCGTGGCAATTCGTAAAAGCCACTACGCGAACTGATTAAAGTATATTTTCCAGTCTGCGATCTAGTCAAATCACACTGACTACGTCACCAAATGCATTTTGTAAAAAAAAAAAATAATAATAATAATAATAATAAAAAACTCCGCGACGTGGTCAAAGTCACGATGCACAAGTGCAGAATATCGAATCCTGGCAAAAACACAAGACAACTCCACAAAGTGGTCACTTTATATATAAATATATATATATATATATATATATATATATATATATATATATATTATATATTATATTACCATTATGTGTTGATCCTGAATTTTTAACGATACAAAATAATAAAGCTCCATAACCATAACCTGGGGAGTTTTTTGTTTCACCTTAGTTCGACTAGACATATATAAAAATAATAGCAATATCGTTGTATTTGATTATTGCTTCTGCCTCGTTCATCTCATCTTCAATCAGAGAGCTCAATATTGTTGTTCATAACAAGAACAAATTTGAAACAAATATTATAAGACAAAATATATTTCAGAAATAAGGTAATGTAAATAATAACATATAGTAATAATAATATTGAGCTGGTAGGGCCGAGTGGTGAAGGCGGTTGACTCGTAACTCTGTACTCCTCACCGAGTATAGGTTCAAGCCACTGCTAGGAGCGTTCGTGAAGTGTGAGAGCACAACATGTTGCACGATGCATGTTTACATGCATTCCATGACGACGCACAGCATTCAGGAGGTGCATGATTGATGTGATTGCACCGACCAGCCTGCCTAGTCGTTTTCACGGTTTCTCTAGGCTGTCATGGCGAATGCCGGGCTCGGTACTTAGGCCATGGCCGGTTCATGTGTGCTTTTCCATTAATTTGGAAAAGCCTTACCTGTCGATAAGACTATGTCTTGACTGGGACTGCGATTGGTGCAGCACGATAACACAATATGGCAAAAAAAAAAAAAAAAAAGTTTTTTGAATTAATTATTAATTGTTATAACTTAAGTTTTCGACATAGAGATAGAATGCTATCGTTACCCAAGGTTGCCTGGAAGAATTTCCTCACGATATCTGTATTCGACAAGCAACTAGTTTGATTTACGGACAAACTACGTTGATAAACGTTACAGCTCTACGAGTAAAGGAAGGCCCTTAATAGGTTAAGTGACAGGGCGGTTCAACTATCTTGACTCTCTTCCCGTATAGAAGTGGAGGTTATAGGATTGGTTGCCATTAAGCCTGGTTGACAAATGGTTTGGTTCTCTGTTCTTTCAGACTCCGCCAGACGCCGGTCCGTTCAGGAAATTAGGATGTAAAGTCATACGTCATAAAAGATCCTCTAGGGTGCACTTATTCTGGGTGAAATAGAATATTATAAAGCGTCGCTAATCTTGGACACGCGTATCTTGTGATAATATTTTTGCATGGTAGTGTTTTATCTTTTGTCGTTTTTTCATCGTCACTCTATCACGTAAATCGTAGCATTTAAGCAATACAACATATATATATTTATTGTGCAGTATAGCTGTATTGTGCTGTAAATGAGCTAGCATAATAATTACGTAATTATTTTTGTCGGTTCATAAAGCAACATGTATATTGTATCTCGTTTTCTATAATGACAAGAACATTGTGAAACTCTTCGCCGACGTAATGCAAAGAACTGGCAAAGTTACACTTTTTCTTGCCATGACGAAAATGAGATACAAATTTTGATTCACGTGAGTAAATATGATACTAAAAATATGTTGATGCAAAAATATTATCACAAGATACGCGTGTCCAAGATTAGCGACGCTTTATAATATTCTATTTCACCCAGAATAAGTGCACCCTAGAGGATCTATTATGACGTATGACTTTACATCCTAATTTCCTGAACGGACCGGCGTCTGGCGGAGTCTGAAAGAACAGAGAACCAAACCATTTGTCAACCAGGCTTAATGGCAACCAATCCTATAACCTCCACTTCTGTACGGGAAGAGAGTCAAGATAGTTGAACCGCCCTGTCACTCAACCTATTAAGGGCCTTCCTTTACTCGTAGAGCTGTAACGTTTATCAACGTAGTTTGTCCGTAAATCAAACTAGTTGCTTGTCGAATACAGATATCGTGAGGAAATTCTTCCAGGCAACCTTGGGTAACTATAGCATTGTATCTCTTCTTGGTATCCACAACTATCACAAGATGTGATGTGCATATAGCACACACTCCGTGTTGCGGAAATTGCAAGTGAGATGGTCACTCAAGTACACGCTGTACTTGCAAAGGTTAATGCACACAGAATATTACTTTAAGACATTGTTTTTTTGTTTTATTTTGTTTTTTTTTTGTTTTTTTTTTCTTTTTCGCTTGTCTATCTTAATAGTATTATTTATCATATTCATGTTACCAAACTATTTATATGTAAATATATTTTACATGTTTATATGTTCATATGTTATGAAAGCTACAATGTATTTATAATGATAGATATATAAAGATTTTATTATAATCCATGGCTTTCACAATGTAGAAATGTCTCATTACAGACATAAATTCCTAATTATAATAATAACAAAATAATAATAATAATGCTTTCATGTTCATTAGGGGCTTGAAATTCATATATAATGTATTTATTTTTATTCAATATTTTATCACATAAGTTTTAAATGTTATTGTATGTAAAACCGTTCTTAATGCTAGATTGTATTGCATTAATTATAAACGAAGAAAATGTAGTATGTAGATCACTTGTGGCTCAGAGAGGTCCCTTTCTTTGTAATATAAAAAATTTTAGCATAAAGCGTATCATAAGAGTAGACACTGCGGGTTGTATGGAAGCTATATATGGGAATTTTCTTAAAAATTTGCTTATTTATAATTAAAAATACATTGAAGTGGAAGCATATTTAGGTCTGTAAAATATGGTTTGCATGATATTGGAGAAAGTTGAAACAGTTCTGATACTTATGATTCAGTATCTCACAAGCAACTTTGATTAACATTATTGTAACTATTTGCATTATTATTATTTAATTTTGTCGAAAACTTAAGTTGTAACAATTAATAATTAATTCAAAAATCTTTTTTTTTTTTTTTGCCATATTGTGTTATCGTGCTACACCAATCGCAGTCCTAGTCAAGACATAGTCTTATCGACAGGTAAGGCTTTTCCAAATTAATGGAAAAGCACACATGAACCGGCCATGGCCTAAGTACCGAGCCCGACATTCGCCATGACAGCCTAGAGAAACCGTGAAAACGACTAGGCAGGCTGGTCGGTGCAATCACATCAATCATGCACCTCCTGAATGCTGTGCGTCGTCATGGAATGCATGTAAACATGCATCGTGCAACATGTTGTGCTCTCACACTTCACGAACGCTCCTAGCAGTGGCTTGAACCTATACTCGGTGAGGAGTACAGAGTTACGAGTCAACCGCCTTCACCACTCGGCCCTACCAGCTCAATATTATTATTACTATATGTTATTATTTACATTACCTTATTTCTGAAATATATTTTGTCTTATAATATTTGTTTCAAATTTGTTCTTGTTATGAACAACAATATTGAGCTCTCTGATTGAAGATGAGATGAACGAGACAGAGGCAATAATCAAATACAACGATATTGCTATTAATTTTATATATGTATAGTCGAACTAAGGTGAAACAAAAAACTCCCCAGGTTATGGTTATGGAGCTTTATTACACTTTGCATCGTTAAAAATTCAGGATCAACACATAATGGTAATATATTATATATATATATATATATATATATATATATATATATATATATATATATATATATATATATATATATATATATATATATATATATATATATATATATATATATATATATATATATATATATATATATATATATATACATATATATATATATATATTATATATACATATATATATATATATATATATATATATATATAAAGTGACCACTTTGTGGAGTTGTCTTGCGTTTTTTCCAGGATCCGAAATTCTGCACTTGTGCATCGTGACTTTGGCCATGTCGCGGAGTTTTTTTTTTTATTACAAAATGCATTTCGTGTCGTAGTCAGTGTGATTTGACTAGATCGCAGTCTGGAAAATATACTTTAATCAGTTCGCGTAGTGGCTTTTACGAATTGCCACGCTGTAGCGAGGTCAAAATGTTTATTTGTCAGTTTAAGACGTATTAAATAATATAATATCAAAGTACCGTTGCAATTATATTTCAACCATCTTATATTTGTTTATACTCGTGATCATATTAAATATTCAATGGGTTCAAATAAAAAATGTAACAATAACATAACATATTATATTTGATATAAACACGACACATTATTTGGATATAAAAATGAAAAAAAAATCTATTATATTGCTTGCACATTACTCACATTTTATATAATATAATGTAAGTATATCATAGCTCGTTCTGTAAAGTCAAAAGAATCTTAATAACAGTGATTGGCTGACCAACAAAATAAGACACGTTCATTGGTTGATCTTTTTTTTGTTGAGCTAATTAAAGTGAGACGCATATTGAAGCTCGTTCTGTAAACTTCACACAAATATTGAGCCAGCTTCGAAAATGTTCCTTTGTTAAAAACAGCTGGATATGACGTCGTTGCCTGTTTACTACGGTTATACATATATGGTCAATCATTGTTATTTCTTCTTTTAGAACTTTGAACTTGATAAAAATGAAAGAAACTTCCCAAAAAAGTTTCTATCTCAATATACGACTCACTTTTATGGGCTTAAAAAAACAAGATCAAGCAATGAATGCGTCTTATTTTGTTGGTCAGCCAATCACTGTTATTAAGATTTACTTTAATTACTTTACAGAACGAGTTTAAGACTGTATCGATCATATGTATAAACGTAGTAAACAGGTAGCGATGTGGTTCCGCGCAAGATGGCGAGTATTATGCATCGGAACCTATGCCGGTGCCTGTAAACTTTCCTATTGTGCCGTTAATTCTTGTCTTTCCGTCTTCCTTTTAACCACTACTCCTTTGTAAACCTATTGTCTTCGTTTTCCACTAATTTGTTACTACCAGGCACCGGCTTCATAGTCATTAAATCCATCTTCATAATCGTTCACCACGTGGAGTGCGTGCAGAGGAGGACATATTGACCATAGGTCATAGTTAAAGTGAAGTGGAAATAGTGTAGAGGCCGATTGGGCGACATAGTTTCGCTCCGGGGCTCGTCTGCACACATTTACCACGGACCTTGGATGTGGACGTCTTCGGCCAGTACTTCTTCATAATCGATTACTGTTCCGCCCAGAAAGACGGAACGGTTTACATCTCGAGGAGGGGCCTCGACTGGTCAAATTGCTAATAGGCAGTGCCGCGACTGAATTACTTTCATGTGCATGTGACCCCACGTCCCACGGCACATGAAAGCGTGGGCCAGTAAAAAACGTTATATCAATCAATCAATCAGGTAGCGATGTCATAATCAGCTGTTTATAACAAAGGAACATTTTCGAAGCTGGCTCAATATTTGTGTGTAGTTTATAGAACGAGCCTATATTAAATTTTTTTTTTTTTTTAATTATAGGTAAAAAAAAAAGGTTTCGTTATTTTGAATTTAACCTGTGCACTTCTTATCATATATTTTATCATATTATATTTTGTTAGTATTAAAACTCAATCGAGTTGAGCAGACATAGTTGTATTTAATTTGTATATTGTAAAAAGTTCATATTTATTTATGATGTGCATCAAGTGTTCACGAATATTCAAAAAGAATTGATATTTTAATGATAAAAGTAACTTACATGATGTTGTATTTCATGGTTCATTATTAATATTATTACAGTGCTTTGAAATTTTATTATGCATTTTATTATATCATATACCAAACTTGTCTCGGATTATATTAACGCTAATTTACTATTTTTAGTAGTGAAGTTACGTACAATCATTCCAATAAAAAATGAAATTGTATTGGTTATGGCCATTCAATGCAATCAGATAAAGATTTCATTTGACGCAAAACTCTATCTAAATTAATGTTATTCCCATAATGCCAATAGAATTTCATTTTTTATTGGAATAATGAATGTACATTTCATACGAAAAACAATTTCTTTAAACAAAAAATTGTACAAAACCGCATAAAATATCTCACTACACGCAAATTAGTTTTATTAGCTTAATTGCAATTCTTATAGTATAGGGTGTATGCGGATGACGTCATATTTATTGCGCTTGGAGGCCATACTGGAGTAGTGCATAACATTGCTCAGCATAGGACAAACTTCATTTAAGTCAATTTTCTTTGGGAAATCGGTTAATTTTTTTGTTATTTGTTATTTTTCTCACATACTTGAGATACTAATTCAACATATTTACAGCATCAACGCTCTCAAAAATATTGTAGAGTGTTTATAAACTGGCAAAATGATTTTTTTTCCTATGCCACCCATGTTATTGAGTTATCCAACATGGCGTCGACTTTAACATGAATGCATAGACCCTATACTACATAATATATAAGTATACTAAAGATGTCATTATTTTTAATAATAAATAATGTGTAACCTGCGCATTATATTATATTATAATATATAGTATATTACACTGTATAATATAAATTACTAAATTTATGTGTGTGTGTGTGTGTGTGTGTGTGTGTGTGTGTGTGTGTGTGTGTGTGTGTGTGTGTGTGTGTGTGTGTGTGTGTGTGTGTGTGTGTGTGTGTTATTATTTAAACTTTCACGTTAGATTTTTTAATATAAAATAAAAATAGAACTAATTCAGCGATTAATAATATAATAATATATATTTTAAAATATTAGAAATAAATGCGTTTTCAAATTTGGCCCTCATTAAATCCATAGACTATGTGAATCATCATGCACATTTTTATCGATTGCACAGAAAATGGGATCACCTTAAAGGCGTAGAACACCTTGAAAAAAAAGTTGCGTAATATCCTAACAAACCTAAAAATCAACATTGATTTGGCCGGAGTCATTGATTTCTAATTTATTTTTCATTCACAAAATGCCACTGCCAGTCACTGACGTCACAGCTCGCCTGACCCACGCGCAAGTATACCGGGCAAGCTGTGACGTCAGTGACCGGCACCGGCATTTTGTGAATGGAAAATAAATTAGAAATCAATGACTCCGACCAAATCAACGTTGATTTTCTGGTTTGTTAGGATATTACGCAACTTTTTTTGTTCAAGGTGTTCTACGCCTTTAATTGTTAAAATTTTCATTCCAAAATTTAAATTCAGCCCTACAAATGAGTATGTAAATACATTAGATACAGGTAAACATTAGTATGAAAAAGTTGTGAGGGTTTCATAAGTCAACATTTTCTGATCTTTGCTACGGCATTACAGTTGGCTTTTGAGACAAATTAATGTTATTTATATAAGTTCCATCAAGTGTTTCGGAAATACATGCTGACGTTTTTTTTAAAGGTCTGTTTCTTAAAAATAATAAATTTATGCATATAAACTTCAAATTTTTAAAACTTTTGAAATGATACTTGATCCATAATTATTATTTATTTATATTATGTAATATTATTTGTAATATTATTGGTTACAGATTTAAATTATATGAAGTTAGCAAAAAAAAATCAATTTAAAAATAAGAAGTAAAAAGTTGAAAATAAATATTAGAGAGGAAGAATGTCTCTGAAGCAGGTATTGAGACATTAGCTGGTATGTTTAGTTAGCAATATCAGTAGAACAGAGAGGCAATATAAAATTTTTATTTCAATGATGCATAAAATGAATACTTGCCTTTATTAATAAGTAATAAAACTAAAAAGAGTGTATAGTTTATGTCGGAAGTCTGAATAGTAACTAAAATTACACAAACCAATAAACCAAATTACAAATAAAATAAAACTAAAATAGATAGCGTTAATATAATTTATTAATAAATTGTAAATAGAGTTTTTAAAGAGATAAATCACATATCTGTATTCCTAAAATGGCAAATTTGAGTCCATTGATTCAGCAAATGCCGACACCGGGAGATCAGTTATCTTTAGAAAGATACAAATATCTAAAGGAATTTTATAAACGTTTCTTCTTATGAAGTTTCCTTTCACAACATTCATTTTAGTGCATCTAAGTTGCATCTTTAATCTTGTAAACTCTGACGGATGTAGATTATAGTGCCATCGATTTTCAAGTCTTCTCCATAGTGTCTTATAAATACTGTCGTCTGGAAATGGATTGTTTTGTATAATCTTCGCCGTCTCCCTGAGAACTGCAAACAAATAAATATTGAATGAATATCGCTGATGTTGAAACAATATTTTAGAAATAATATGTGTATCTCATTTTATGTCACACGAAGCAAAATGTCAATTTCGTTATTTGTCACGCGTGGCATAAAAAACTATATATAAAAACTGAACATAAATTAACTCATAAATTTTAATATAAAAAGTTAGGATTGCTGTATGCAATTTTTTTTTTTTTTTTTTTTTTTTTACAAAGAAGTAAAATATTTACGATTATGTAAATTCAATTCTGTTAGATATATTTATTACATTGAAACCTGTTTTTTAACTGTTAAATACAAATATAATTAAATAATTATAAAAAATAGCACCAAATGAACCATTTATTATAAAAAATTAAAAGAAATTGAATTTTAAAATTAGAGTTGTAATTTACTTTATTTATAGCATTTTTACAGTCTTTTTTACCGGGCAACTGTTAACTTTAATATAAATCTCATGACAATATTTTAGTTAATTTTACGCAACGAATGCAGTTTTTGTCATAATTCGAAATTTATTATGTACCAATGGATATATTAAATACAGTATTTTTTTAAATTCTTAAATCAGAAATTCTTACCGTTGTATCCCAATAGCTCATATCTGCTCCCAAGGTCTGTGTTTGGAGGCTTGGCCAGGAAAGACTTGACGTCTGTTTGTTGTGGTTGGTCCATCACAAAGCAATCGGCATCGTCTAAAACATCCAAACGTTGAATTATGACAATTATTATAAAAAAATAATAATAAAAATTCCATACACTGTATATAATATATTCATCTAGTTCTACATGCGGTACACTTGTGTAATGAATCTAACATTGTCTCCAAACAGGTGGAAAATCAGGTACTACGGGAGTTGACTAAAAATTTGTAAAGAACGAAAAATCTGAAATTTTGCACTGTGATACATTAGGGTAAGGTAAAAATTTAAAAATTTTGGGGGGTCACCTTGCTAGATTTTAAATTATGATTTTTGCATATTTTAGTCCCAAAAAAAAACAATGTTAATTTAATTATTTATTTTTTCTCTTATCTGATGGTCATATGACTTCTAATTTTTGTTTTCAGGTAGCTGTTACTATTAACTTTCAAATCGTATCATAAAGTTTATAAGTTTTCTTTTTAGATTTTGAGATTCAAGCCATCTGAATACAACCCTTAATAAGTAAATAATATGTCAATTAAAGTGGACATCTATTCGTAAAAACGCAGGTATTTTCTCACCTGTAACTTGATCCCTCGAGTAAACTTGGAGTCTACGCTCATCACATCCTGGATATATTGGTTGCGGCAGAACCTCACACATGCTATTCACATTACGGGCTGCTGCAAAACGCGACGAGTGTTTGGGTCTACAAAAAATCTTCTTAATACGCCCATAACTGGTCAACCTCTTAACGCTTGTAGAAGGATTCAAAAAGGACTCAATAATCTTTAGTTTTTTCATTTTTCTTGTTAATTTGACAATGTTCTCAGGTTTGGTATTTTCAATGTTGGGGAAGTTCTCTGTAATCATAAAAAAGCATACAAAATTATATTAATATTTATTCTTATTTATGTTTTACTTTTAAATCTGTACAAGTTATCACGTGTAGGTTGTCACACGTGAAATCATTTTTTTACTTTCAAAAATCAAATTAGAATTACTTCTTCAACTCATAAAAGTAGAAATTCGTTCATAAAACGGTTCAATCCTCTTTAAAATTTTAAACAAAAAAAATTTTTCTCATTGTAATCTAAATATTTACAGTTTTTAAATCTAAAAGCAAGACAATTTTTATACAAATTTTGAGGTATTTTCTCACCTTGAATTGGAGCTTGGTGTGCTCGGCAAGTAACGCTTGTGATAATTTGCGACCTACACGCCTCCCATTCGTGACTTGTAGGTTGTGGCGGAACTCTGCACGTACTTGCACGTACGGCACCCTCTCTTCTTGTCGAGCGGTTACATCTGGTGCGGAGCTCTCTAATTCTCCAATAATTTAGCATTCTCTTAACGCTCGACGAGCGCCATATCAGTTTGTCACAAAGGTTGATTTTCTGCAGCCTTCTCTCGAGTGAGACCAGTTTCTGGATTTTGTTCCTTTGTATCTTGGGAAGGGTGGCTGCAATAACAACAATGCGGATAACATGTTATTAAAATTCATTCTAATACACGTTTGACTTTTATTTATTCTATATACATACATACATACATACATACATACATACATACATACATACATACATACATACATACATACATACATACATACATATATATATATATATATATATATATATATATATATATATATATATATATATATATATATATATATATATATTGGCCAATAGGTTTACAGTATTTTTTTTAATTAAGTTGTCGTGCGTGGTTAATATGCACCTTTCACGTGCAATAAGTGTGTAAGCATTACTCACAACATATAGCTTGTACACGACTCGCGACGGTTGTAAAAGATACATTTACACCACTTGCTACAATATAACTTTTTATGTTAGCAGATTTAATCATTCGGCCAGTAATGTTTATATTGTAAACTTAAGGGGGTAGGTGACCGAGTGATATCTCGGAAACTAGGACGGTTGCGAATAATAATAATAACACAAAGTAAAGAAGAAATGTTACTTATAAATTTAGTCGTGTCAAACATGTGAAAACACGATCAAATATTTAAGTTATTACACTTTAAAGATAACATGTAAATGTGGAAATTTAAATTTGAGCGGGAAATTTTAGTCAAATTAGAAACTTTTTTACAATTGAAAATGTCCTTAAAATTTTTTGTTAGTATTAAAAAATATATTTTAAATTTACTTGATTTTATTTGAAAATTATAGTATTTGTTTTATTGGAATTAAATCATGTACAAAAAATTAATAGGAAAATATAGTTGTTCTTTTAGCGATTTCCGGTACAATTCGGTCCCCCACCGCTTTAACTATTTGTTAACTATTGTCAATAATTTTTTGTATTCAGTCATTTTTATAAATCAGGTTTTAGGTTTGTTATTATGTTATTTGTTTTTATGGTAATCTTTAATGTGTTTGTTAAAAGTTTGTTAAAAATTCGCGCAAATAACAAAGAAAGAAATTCAAATATATAAAAAAAACTTTTTTTATTTTTTATTTACTCTTAAAAATAAATAATTATAGTAGACAAAGATTTTAAAAAAATGTTTTTCAAATACTTGATTTTTTTTCCTGTTAAAAATAAAATACTCGCACGTACTTTGCGTATTTTCAACCAACTGCAACATGCACTCCAAAGTTTACTATAAGTATATCATTTATAATAACATTAATATAAAACGCAATTTATAAAAGTGACTGAATTGAAAAATTATTGGCATTAGTTTACGGTATAAATATCACTGGCGAAACGACTGAAAGTATTTGTCATCTAGCAAGTATTGAATATTTACAGTTTTCAAATCTAAAAGCAAAACAATTTTTATATAAAATTTGAGGTATTTTCTCACCTTGATTCTGAGCTTGTCGTGCTCGGCAAGTAACACTTGAGGTAGTTTGCGCCCTACGCGCCTCCCCTTCGTGAGATGCAGATAGATGCAGAACACCGCACCTTCCAGTCACGTCTGAAGAACTTTGTCCTCTTAACACGAGGTACCGCCTAGAGCGAAGCTCCCTTATCCTCCAATAGTTTATAATTCGTTTAACGCTGGACGAATGATAAGTTGTGTGTTCCATACACTTGATGTTTTGCATCTTTCTCTCAAAAGTGGCCTGCTGCTGGGATTTGTACTTTTGTACCTTGGGTTGGGTGGCTGCTATAACAACAAAGCGGATAAGATATTATTAAAATTTATTCTAATTCATGTTTAACTTTTAAATTTTTTTTATTTTAGTATTCTAATATTTTGTGGAGAGAGAGAGAGAGATTTTTTTACTTAAAAACTAATAACCCACTTATACTACTATATATTTATTTGATATATATGATATATATATATATTTATATATATTTACCTTTTTGTAATCTCATTTGCCTTTTTGTTTGTGTTCCTCGTTTTTTTTTGTAATAGTGATAAACAATATTTCAACATAAAACGTTAAAAAAATTCAAATCACAACAATGCTAAAAATTAAGCTGATGCTGTTCGGGAAGGTTTGTTTATAAACAACATTGATACAGCATCATTCTTCATCACTTAACGATGAGGGTGACGGACTTGTTGCGTATAAATAGTCAAAAAATTATAATTGTTTTTTTTTTAATTTACTCTCTTTCTTATTTATATCCAGCAAAATCAAATACTATGATTTCTATATGAAATTTAATGAATGTTTATTGTTCCGGAAAAAAAATATTTATAATTATAATAATAAATAAATAAATAATAGATATAATTCATCAGCTCGGAATACTCTTGCTGTATTTATGTAAAGAAATTTATTACAAATAACAAAAATCAAAGGAATTTCATCCTTTATCCCATAACAAAATTAATCAGATTTAATTTTTTTTTTCTTTTCTTTTTTTTTTTTTGCTCATATGTTTTTGACAAAAATTGTATTCTAATTTGACGTAAAATTTGGCACTCAAATATAAATTTTTACATTTAAATACTATTTTTAAAGTGGAATAACTTTAAAGTGTTTTGTCAAACTTCCCTTTTGAAGTACACGGAAAATGTAGCGAAAGAATTAATATTTGGAATTATTTGATTCCGATAAACAATAAATAAAATGAATAATAAAATAACAAATACAGGAAATAGCTTAAACAACATATTAGACCATAGAAAAAAACAACAATATATATATATATATATATATATATATATATATATATATATATATATATATATATATATATATATATATATATATATATATATATATATATATATATATATATATATATATATTACATACTATAGCTTGTTTTGCAAAGTATAGTGAATCTCATTTACAGTGATTGGCTGACCAACAAAATAAGATACATTTATTGGTTGATCTTGTTTTTTGAGCCGGTAAAATGAGTCACATTTAGAATGGACCCTTTTTTTTTTGTAAAGTTTCATTCATTCTTATCAAGTTCATAGTTCTAAACGTAGAAATAACAATAATCAACCGTATAGTAAACAGGTAATGACGTCATAATCATAAGTTTTTAACAAAGGATATTTTGAAGCTGGCTCAAGAGTTCTGTGTAGTTAATAGAACGAGCTTAAGGTATAATTTTTTGGGATTTTAAAGGAGTCATGCATTAAGTCAATTTGTAATTTATAACATCTTGTTGATGCTCTATTTATAAAAGTATTTTTATAGATACAGCATTGTTAAAAGTGGATACATAAAAAAAAGCATTCGAGTGTCTTAAAAAACTCGTTTTGTGGTACCTTATAACTTTATTTTGGATATGATCGAAAAATCATCGATCTTATTGTTACAAATATACCTTTTTGACAAATAACATCAAATAATAAATTAATAATAAAATTGTTGGATAATTTTTTTTTAGATCTAAAGCGATAAAGAACTATTTATCGCTGAAGAAATTATGTTTATATACTAACGAATTACCGTTAAAACTTTTTTCTACCAAGTTAGTTTGTACTGAAGAGTTACAGCTATGTAACTGAATATAATTTCTTAAATTTATATTTTCGGTATGTTATGTTATCTTTTTTTTTTTTTTTTTTTTTTTTTATTATTTCAAACACACAAATATACAAAGTCCAACCAAGGCATAGCCTTATCGGTTGGTTCATTTATTGTTACACAATCGTGTCTTATTATATTATATTACTACATATACATATTTTTTATTATATATATTTCAAAAGCAAATAAAGTACGTATTTACACAAAAACATTTTTTTTTTTTTTTTTTTTTTTTTTTTTTTTTTTTTTTTTTTTTTTTTTCATTTAAGAGAAGTATTTTTATAATACAAGAAGCAAAAATTAATCATCATTAATCAATACAAACAGCAAAAAATTGTTCAACATTTTATAAATTATCAAGAAAGAATTTTTTCATATTAAATTTCGTTTCATTTTTATTTGCAAAACTTTTTAATTCTGATGGAATTTGATTCCATAATTTAGGAAGTAAAAATTTTTTTGTCCTTTCAGTGAATCTATTTACAATTTTTGGTACAAATAAAGGATTGGTCACTGCTGTTCTGGTACTATAAATATGAGTTCTCGGTATACCATGAGAATTTTCAAAATAATTTTCACAAATAAAAGAACATTTAAACATTTCTTCTATTGGCAATATCTTAAAGTACTTAAAATATTCAAGATCACTTTTTAGCTTATTTCCTTTTTTTAAAATTTTTAATATTCTTATTTGCATTTTTTTCAATTCCCATAATTTACCTGATTTAGTACAACCATAAGATAATAAACCGTATAATATATGTGGATGTACAAAAGAAAAATATAATTGTCTCATCGTCTGTTCATTCACATATGATCTTACTGTTTTTAATTTAAAAATTGCAGATCTCAATTTATTTAACAGTTGCATAATATGCAAATCCCAATCAAATGTTTGATCAATAATAGCTCCTAAGTAATTATAATTATTTACTTGTTCTACAAACTCACAATTACAATTTAAAGTAAAATTATGTAAACACTTATTAGTATGAGCTCTTAATTGAATATTTTGCATAGTATATGTATACTTATTAAAAATGTGCATAACTTTTGTTTTTTTCCTATTAATTAATATTTTCCTATCATGCGACCATTCCAAAACTGAATCAAAATCATTTTGTAACATTTTATTTGCATATTTACGTCATATTAATTTTATATTTCTACGTGCTCTACGTCTTTAAGCTATATTATTAAATTAAATCTAATTTATTTGCAACTATTTAAGTACAAAATGTTTAACATACGATTTAAACTTTGTAATTGTAATGAAAAACTAAATATTATATTATTTTTACATTTAATTTTATCATAAAAAATGAATTTCTCCACAAATTATCTTTATTCAGATTAATTTTTACTGATGCAAACGTTACAACAAAACACAAGGCATTAAAATGAACACATATGCCACATTCATTTGTTTTGTTTTTCTCTCGTTAGCAAGCTTAATACAGTATTTTGCTAACAATAAAATATAATGGCAGATTTTTTTAAATACATTATAGTATTTATAATAATAAAATGAAAGTAAAACATAATAGCCTACTTTTTTTATATTGACCTAAGAGGTCATGAAAAACTGACCTATCTTATGACCTTTTGACCTAAATATACAGTTTGACCTCCGGTGTTTGTATTCTTGTTATATTATTTGTTGTCATGAGTTTATACTGTAGTTAGTGTAATGGCACTAATGTTTATTATTTAATAAGTAAATATGAAATTCAACGTGATAGAGAGAGAGAGAGAGAGAGAGAGAGAGAGAGAGAGAGAGAGAGAGAGAGAGAGAGAGAGAGAGAGAGAGAGAGAGAGAGAGAGAGAGAGAGAGAGAGGATCTGAATAATTAAAACCCTCCTCAGCATTAATTTTGTGTATATTTTACCTTTCTTCCACCAGAAATACATTTTTATCTTAGCTCTTTCGTAACGCAGAGGGTGTCCAAATTGCACCAGAAATCTTTGAAAGAGAAACTTTTTTCTAAAATAATTTGTTGTCCATTCTTTATTTTACACCAAAACAAACACTATTAATTTCAAATAATATCGATTAAATTAAAAAAATTATTCTGAACAAGGTTATAGTAAAATTTTTAATTTTAAAAAAGTTTCTAATGGAGGTTATCGGTTTAAAAAATTGTTAAAAATTTTCTATGACTTAAAACACGTAAAAGTATGTCTAGTATTTCTCATTTAAATTTCTCCAAAATCGGTGGAGTAGTTTTCTCAAAAATCGCAAAAAACGTGTTTTTCTCCATAAGCGTAATGTTAAATTAGGGGACCCTTAGCTTTCCCCGCAGCACCCCGCGCGCTAAACCGATAACGTCCATTGAAATTTTCATTTCTCTCTCTCTCTCTCTCTCTCTCGCTCACTGTTTTGAAATGAATATTTATCTCGTGTCTTTCTAAACTCTACACGCTTATTATAATGTAATTCTAATTACTCATATAGAATCATTACTAAAATTTGTCTTTTTAAATTACGGAAAACTGTTTAAAGTTATTGTAATGAAAGTTAGCAACTGCTGTAATGATAGCTACATAAAAAACAATTAAATTGCATAAAAACCGTTAATTTTTAATGTCATGCTTAATCATACTGTGCAGCATAATTATGATTAAATATTGTGTAAATTTGTGGTGTTATGCATAAATATTTGCCGAAGGTAGCACACTTACTACGCAATTACGTACGCATATAACTGCTTATAGTCTATTCGGATTTTAAAATGTAAAAAAAAAATAAAAAAAAAAAAAAATGCCAGGATTTGAACTTGTTTCAATTACAGATTGTTGTATGCATCTTTCATCTACTGTAAGTCACGGACTTTAAGGTATTTCTATAGATAGGTAATCCAAAGAGAATATCGTTATTCAATTTTCTATTGCCTTTAATTTTATTTTATCCTGGAAGTTATATTTTGTTGTCCATTTGATCAATGTAATTTTGATTCGCAATACACGTCTCCAGCTGACCAGTACTTTTTAGCGGGAATTCTCTCTGGATTACATAGTTATCTAGTTACATTAACGGGCCTTGCTAGTCATATTGTGACCTTTGTAATTTGAAATGTATCCTAGAATGTATGCAACAATGTGGGTACTTATGTACTGCGGCGTTGCCTACTTATTGTTATAAGGGGCACTCACTAGTGCTATGTATTTATTTACTCTTTTTGTAAATAAAATAAATTATATAAAATAATAGTTTTTGCTAATATTTATTTAAATATGGCTTAAAAAAATATAAAATACAAATACAAGTATAAATTTATATAATAAATCTACATTAAAAAATAGTAAATTTGTTTGATCCAAGCAGTTCAATATTATATTATATATATACATATTATAATATATATTTTACACAAAAATAAAAGTTGCAATATATTTTATTATGTTTCCATTTCTATCTTGGTAAAAATTTAGAACATGAAATTCATAATTATGCCAAAAATTATACTCTATTTAAAATTCAATTATGTTGAGATATTTTTTTAATGGATTTTATATAATTTAATTATAAATTATATTTGAATTTATAACGTTAAAAAATATTAATATAGTTAATGTCTATAACATTACAATTTTTATATTTTAAATTACATAATTATATAAAAATTTAAAAGAGATATTTAAATTATTTTTGAGAAAAACAGGTGCATAATTTGAAACATAAAATTTAGCAACACAATTATGGATAATGTTCGTATAGTAAAGTTACTTTTCATCCGCTATAAGTTCAATGTATAATACTGTATGTACAGTACAACACGGTATAGCATTAGACAGCTAACAGTAAAATATTATTTAGAAATGCATTATTCTTTTGTAAACCGTTACTTTTGTCAGTTAAATTTAAATATCTCGAAAAATTATACAATCTTTACTTTTACTGTTTTATTTCTGTATTGTATTCATATACTACTTGTCATTTAAAAAAAATAGCTTGTAGTATTGCTGCGCGCATTATATGCACCAGTATGATAAAGTATACTTTAGCAATAATTCCCTAGTATTGAAGCCTCCTAAGAAATTTCTATTAATTTTTTTATTGTTGAGAGATCACGATTGCCAGTTGAATGCATGTTATTATAGTAAGATTTTCACCAAGACAGAAATAATTCAGTCAGAGTACTTGAATCTTCTAGAGACTTTATGCACCAGTAACCCAAGCAGCTGTTTATCTTTTGTTATGACGTCACAGCTACTTTCAAAGTAAAGTTACTATAGCTGATGTAGCATTGGCAAGGAGAAAATTACGTCATCGTGTATATACCTGCCGCACGGAATACGCCAGAGAATGATGCAACGTTGACGAAACTGAGAGAAAAAAATTAGCAGTTAAGACTGGAGGATGAAATACGGTAGCTCAATAGCAAAATTAATTTTCCCCACAAAAGAAATAAAGCTTACTTTATAAACTCCTTTCATATCCTTGCGCTTTGACGCCACGTTTGTGGTGCCTAATGCATTGTCCAGCATGGGTAACGTCATTTTTCCTCATTTGATGCAAAAATATAAGTTTATTTTTACTGTAAGCTTTTTTCTCATATTCTTCTAGCTTATTAAAACCTATAGAAATAAGGCTTAGGTAGAGGTTGAAAGCTTCGTTTGCTGTTAAAAAAATAATAATGTTTTTCCTATGCTGGCCTGTGTATTTCTAACCAACAAAATATCGGCTTTTAAATATGGATGGAAGCGGTCTATAGCAAAGTCACTATTTTTTTATAGCAAGTAAATCCCAGAACCACAATTTATTTTACTCTGCATAATATGGTATTATGTTGTAGATGGTATAAGCACATAACAGTATTGTACAACAAAAATTATGATTTTTTTTTCTTCTTTTAGTATAGATATCGTGTTATTCTCTTTTTGTAATAAAAAAAGTGATTTCAAAAGTATTTTTTAAAGTACAGTGAAAAGCTTTAATTTATAGTTTTGCTTGACATAGTAAAAAAAGGATGCAAAAATTTACTTCTGTAAAACGAACTATTTTCAACCTTCATTGGTATCTTACTCCTTTAAAATTCATATTTTTATATATTGAGCTTTGTTCAAGCGTTTGTTAGGTCACATAAAGTAGATGTAACTCATAAAATATCATTATATAGTCTGACTAATGAACTAAAGTGCAGGTTCAAAAATTTAGTTTTAACATGCCATTCTTGCAAAACAAAGAGAGGCAAGGCATCTTCCTTATTTTTCCTTGGTTTGCAAAATTTGCATCTCTCGATAAAATTTATGAATAAACGCATAATAATATGTTTCTGCAAGAATTTAGACTTTAATTTTCATATTTTTCTAATTATAATAACTACCTCTTTATCTAATTTTTATGCATTAATGGCTAGTGACACCGCGTAAAACTATACTTTTTGAATATGACTGGTAACAAACGTTAACTTATTGTTAAATACCATGACTCGCAAGCAAAAAGGTACCTGCTTGAGTAAGATGATATGCACGTACTTGTACATAATATTTTGTCTAATCTCCTCTAGTACTCTTTAAATGTATTGTCACTCAAAAAAAACAGATATCTTAATTCGTTGGTTAAACTATATTAAATGTAATATGGTTTCTCATTGCCCATATCTAAATACGATAAAAAAATCAACCCCATAAATATGAGTTATTACATAGTATGTGTTTCAAGTGACCCATACCAATAACTAATTCACTTTTTTTACCAATATTTAAGTATAATTTGAATATATTTCACCTCATTAAAGTTTATTTTTATGCTAAATACAAAAACATGTAACAATAATTTTAAAAAATATACATAAATGAAGAATATAATATGAAGATAGGATATCTCTTTATACGTAACAATTCTACTGAATAAAAATTGTGACATAATCCTTTTTTCTTTTGAGTAGAGAATGTAAAATAGAGCACAAAAGAATTAAAACTCTCTTTCTTTCTTATAGACCACTGAATGATTTTGTACAGTTTACATAAAAAGAGCAATCTGTTTTATCTCTATAACTATAGTAGAAAGAGAAAAGTTAGCCCAATCCATTTATCAAGCTTTAAATCGATTTTTTTTCTTTTCTTTATCTTTCAATACAAACTTGAAAAATTGATAAATCCGTTACACATCAATATATATATATATATATATATATATATATATATATATATATATATATATATATATATATATATATATATATATATATATATATATATATATATATATATATATATATATATATATATATATATAAATCAATGGTATATATTTTGATAAAAAAAACTTTAAAAGTTAAAACTTTTTCAATATTTGTACAATTTCTATCATTATTTTTAAAAACGTCAGTATTTTGAATGATGGCCAATATGAATATACTCAAACTTGGGCAGTAACAAATTTCACTTTTTTTTTTCTTTCTTTTTTTTTTTGTCAAAAAAATAACGTAACGTCACTTCGTTTTAGTAGCAGTAACGAGTAACGGTAACGCATTACTTTTTCAAGTAATTTTTGACATGTAACGACACTATTTTCTAATATTTCAAGCACTGAAAACAATAAGCTTCTAAATTTATAAGTACATAAATATGCTTTCGTTATTATATAGTAATTCAAAACTACTGTTATGATTTTAATTTAAATATCTCTATTTATTTATATTTTATCGAAAAAAAAAATCATTTTTGACATGTTTTTGAAAATATTTTTATTTATTAAGTAAATATTTGAAGTAAATAAAGTAACGCTAAAAGTAACTTCACTAGTTTTAAGAGTTATTGAGTAATGTAGTGTCATTACTTTTAAGAAAAACTGTAACAAGTAATATAACGTCATTATTTTTTTTTTTTATGAATTAGTGAGGATAACGTAATGAAGTTATAAAAAATCAGTACCGTGACCAATTCTGAATACACGTCAATATCCTGTTTTTTTTTTTTTTTTTTTTTTTTTTTATTTGAAACACACAATTTTTACAAAAAATCCAACCAAGGCATAGCCTTATCGGTTGGTTCATAATATTTTATACACAATGCATTAAATAATTACATTACTACTATATAGTCATGAAAGTTATTATATTTCAAGTGCAAATAAAAATAATTGATAAAAAAAAAAAGACATAAGTATTTTCTTATTTTGAAAAATTTAATTTGTAATGGAAAAAATAAAATTGAATATTAAATTATAAATTATTAAAGAAATTTTTTTTTATATTTACTTTCATTTCATTTTTATTTTTGAAATCTTTTAACTCTAATGGAATTTGATTCCACAATTTTGGCAATAAGAATTTTTTTGTTCTTTCTGTGAATCTATTAACAATTTTTGGAACATATAGAGGATTTGTATCTGCAATTCTAGTACTATATATATGAGTTCTAGGTATCCCATGAGAGTTTTCAAAGTAATTATCACAAATAAAAATACATTTAAAAGTTTCTTCTACTGGCAATATATTAAAATATTTGAAATATTCAATATCACTTTGTAACTTATTTCCTTTTCTTAAAATTTTTAATATTCTGATTTGCATTTTTTTCAACTCCCATAATTTACCCGACTTAGTACATCCATAAGACAATAACCCATATAATATATGAGGATGCACAAAAGAAAAATAAAGTTGCCTCATGGTTTTTTCATTAACATATGGTTTCACAGTTTTAATAATTATAATTATAATCTGTTGTTTAATAATTTGTTGTCATACATGTTCTATAGCATGTATGCGCATAACGTCATATTTATTGCACTTGGGCGCCATACTGGAGTATGGATTAACATTGCGCAGCATAGGAAAAATGTTGTTGTTGGTTATTTTCTTTCACAAATTGTAGATAAAATTGATGTGCATAATTAAAAAAAATTAAAAAAAAAATCAAGCTGTACTGTGCTGTAGCGTAACTTTATATATAATAATACTTGATTATGATTGTACAAGAAAAAATAAATTAACTTTTTATTAAAAATATGAATTTGTTGCATAAATTACTTGTATACAGTAGTATACCAAATGCTCAATGATGCAAATACAAATGATTTGCTAAGTTGCAAATCATTGCATATCGCTTCTCACAATTCATTAAGGCCATACAGAATCTACTTTAAAAAAAAAACAAAAATTGAAACCTGCACTTTACTAGGTTGGGAAATCTACACGAATGCATACAATATAGCGTAATTGGTCTTAAATTAAAGGCAATACAATATTATTTTACAGGAATGTGTTAAAAAAATGTATTGCAAAATTTGACTCCGTGGCAAGGAGAAACGTTTTGCAAAGTCGCAATTTTTACTACAGTGTTAAGAGAGCTCGTTTTTAGCAGGCGATATCTCTATTAATATTAAAGATAAATCCATAGTGTAAGCGAGGAAAATTATCCTCATATCTTCCTATTTATGAATATCAAAGAAAAAAAATTTTAAAATAAAAATTACAGGCGTAATTCAATTAGCTGTAAAAATGTAGCCAAAAACCAACGGCTTAACTTATATGAGTGAAAATGATAATAGAAGCGTAGAAGCGGTAATGAAGAATGTAAAAGACTTTTATTTTGAAAAAGTTGAATTAGAAACCAATTTACAATTTTAAAAAAATTACGCATGTCAAAGTTAGGTAATCATACTATAGATACTCCCCTTACGCCTTGACTCTTCATTTCCCCTCACTTCCAAGCTTGATGCATTTCCCTTTCAGACCGCATACAAATGTTTTTCTACCTAGTAAAGGAGAAAAAAAAAGTTTTTCTGTCTATACTGCCTATTCTCACTTCAATCACTTGAAATATTACAAAATATACGTTTATGTTATAATAACTTGCATTTCCTATCACTTTTTTTTTGTATGGTTTATAATAATACAAGTAATTTTTCCTATACTTTTCAATTTTTATAAGCTATTGAATTATTAAAAAGGTCATAATTTTTTTCATTACTATACTTGATCACAATACAATATAAATATTCTTATATTGCTTGATTTTTCCCGATATTTATTAATCTTGCTATTTCTTTCAATAAAACAGTAAAAAAAATACTGTTTTGAATTATTTTAGGTCATTATCTGTACCAATTATCTGTATTTTTTACATTTTTAAACTTTTAATTTGAAAAAAAAATTTAAAGGAAAAAACAACAACAACATTTCTTGATGAATTGCACAATATAATCCATAACTGTGTATATTAATTCATATTTTGCATAAATTGTTTTAAAAAATCTGAGCGAATTACGGTTATTCAAAATAAAAAAAAATACATAGATTCCAAAATAGACACGGTACACTATGTTATTTCGAGTCAATAGTTTAAGTTTTGATTAATTTTTGTAATAGCGGTGGTTGTCATGATGTTTTCATTTCCATGCATGTCACTTGCACGCGTCTATGGTACATCGCATCAATGTGATATAAAAAAAAAGAGTTTTCTAGTTTCAAAAACAGCTTCTTCCATTTTCAACAAAGGTAAAATCTTACCTGATAGTGATATGAAACTCACCTTTATTAAAAATGGAAGATGCGGATTTTTGGTCACCATCGCAACATTTTTGTGCGATACGCTCAGTTCGATGCTTTCTCGTCAGCCACTGTTACTTTGCTTCAATAACATTGAAGCTCCACGTCGTGTAACGCAGACACATATAAATATAAAATATATAAATATAAAAATATAAAAAAAAATATATATTTGAAAAAGAACTATTGAAGTCTAGCTTGATGTTTAAATAATATACGCACATAAAGAAATTTAAAACACTATTGCATCCAATTGAAGCAAATTGCGTTTATATTACTATATTTATGCAAACAATTAATATGTGAGCTTTGTTTTCGTTCTCTAAATAGAAGTTTTTCTTAAATATTGTTACTACAAATATTTAATTTCATATAATATGGTGAATTACCATTTATAAATAAGAAAAAAATTTAAAAAAATTGTTTAATTATAATTAATTCCACTGCAATCTATGTGAAAACGTTTAAAATAAAGCTTTGTACTATAGTAAAGAACAAAAAAAAATTATTTAATTATTATAATTTAGTTCCTTTCAACTTAAAAATAAACTCTATCTTAATAAATTTCATGTAAATTAAAAGGAAAGAAATAACATAAGAAATGGTTACTGACATTTAATTACAACCCCCCTGCCCCCCCCCCCTTCCCAAAAAAAAAGGAAATATAAAAAGTAATTAACAAATTCAAACAATGAAAAAAAATTACTAATTGTATTGTGGTTTAATCATTAAAAGAAGGTTTATGACATTGTTAATAATTTAATATTTTATACAAATTATAAAGTATATAGGAAAAATTATTTGTATTATTATGAACCATACAAAAAAAAAGTGATAGGAAATGCAAGTTATTATAACATAAACGTATATTTTGTAATATTTCAAGTGATTGAAGTGAGAATAGGCAGTATAGACAGAAAAACTTTTTTTTTCTCCTTTACTAGGTAGAAAAACATTTGCATGCGGTCTGAAAGGGAAATGCATCAAGCTTGGAAGTGAGGGGAAATGAAGAGTCAAGGCGTAAGGGGAGTATCTATAGTATGATTACCTAACTTTGACATGCGTAATTTTTTTAAAATTGTAAATTGGTTTCTAATTCAATTTTTTCAAAATAAAAGTCTTTTACATTCTTCATTACCGCTTCTACGCTTCTATTATCATTTTCACTCATATAAGTTAAGCCGTTGGTTTTTGGCTACATTTTTACAGCTAATTGAATTACGCCTGTAATTTTTATTTTAAAATTTTTTTTCTTTGATATTCATAAATAGGAAGATATGAGGATAATTTTCCTCGCTTACACTATGGATTTATCTTTAATATTAATAGAGATATCGCCTGCTAAAAACGAGCTCTCTTAACACTGTAGTAAAAATTGCGACTTTGCAAAACGTTTCTCCTTGCCACGGAGTCAAATTTTGCAATACATTTTTTTAACACATTCCTGTAAAATAATATTGTATTGCCTTTAATTTAAGACCAATTACGCTATATTGTATGCATTCGTGTAGATTTCCCAACCTAGTAAAGTGCAGGTTTCAATTTTTTTTTTTTTTTTAAGTAGATTCTGTATGGCCTTAATGAATTGTGAGAAGCGATATAAGAAAAAAAAAAAAAAAAAAAAAAAAAAAAAAAAAAAAAAAAAAACGTAGCAACATAGCCAAAAAGATAACACAGGTCAAGATAGAGAATAGGTGTGGTGGGTGACAAAAATAAGATATTGAAATGTTGACTTTTACTTATTTTGATTGTAACTTATTCCTATACATTATGGGAACAATATGTGTTGGTTAAAAAACAAAATAAAGATTAACTTTGGTTATTTAAATGAATAAACTATTTTGAGAACAAGAGAAATTTAAATTTTACTGTTTTTAAAAAGTATTTTTACTATGATATAAAAATGAATAAATGGATATAATAAATCATCTCGCAGATATTATGAATGTTTGATCAGTCGTATACTATCGTTTAATTAAATAACAAGTGCGATTTAAATTAGGCTACATTAGTGGGCAATAATACAAACTTAAGTTAACTGGCTAAAACACTAACACAAATAAATTGAAATGTCATATTTTTTGTATAATGCTACAGAAATTTAATACACAATTTCTTTCTTTTATCTGAATAACATTACATACGAAATATCTTCTCTCTCTCTCTCTCTCTCTCTCTCTCTCTCTCTCTCTCTCTCTCTCTCTCTCTCTCTCTCTCTCTCTCTCTCTCTCTCTCTCTCTCCTTTTTTTTATTTCCATCTTTTATACGTTACTTGATGACTCGTAATGTTACAAAACATTCTTGTTGTGAAAGAAATCGATGAGTTTACACTTTTTTTTATGTGAAAATATACAGGTAAAAAACCCTCAGGAGATTGGTGCCAATCTTTCTTTTTTCTCTCAGGCAAGTTTTTATCATCATTTCTTTACTTTTATGTACAAACGTGATGGTATTTTTTTTTCTTGTAACATTATAGTAATCACTTTTTAAACAGTTCTACTATTAGAGTTAAATTCAAAATTATGTTTTTTGACATGTTAGTTACGTATTCGACATGCTTCCGTGCAAATTTTTACATTGTAGCAAATTCATTAAATCAAAAAATCAAAAATAAAAATTTCCGTTTTTCAATTCTTTCATCCTACAATCACTAAATACCAAATAATAATAATAATATTAATATTGATTTATTGAGCAAGAAAATTTTACAGACAAGTCACAAAACATTGAAGTATTGCTCAAAAGGATAATTAAAAAGGCAAAGCCAATCAAGTTAATTATTCATAAAAAAAAAAGTATTACTTTGGTTTGTAACTTCGTTTTTCTTGCACCAAAAAAATGCATATTTCATTTAAATAACCATAGGTAATCATCATTGTAGGAGCAAAAATAACAGGGTTTATGAATAGCATTATTACAAACAATTATACATTTTTAGCTTTGGTTATTTTTTCTTTAAAAAAAAAAAGGGAAATTATTGTTATTTACACATTATAAAAAAGGACAAGAAAACAAATTAACATTACAAGATAACATTATCTACAAAATCACCAAGTTTTTTCTCAAAGATTTTTATCTTCATCTTTCTAATCATTAACAAAATTGACCCATTAATACTGCTTAAAATTAGTTAGAAGTTATTTAAAAATAATTATGTCAGTTTAATTTCTACTTGTATGAGATGACAAACTGTTATATACATATTATACACACACAGAAGACATAATCAGTATTTTTTATTATCAAACAATACAAGTAAAATACATTTAATGATATATACAGGATATACCTGCATGTGAAATACAAAGAATTTTATTAATAAAAATACTTTGTATAATTCACATTAAATATTTTATTTTATACATTTTTTGATATTGCTCAGCACATATTAGGCTCTAAAATATGCCACACTTAAATTTGTTTTATTTAACAGCCAAATTTTAAAAATTGGGAAATGAAAATCATCTTCTCATAAATTCATTATTTTTATTTATTATTTCCACCTTTGTAAAAATACAAGTATATAACGTACGTTTGTCAGCTGGTGAGGGAAGAAGAATATATAAATAAACATAAGTTTGTTCTGTAAAGTATAGTGAATCTCATTAACAGTGATTGGCTGATCAACAAAATAAGACACATTTATTGGTTGATCTTGTTTTTTGGGTCGATAAAAGTGAGTCGCATGTTGAGCAGCTAACTTTTTTGTGGTGAAGTTTTGTTCATTTTTATCAGGTCCAAAGTTCTAAACGAAGAATAACAATGACCTACTATAGCTTGTTCTGTAAAGTAAAGTGAATCTCAACAACAGTGATTGGCTGACCAACAAAATACGACACATTCATTGGTTGATCTTGTTTTTTGAGCTAACAAAATTGACAAAAATTGAGTCACATGAAGAGCATGGAACTTTTTTTGTGTGGAGTTTCTTTCATTCTTATCAAGTTCAAAGTTCTAAACGAAGAAATAACAATGATCGACCATATGTATAAACGTAGTAAACAGGTAACGAAGTCATAATCTGCTGTTATAACAAAGGAACATATCGACACAAAAGTTGCGCCGGAAGTCTGACTTTGCAGAACGAGCTTATATAAACGTAGTAAACATGTAATGACGTCATGATCAGATGTTTGTAACAGAGGAAAAATTTCGAAGCTGGCTCAAGAGTTGTGTGTAGTTTATACTAGAAACATGAAAGGTGAAAAAAATATATAAAAAAGAAAGTACAGTCTTTTTAATAAAAAAAAAAATGATTTCTATTGGCTAATGGTTATACAGACTGAGATTTCAGTTGACGCCATACGCCATTAGAAATCAAGTTTTTAGTATAAATACTGTACACATTGATTTCACCTATTGTGTTATGTTTAATTATGTGCGTTCAAAATTGATGGAAAATTAATGTAAAAAAATAGCATATTAGTTTATACAATATAAATGATATATATAGAGAATAGAATAAAATTTTGAGGGTCATTGAAAAAAAAGCCGTATTTTACAACTTTGGTATTATTTACAGTTATCCCACGTAACAAAAGTTTTAAGTTCCGTTTTAGCAAAAATGCCAAAGACTTTTAAAATGCTTTTAGAATCAAGATCAAACTTCAAGACAAAAAACTTTATGTGACTTTTAGTAAAGCCATTTAATATCCTAACTTAGATCACACCTCACATAAAGTACAAAATTATATGAAAGAAAAGAAAGACATTTTTTTACAACGTGGTAAAATTGCCTTATTTAAGCGATTTTTTCTTCAACATGTCCGTAAAAGGTCTATTTACCTCTAGTTGTTCATGATTTAACTATTAGTTTTGTTTCTTACTTATTTCTAAATTTCAAATGTTATGCATAATAATAATAAAACTTTCGCACCAAAAATTAAAATAATAATAATTTTTTCTCATTATAGTAAAAAGAACATTTGACGAGATTTTCTTAGACATTTTTGACTTCCCGAATTAAGAACTAAGAATTTAAATGTATTGTTTTGAAAAATGCTGAAATTTTAAATCATATGTCCTGACAATTGCATAAATTATTTTTGGATATGCAACAGTTGAACTCTCATCCGACAAAGTTTAGCAAAGTTTGCTGTAAAATAACAGCAAACGTAATTGTACAGAGAATGGCCGTCTTAACCCAGTAACTGATTTATGCCGTGAAAAAAACTGCAGTTGCTTTAGCAAAAGCATTACGGAGTTGAACGTTTGTTTCAGTAAGTCAATTTGCCCGTACTTATCCTTATTTTTACGGTAATATTTACAAAATCAGCAAACGCCGTTTTTAAATAAAACGACGCATCCCTTAACTCTCCGTTATGTTACTTTTGCTATTAAATTCCTGTAAAATTACGGATCTTTATAACAGTGTAAGAAATAGGAAATCTTAAATTTTATTCGTTCCTTAGGAAGAAGAAAAGTTGCAGGTAATAAAATTAATTAGATGAAAACAACCATCGAGACAAAGTTTAGCAATTATATTATTGTGTACATACATACATACATATTAGCATAGTAACTAATTAAAAAATATATATTATACTGAAATATTTCGGCCAGTGTAAAAACCCCTGACTTGGTCACATTACTGATTTTTTGTAACTTCGTTACGTTACTTATTTACTACTTTACGAAATAGTAATTACGCTACTCACTACTCTTAAAATTAGTGAAGTTACTTTTAGAGTTACTTTACTTTATTTACTTCAAATATTTTCGTAATAAATAAAAATATTTTCAAAATCATATTAAAAATATTGTTGTTCTTTTCGATAAATTATAAATAGAGATATTTAAATCAAAATCATAACAGTAATTTTAAGTTATTATATAATGACGAAAGCACATTTATTTATTTATATAGATTTAAAAGCTTATTTCTTTTAGTGCTTAAAATATTAGAAAGTAGTGTCGTTACATATATAAAATGACTTGAAAAAGTAACGCGTGACCGTTACTCGTTACTGCTACTAAAACGTAGTGCCGTTATGTTATTTTTTAACAAAAAGTAGTGAAATTACGTAATTACTTCGTTACTTGTAACGACGTTACTGCCAAAGTCTGATCAAAATTCATTTATTATAAAAATTAGATGTACACTGTATTTCATACCACGAATGAGGTTAAAAAATATTGTATATAAAATTATAAAAAAAAAATGTTTCAAGTTTAATTCGATAATCATGTTTTTCCCATGAGTGTATATTTTTAGTCATTGACCTAATCCCTTAACATTTAGCAATGTTTGTTTATTTGATCGTTCTGCATGCAAAGTTCCAATATATATATATATATATATATATATATATATATATATATATATATATATATATATATATATATATATATATATATATATATATATATATATATATATATATATATATATATATATATATATATATATATATATATATATATACAAAAATATTATGTGAAAATTTTATTATCCGTTTAATGGAATTAAAAATAATGTGGGTGGGGAAAGGAAATGACGTAAAAAAATGTTTGAAAGAAATCTTCGTAATGAGAATTCTTTCGTATTAATGGAGGATAAAAAAGTGACACCTCTCTCTCTCTCTCTCTCTCTCTCTCTCTCTCTCTCTCTCTCTCTCTCTCTCTCTCTCTCTCTCTCTCTCTCTCTCTCTCTCTCTCTCCATTTCTGTCTCTAGTCTTCTTTACTACAATTAAATTCCAATAAACCCAACTCTAATTAAAATTGTAAGACGTAAAATAAATGAAGTAGAAAAAGCTTTCAACGATTTATATAAAAGCTTAAATTATGGAAAACTCAATGAGATAAAATTTATATTGATGAAATATATTTGCCTTATAAACTATAGGGTTCGTCAATGTTTAGGTAAACGTATACACTTCTATTCTATACCAAATGACGTAAATATATAAATAATTTAGCCATGTTTACTCTCTCTCTCTCTCTCTCTCTCTCTCTCTCTCTCTCGCTCTCGCTCTCGCTCTCGCTCTGTACCTCTCTCTGCACGATAAAAAAACATTAAAAAACAATATGAAATTTTTCACCCATATTAAATTAAAAATTTAACTTTTTACTCATATTTACGGTATGTAATTTTATGTGGCTTTTTATATAAAAAAAGATTTTTTTATCAGATTTTTAAAACACATTTTAGTTTAAAAAAAAGTATATATTTTTAATATGTTATACGTACAGTACATGCATTATTATTATTTTTTTACATTTTGTAATAAAATTAATATTTGGTCTAAATTTGTATAATAGTTTTTACTTTTTATCATTAATATTATGTTACAATTTATTTATTTTAAATATTCTTATGTTTGGTATATTTTCTACCTTTCTTGACCTCAATTTGGCTTCAAAACTAATTTGAATTTAGATTTAAAGTTACAAAAAAAAAAAAAAAAAAATCTTCTTTAGGCAAGTATACAAAATCCTGTAAATTTCAATATAAGTAGACATTAGCTTAACTGGATATTATTATATTACAATAATACCTAATGCAGGTAAAATATACAACGAAGAGTGTTAATTACTTATATTAGGTGATATTGTAGTTTATTACTACCTATTTTAAATTAAAGTGTACCTATTGCAAAATACAGTATTCATTTACGTACAATATACGTGCCATAAGTAGTAATTTATTTTTCCGTGTAAGTTTGACAAAAACTACCTTTTATGAGAATGTGTTCATACGTGGATATCGTTTTAGTTTTTTTTTTTTTTTAGTATTATGAGAGAGAGAGAGAGAGAGAGAGAGAGAGAGAGAGAGAGAGAGAGAGAGAGAGAGACAGAGACAGAGACAGAGACAGAGACAGAGACAGAGACAGAGACAGAGACAGAGACAGAGACAGAGACAGAGACAGAGACAGAGACAGAGACAGAGACAGAGACAGAGACAGAGACAGAGACAGAGACAGAGACAGAGACAGAGACAGAGACAGAGACAGAGACAGAGACAGAGACAGAGACAGAGACAGAGACAGAGACAGAGACAGAGACAGAGACAGAGACAGAGAGACAGAGACAGAGAGAGAGAGAGAGAGAGAGAGAGAGAGAGAGAGAGAGAGAGAGAGAGAGAGAGAGAGAGAGAGAGAGAGAGAGAGGCCCTTTGCGTCATCAGCAAGAAAAACTTTTCATGAACCATAATATAAGAACTACTAATTTCAACATTAAATCACACTTTCTATATCGTGTATAAAATTAATTTTGAGTTTATTGATGAAACTTGTAACTTATTTAATATCCAATCTAAATGATGAGATTTTTTTTTATATTTAATATTTGGCTATAAATTTATAATATAAGTTATATTCATTGGATGAGGAAGAAACCGGGATATAATTAAAGCAATCAGAAATAGAAGTTACTTATCTATTGATTTCTAAATAATTTTCAAAACCAATCTTAAACTTTAGATGTTTCATTCAAAAGTTAAATATAAACTATTGACATAGGTCTTATAAGTCAATATTCAAATATATTAATATACGTAGACTTTTTGACTGAAAGTGTAAAAATACTTAAATGTAATTAAAGTTTAATTGAACTAACTTGATGTGTACTTTTCATGGTTTTTGAAAAGCATTACAAATAAATAGCAAATTAAGTAAAATACTTTAGTAAACGCAAAATTTCTTTTAAGCAAAATTATTAATTATTAAAAGCATTTTACATTTTCTTATATTTTGTTTCAATTAAACATAATTATTGAAAATTATTTGAAAAATTAAGAAAAAAGCAAATATATATATATATATATATATATATATATATATATATATATATATATATATATATATATATATATATATATATATAAAATAAATAAAAAAGAGATGATGAAATTTTAAATGCAATTTTTTATTATTATTAATTAAAGGCGTAGAACACCTTGAACAAAAACACTTGTCTAATATCCTAACATACCTAAATATTAACGTTGATTTGGCCAGAGCCATTGATTTCTAATTTATGACGGTTTTATTAAATGCGGTTTTATGACGTAACAGCTCACTGATCCACGCGCACGGAAACAAACGAGCTGTTACGTCAAAAAATCACATCTGTCATTTCGTGAATGGATAATAAATAAGAAATCAATGACTCCGGCCAAATCAATGTTGATATTTAGTTATGTTAGGATAATATGCAAGTTTTGTGTTCAAGGTGTTCTAATTATAATATGATATCGTAAACGTATAGAAAATAAAAAAGTACTCTTTCTAGCAAATAAATATATATATATATATATATATATATATATATATATATATATATATATATATATATATATATATATATATATATATATATCATTATAAACTCCTGGTCAAAATTTAATGTGAAAAATAATCTAATTAAACCCCATCATTCAAAGTTTATAAAATTTTGTTTTTAAAATTTTCTTCATCAATCTTATATAAAAATGACTGATGGTCAAGAAAATGTTTGCTCATACATCAAAACTTAAGAAAGAAAAGGTAACTTGTTTATTATTGATTAAAATTTAGAGAGATAGAGAGAGAGAGAGAGAGAGAGAGAGAGAGAGAGAGAGAGAGAGAGAGAGAGAGAGAGAGAGAGAGAGAGAGAGAGAGAGAGAGAGAGAGAGAGTTGACGGATTACGTGTATATAGGTAAAAACTTATAACTTAAAATTTTCTCTCTCTCTCTCTCTCTCTCTCTCTTCATAGTTTACCATCATGTTTCTATATTTAGATTTTACCCGGGATAAGTCAACATTATATAAATTTGCAGACTGTATTAAAATTAACATAAAATATTACGTACAACAAGTATACGAACATTCAGATTTGCTATGATTTTGTATAAAACATGCGATGAAAAAATTAACTACGTAATAATTATGCACATTTTTTTAGCACAATTTGTATAATATAACAAAATTTATGCTATTTATTGTGTAATAGAATAGAACAATAATATTGTATAATACCCATCCCGCATAAATAGTATGTTGCACACCATAATTATTTATATTGTTCTAATTTAGCATAATTTATATGCTATAATGACACAAATGTAGCATATATTACGTAATTTATACTTTTCGTGTAGATATATAATATTTAAAAGCAAATCAACAATGTTGAGTATTTTCAAAGTTTTAATGAAAACAAACCAAATACTAATAATGGGGGAAACAAAATCAAAAAGATAAACCGATACGTAATTTATGATAAATAAAATGTTAACAGCAAACAGATTTTAAAAATTTTCTTATACTTATTTATTGATTAAAATTCATAACATAAAGCACAAAAAATCTTAAAGATTCTTAAGTTAAACTTTCCTATAGTAAATAAATTAGATTAAAAGTGAACTGCACTAGCTAGCAGATTTGAGGATCTAAATAGGATTAAATTTAAAGATAATAGGATTAGGCCAATTATTCCATCAGTTTGAGGTCATGAATGAAATAAAGAATGGCATTTTATACTAAAGTATAGGGAATCTGAGCTGTATAATGGACCATTATCCTTTTTACATTAATGGTGTTAGAATATCGTATGTTTTGTGTTCGGGACATGCAATAAAGTCAAAGTCAATTTGTAAAGGTTTAAAAACGATTTCATAAGTTCATGCAACTTTTGAATTTTTTGTATTTATTATTCTAGATATTTAGCTTTTTTTTTCTTTCTTTCTTTCTTTTCTTTTTTTTTTTCCAATTTTTTCCCAATTTTTTTTTTTTTTGCTTGTGCTACGTGTCCCATCAAAACATCGTCCTATCGACTTAAAAAGCACATTTTTACAAAAAGGTCGTACTTGTCCTTCTATTTGAAGCAGGCCCAATGCATAGTCACCTGTCAATCAAGAGCTACTTAACGACAACCAACACACTCAATGTATAAGCGCAGCAAACTTTTAGTCTGTATGCAGCTGCAACAACCCCCACATCTATCACGACAATTCGATAAAGTAACTTTCAATATTGCTAGTATTCCGGCCGGCCAGATCACCAAAGGGGCAAGCAAGCATTATGCTCGCGGCAAATATAGTCCATTACTCCGAGAATGAAGCTCCGTAACCACGTCGACTGATATTCGTGAAAATCCTAAGCTAGAAGATCCTAGGCAGCTCATGGGAAACTGTCCTCTAATTTCACTCTAGAACACCAGACATATGGGGCCCCCTACAGAACCTTATCGTCTAATGCATCACTCTTACAAATGATTCAAATTATTTTCCCTCAAACGAAGACATCATCTCGTCCTTTACCCACAACTCTCATCATAGGCAAAGGTCAAGAGCACAACAACTTTATTTAGGATGCGGACGGAAATTTAAATTTTAAAATATTTTTACCTTTTAAGCAATTAATCACTACTTTTATTAAAAAATGATTATAATAATCAAAGTTTCTGCCTCTAAAATGAATAATAATATCATCATAGTATCACAAGAGTAATACAAACTTATATAAATGCATGAGAAACAATAAAATGTTCGTATAGCTTAATCTAAAATAATAATTTTTGAATTAAACTTTCCTCATTTCAATAGCAAAAAATAATTACAATAAAATAATTAATAAATAATTAAAAGCGAACAAAATAAGTCAACAAAATGAAGCAAAATACATCGTATTCTTTATAAAATTGTTCATCGCATTTATATGAAGCTTAATTGCGAAACAATTGTCTGATAAAAAGTTCCTGATTACTGATAGTTGAAACAAAAAGTGATTATGTAAATTATATTAAATAAATATTTTTATACGCGTCAAAGCTGAGTTAAGTAAGCTTTCGATTGATATCTTAATGAATAATCTAGAGCACAACGTTTTTTTTTTTATATTTTTGAAAAAAAAAACGGGACAAACACAAGTTTGGCCATGATGTACCTGGAAGTTATTTAGGAACTTTTTTAGGTGGTGAAGTAAATTTTCTGGAATGCGTGTACCAAATTTCAGCTTGAAAATAATTTTTTACTTTTGAATTTCACAAAGTTACTAAACTAAAACTTTGCTAAACACACAGTCTGTCATTCACCATGATAGACTAAAGAGAAACCGTGGAAATATATAGACAAGCTAGACAATAATATACATTTTACAGTACACCTCCAGAATGCTGCGCGTCGTCATGGAATGCATGTAACTTAAACTTTTCATATAACTACAGTATATTGTTATTTTTTATTTAATATTTATCAATATTGTCAAACATCTGAAATTGATGTAATCAATTTTAGTGTTTGTTAGTAAGCTATTTTGAATGTGGTGAGTAAATGTGCCATATATGTGTTGGGGATAAAACGTAACTTACGTTAGATAGAATTTACTTAATTTTTTGGTTTTTTAATTTTTAAATTTTAAAAAAATCTTAAGCATGGGATAAAAATAATAATGAAAAAGTGTTAAAACTGACACTTCTTTTTTTTTTTTTTAATTTCCAAATTTTAAAAAAAGCTTATTTATTAAACAAATTCCGGTTTAAAATTTTACATTTAATAAAAACCTGTGGCTTAAAAATGACTAGCAACACACTTTGTTCCCCTCTTTCATTATTTTACTAATGGAAAATCAATAAATAATATTGAAAGCAAATAATAAAACCATTTGCAAAACCTAACATAAATCACATTAATATTTGTAGAGAGAGAGAGAGAGAGAGAGAGAGAGAGAGAGAGAGAGAGGAGGGAGTAGAAAAGCTTTTATTTGAGTTGGTTTAACGTCTGGCTAATCAATTATATTGAAATTAATTGATATTTTATTGATGGTATTGTAATCTACTTTTGTTAAATATAATATTAATTGTGTGGTTTAAGTAATTATCTATATAAGATAAACTATAATACAAAGACTGATGGTGTGGCTGTGATGGTAGGTCGACCATACTTCTTGCTAATGCGAATGCTGTCAAATCTTGGTTTTCCAAGAGTCAGTCCAAGTCTAGTAGTCGAGCCCAGAAGAGTGTGTTAGCGGATTGAGCCTGAGATCTGGTAAGCCTCAGATCATACACTAAAGCCCATACTGAAAAAGTTTAATCCTGGCATACACCGAAAGGTATTATGGCGTCATGATGCTTTTTATCTATATATAAGAAAAAAACTATGAAAATATAAACTGGAAGAAATAATTGTAATAAAAAGGTATAAATAAAGTTCTTTCATCTAAGGTTAGCCCCTCTACGGATCTATAAACATGCTATTTTAATTCATAAAAAAATTGAACCTGAAACTCAATTGTAACGCCAAATAGACAAATGCTGATTTCACGTAATTTTTTATAAAATTAATAGTTGTGTATTGAATTATTTTATTCGTGCCCTCTTGAAAGATCAAATAAAAGGGCCAATGTGATCGTAAAAGCCGATATTAATCGGCTATTTTAAGCACTAGCTTGCAGATCACTAGATTGACTCAGGTTGCTTTGGCTATCAGCTTATGTAAAGCTAAAATTAAAGTAAAGGTATAGTGCGCTAGGTTTAATCGTCACCTTTGTTAGAGTCTCAGTTAAATCGTATCTAACAAGAAATAAATGGAACGGAGTAATAATGCTAAATAATGCTATGGTATATTTATTTACTTAGATCTGGTAGATCTTTTTTTTTTCCGAGAATTTTTCATCAAAGTACCTCATTTTTAGCCTTATTATTTTTAATTAATATATTTTTAAAAAAATGAAGCCACCCTTTATTTTTTGTTGTTGGTTTTTAAATCTACATGATGTACTGTTTTTGTTTTTTGTTTAAATATTTAGAACTTATAGCCTTTTTTTACAACATCAACTCATAATACTTACGCGTTTCTTTATAAACTTAATTCACGTTACCGTCATTAAATATTTTAATGAGAGTGCTATAAAGAATTTTTTTTTTCTTGTTTCAACTAAAAAAGACCTTTAACAAAGCTTATTAACAGTCACCTTTATGCAAACTAAGCAACAACAAAATTTATTACCAAGCTTTTTATGATTTTAATTATTATATATTTTGTATGTTATAGGAAACATTTTTCCTTGCGAATTTAAAACTTACACACAAACTATCTTAGCTCTTTTTAAAGTTTAAAATTGAAATCATATTTGGTAAAGCGACAAGATACCATATGAATTTTAAATATCAAATTTAGTAGCAAAAGATAAAATTAAATTAATTTTATTTAAAATTATCTTATTCACGTTACAAAATGATGTCACAAATCCTTATAAAATTTACTGTCAAGCTCCTGCGTATTATTTCAAGACGGGGATGTTTGAATAGTCTCATTAATGTTACATTGAACGTTATTACCACAATATACGTGGCTTTCATTCGTACTTTTCTTTAATCCAAAAATACAACTAAACATGATTTGTTCTTGTGCTTCTAATGAGTGAAGAGAGAGAGAGAGAGAGAGAGAGAGAGAGAGAGAGAGAGAGAGAGAGAGAGAGAGAGAGAGAGACAGAGAGAGAGAGAGAGCAAAGAATTGATTTGAACAAGAATTCGTTCGTTCGTTCGTTCGTTCGTTCGTTCGTTCGTTCGTTCGTTCGTTCGTTCGTTCGTTCGTTCGTTCGTTCGTTCGTTCGTTCGTTCGTTCGTTCGTTCGTTCGTTCGTTCGTTCGTTCGTTCGTTCGTTCGTTCGTTCGTTCGTTCGTTCGTTCGTTCGTTCGTTCGTTCGTTCGTTCGTTCGTTCGTTCGTTCGTTCGTTCGTTCGTTCGTTCGTTCGTTCGTTCGTTCGTTCGTTCGTTCGTTCGTTCGTTCGTTCGTTCGTTCGTTCGTTCGTTCGTTCGTTCGTTCGTTCGTTCGTTCGTTCGTTCGTTCGTTCGTTCGTTCGTTCGTTCGTTCGTTCGTTCGTTCGTTCGTTCGTTCGTTCGTTCGTTCGTTCGTTCGTTCGTTCGTTCGTTCCTTCATTCATTCATTGAATTAATTTAACCTCAAAATAAAATTCATGAAGACAAAAAAAAAAAAAAAAAAAAAGGTTGTATTTTTCTCACACATTATTATATTACGGTTTTTCTTAATAGAACAGCTTATTATACTGTAGTTCCTTTAACATGTAATAGTTGAAAACATAAATAAAGATGAAAAATAACGTATGTCTAATTCTTAATTAAAACTCATATATTATTCTAAAAATGAGGTAGCAGATACATTAAAGTATTATATTTTCCAAGCCTAAAGAGAGAACTGGAAACTGTTTCCCTGCTGCGCGCTACTCTCGAACTTTTCATCGATTTTTAACTTAAAGTGCAAAGTATTTAGAACAAAAAACTGATAAAAAAGGGAAGTGGAGTAGCTGCATCCTTTCTTTCCACCTGTTGTTTATTTTTATCCAAGGTGTAAAGAAAATTTAGGTCACTCAACCACTTATAATAAAGTAATAATAAAGTGCTAAGTATTTTATTGCTTCATATATTTTATATTTACTGCAAATAAGTTTGGAAGTTCACTAAATCTGTAAAAGAAATATTATAATAACTTGAATTTTGTCATATTGTTTGTCGAAGATAAGTTTTATAACTTTAAATCTTGAGATAAAACGTAAAAAAAAAAAAAAAAAAAAAAAAAAAAAAGTTTGGATCTCCTTTTGAAACGATAAAAAGTTTTTTTTTTCCTACTTGTATTTTTTTTAAGTTTTGTTTTACTTTAAAACATATTGTATAAAAGAGTAACGTCATTAAAATTTCTCTCGCTAAGTCAGAATATATAATCTACTTATAAAATTTTAAGGGTTATTAATCTAATTATAATAAGAATTTAATAATTAAAAGTAAGCATTAAATAACGAAGGCATTTGTTAACAATGTTAAGTTAAATTTAACATTGAGCCAGAATCACTCATACATACCTACATCTGTATCTAGTATAGCGGGGGGGGGGGGGGGGGCTCCAATTAAACGTATAGAGACTAATTTTTTTTTAAGTGGAAAATTGAAAAATTTCAAATCAGATATCATTATTTTTTTTAATGATAATAAAGTAACGTTTTTCAGCAGAGTTCTGCAGGGAAATTATTGCCAAGTTTTTTTCTCTTGGTATTTTTATTTGGTATTTTTAAATGCGCATGTCATATACAATAACATAAAGGACTGGCATTATGGCATACATTTTTCACAAAAACGTACTATGCATGCACTTTTGCTTCGTCAGACAAGTGCATTTTTTTTTTGTACATCTCAAACATACTGTACACTATACAGTATTATTTAAATTAATAATACATGAAAGATTCATACATGATAAGACTATATTATGATCACAGTATAGGGTATATGCATTCATGATAAAGTCGACGCCATGTTGAATAACTCAATAACATGGCATAAGAAAAAAAAAATCATTTTGCCAGTTTAAAAACACTATGGAATATTTTTGAGAGCATTGATGCTGTAAATATGTTGAATTAGTATCTCAAGTATGTGAGAAAAATAACAATAACAAAAAATTAACCGATTTCCCAAAGAAAATTGGCTTAAATTAAGTTTGTCCTATGCTGAGCAATGTTATGCACTACTCCAGTATGGCCTCCAAGCGCATTAAATATGACGTCATCTGCATATACACCCTATAGCTATACTGTCATGTGTTCAAAGATAGTATGTTGAAATATTTAATAATATATATTGTACGATGGCACAGTCATCGCGTTGTCTGAACCGATCTGCGTTGGATCACCGAAGTTGAGCAACGTCGAGCGTGGTTAATACTTGGATGGGTGGAACCTGTACAAAGACTGGCGGCGTGGCTGTGCTGGCAGTTTGACCACTGCTTGCTAACGCAAGTGCTGTCAACACTTGGTTTTCCGAGAGTCAGTGGTCCGGGATGCACAGATCTGGTAGTCGAGCCCAGAAGAGTGTGATAACGGGTGGAGTCTGAGGTTTGGTAAGCATCAGATCATACATTAAAAGCCTATACTGAAACGGTTTAATCCTGGCCTACACTGAACACTGGCGTCATGATACTTACCTTTTTACCTTTATATTGTATTTTTTGTTTTGACTTGACTTGTTCTACTCTGTAAAGACACGGAACATAATTAAATCTTATTTCTTATTACGTTTCATTTGAATCACCCAATGCTTTTGTAAAAATTCAACTTATTGTAACTTAATATTTTTCTTTCACTTACTAATATAGCTATTAAATTTGTAAACAGTAGTTATGTTAGTGAAAAAGCCATTGCAAAAATAGGAAAACTTATATATATAATATATATATATATATATATATATATATATATATATATATATATATATATATATATATATATATATATATATATATATATTATATATATATATATATATATATTTACATGAAACAATTTTTTTATAGTAAAGTTGTGACTGCTTTCTCTAAATTTAAACCGACATTAAATATTACATTTAATGATCGTATACATAAACATTTTTTTTTTTAACATTTTTAATTTTATTTTTTTAAAGCAAAAAATAGTTTGTTGAATAATTTAAATACTGTTCATAATATACGGTAAATTTTAATTAAATAAAAATAACTTTTATACTCTATATTAAAACTCTTATATAGTGACGCGTTCATCTTTACAGTGGAATCCAGCTTTTATCGTAATTATTTCTCTCTCTCTCTCTCTCTCTCTCTCTGCTTTACTTTATTAATTTGGCACAACTCCATTATATAAAATAAACTCAATAATAAAAAAAAAATCTCTTTTATCTTTTTTTATCTTCAGTTTCACATTTCAAGATTGTAATACGGTTGAATGTAAGTTATAGTCTTTGGCTAAAAATCAGAAAGAAAAAAATCAAAATTAAAGAACACTGTAAGAAAAAGTAATAAATTTTCGTTGTGAAATATCTCAAATTTACATTGACAGTTGCGTAGGCAAAAATGTTATTACATTGTTACATAACGTTTGTAAGTAAACGTTATTAGCTGGGGGAGTTATAGTGTTAAAGCCTGACTATATAGGGTGTATGCACATGACGTCATACTGAATGCGCTTATGGAGCAATGAATAACAATTCTCAGCATAGAACAAATTTCATTTTTCAGCTTTGAAGGGGGGGGATCGTTAAAAAAATTTGGTTATTATTAGAGTATTTATATAAATTTATATATAAAAAGTTGACTTTTTTTTTCGTTTTTTCGTTTTCGTTTCCGTTTTTTTTTTTTTTTTTTTGTATAAATTTGACTATTTATCGACTATTTGCACCAAAAATCATCGACGATAGTCCACTATTTTTGCGCTCTCTAGTTATTATGATTTTTTTCACCTACTTAAAAAAACAATTAATTTAACTTATAAACAACATCAATGCTCTTAAAAATATTGCTAAGTATTTTTAAACTGGCAAAATAAGTTAATGAATGAAATTTTGAAATTTTTGTAATGAAATTTTTACAAAATCAAATGAATCGACCGATATGGCTATGCTATGGTTTGATTATATACCTTGTAATTTATAAATAAATGAAAATAAAACAGTCATTTTCTTATACCGGTCCATGTTATTGAGTGATTAAGTATGGTGTTAACTTTAATATATGAATGCATTCACCCTATACTCAAGTACACATTAAAATATGTAGCACAGACTCCTCAAGAGATCCTTCGTGTTATTTTAGTCTAAAATAAGTTATGACGTCATGCTTGGGTCACTACTGCATCCCTTGCAGCAGGTATAAAGTGACATCATTTCTTAGTCAGAAACCACAACATATGTTCGTAGGGTGAGTTAAAACAATAGAAATTGGTAGGAGTCTTTGTGACAGAAGCCGTTGAACTTGAGATATATTGTATATTTATAATGATGCAAGTAGTCACTCAACAACAAAGTATAAAAATGAAAGAAAAAACATTAATTTGTGCATTTTCTTCTCATCTCAACTCCCTCATCTCGTCTCATTTCATCTCTCTCTCTCTCTCTCTCTCTCTCTCTCTCTCTCTCTCTCTCTCTCTCTCTCTCTCTCTCTCTCTCTCTCTCTCTCTCTCTCTTTCTCTCTCCTTTCCGTACTTGTCAATGATGCTGTAATTTTTGTATACAAATTTATGAATTTTCAGAAGAAAAAAATAATAATCTATTTATTTTTCTTATTATTTTGCTATAGACGTAATAAAAATACAACTAGATCGAAACACATAATTTTCTTCGAGTGTAATAAAAGTTAATTTGTAGAATTATATAGAAGCCAAATGTGAACGGGAAGTGGGTGAACAAGCAAATAAAAAGCGTGGAAAAAAGTTCAAATTTCTTTTTATTGTAAAACTTTTAAATTTGTCGTGGAATTAGAAAAAGAAAAGTTATCTTGGTAATAAAAAAAAAATGTTTAAAGTACCCATTTATTTTTATTTTAATCTTTTCTCATTTTGTAAAAAAATATAATAATAATAAGATAATAACTTTACAACGTTGAAAAATTTCTAGTGTATAATTTATTTACTATACTTTACTTCATAAATAATGTCAGTATTATTGTCTTCTGCTGCCGTTGTTGAAATTTTTTTTTCGTATGAATAAAATTTAATAAGAGAAAAACTAATGACAAAATTTTCAGATAAAAAAGAAAATCCTTACAAGATTTTAGGGGATTCTTAATTTTCTGTTTTAAGCTTAAGAAAATAATATTTCAACAATTGGTTTTATGCAATAGGACTTATGGCAGGAGAAATCTAGCCAACCACAGGTGGCGTGGGCAAAGAACACTTAATTATTATCCTTTATCATCGCAACACTTTTCAATATCCCTTACATGTCTTCCGACTCTCAGCTCATTTTTTATGCACGATTCAAATTTCCCTCTCTAGGAAACAATAGCAGTTTGTTATAATCATTTTTTAACTTAACATGCTATTTGTTATTAAACTGAAAGTTAGAATCAGTATAATACGTGACGTAATAAAGGGTTCCTGGTTGCAAAACATTCAATCAAAAACGTAAAATTCATGAGATGGGACACACATATTATGTCCCTCAATTCTACTTTATATAATCACAAACTAGCTGTAAAATAGGTAACTTTAGAACTGCATGACGTCATAAAATCCAAGTCTATAATAGATATGGCTAAGAAGGTAGCCTATTTTACAAGTTTTCTCACCAGTTTGTGAGATACAGAAGGGTTAAGGAATATATCATAATATGATATGTGTATTTTTTATATTCCCATCTTGTCATTAATCATTGACTTTTTTTTTATGAGGGCATAATCGGAATTTTGAAGACTCATTGAATTCTGTATTACATGGTAAAATACTACAGAAAAAAATTTAACATATTTTAAACCACCCTTTCTCCCATCAATAACAGTAGTACTTAAGTACACAGAATTTTTTATTAAAGTACAATAAGATTTTATCTTAAAAAAACTGTATTTGGAATATGTTTAAAATGTGTAATGTTAGCTTATACGTTCTAAATTTATTTCTCACATTTTACGTAATGTTATGCTATTATTTACAACTTTCTTTAACGATATAACGAGTACATTTTCAATAATGTCATCACATCAATAGTTTGTTGAAGTTTTAGTCACAGAAAATAGAAAGTACATACTCTTTTTTCTCTCTCACAGAAATAAGATCTCGATTCGAAATAAATCTATTTTGTTAATTTATTCTTAAACTATCACAGGTCAATATTGTCTTATGAAAATAATAATGATAAGGGAATACGCTAGAATCAATAGTTGTAGTAAAATTTAAGTAAAAATGTTTTATTATTACAAAAAAAAAATAATCTTTGTATTTTTCTTCTTGCTAACCTTTTTTTTTTTTTTTTTTTTTAATGAAAAAACAGTTGTTGTTTTTTAATACTAATAAGGTATAATAATTTGTCGTCTTCAAGGTCATTTTTATTTTATTAGCTTGGTAAGGTTGGGTTTCGAACTTTCTATTACAAATTTATGAAGTTGAAAATTGTTTTTTAAAAAAGATCAAACAAATTGTTTTTTCGCATACTGTGTTATCGTGTTACATCTTTCTTATCATAGTCCCATAAAGAGAGGAGTTTTATCATCAGATTTAATGCAAACCACAAACACTTACGTGAGCAAAATACACAACCCGGAATCCACCCGTGAAAAACCTTGGAAATGTCTTTGCAGGATGGTCGATACAATCACATAAATCATGATGCACCCCCCAAATGTTGTACGGCGTCATAATGTAATGCATGTAAACATACGCATCGTGGTGTGCTCTCACGCTTCACGTTAAGCAGTAGCTCAAATCTACGCTCGAGGCTGTTATTTCAATACTAAAGATGAGCATCGTAGACAAACGTAAGACATAATTCTTAGCAATTTCAAAAGCATTATTAGTCTGTCGTAAGATCTTGTAAATATGATGTTTTTTGGGGAATTTTTACTAAAAATATTTAAAACTCGATTTTTTTTTATATATATACTTAAACTTTATAACTTGCTTACGACAAGAAAGAAAATACTTGAATTGTTTTACTTATCATTTATATTTCTATCTGTAGTTGATTTCTGGAACATATTAGTTTTAGTTTTATTTATATTCATTAGACATTGGTAGTTTACAGTAAGGTATTTGTATTAAATAGGTAATCCAAAGCGCGAAAATGCACTTCCGGTGAATTACGTGTATCGATTGTTTGATGCCTCTGTTTTTAGAGCCATAAAAACTAATGTAAATCAAGTAAAGTTTCAGCTCTCGTGTAAGTGAATAGTGGACTTTGGTCTCACATAAGTGATATTGTAAGAAACTTCAATTCAGTGCTCGCATTTTAGTGTTATGCTCTAGAATTTGGGGATTATCATATTTAAATGAGAGGTGATGTAAAAAAAGCATTTTTTATCACTTATTATGGCGCATATTTTTTGAATTTGTTGCCTGGCTGACCAATGAAAAATAGGCAACAAACACTTCGAAATCATATATTTTCTCTTATCACAATTTTTTGGTATCGTAAATTTTTTTAATTACATGGATAAATAACAAAAATTAATGCTATGAATTAACCAATATATAAGGTAAGAAATAAACATTTAATATTAAAACTGATAATAAATACACAAATTGACTAAGCGAGTGTTTGATGCCCCAGCTGTTTCCTGTTTTGTGGGCGGAGCTTCTCTTTGGATTACCTGTTTAATATAAATTCCTTAGTTTACAGTAACATCACATCATTATAATAATATGTTGCACAACATACGTCTCGTCGTCATCTCTATAACTAACTGTATTATAAAATATAACTTAAAATATAATTATATTAACATTTAGAGCTCAGTAACACGAGAGTTCCTTTTCAGAACTTTATGTTTACTTATTTTCAGCATATTCAACGTCATTTTAGTATTTTCATCTGGATAATTTTTTGCACTGTAATACTCTTTGGTCATCAATATTTTTTTTACAAGATTTTTAAATATGCTGACTATTATATAAGTAGAATATTTTTTATTTTATAGCAAACAAAAAAATACAAAGAAAAAATATAAAAGTGCATTTCCATAAGTTGATTAGAGATGTCTTACATTGTTACTTTTGTAAGTCTCGAGCTTTTTCCATACGTTTCAAATCAAGTAGAATGATATTCATTATTCAAATTTCATGCACGGAAAATAAATAATACTTAATGGAATTAAATGCAATAGGTAGACATATAACCTAGAACATAGGTATTATTATACTACAATAATACCAAATGCAGTTGCAATATGCTACAATAAAGGTGTGACGCACTTACAGATTCCCTGTGTGGTGTAGTGGCTAGCGTGTTCGTTTGGCATGCTGGAGGTTCGGCGTTCGATACCAAGCCGGGTTGTCCTTGAAGGGCCAGCTTGTAAGAGCGGTGGTTAGAACGGTGAAGTTTCAGTGTGTTTCAATGAGTACGTTGCCGCTAAAATACGTAGGTAGGCCAGGCAGTTTGATCTCTCGGTGGTGAGTACTGCCGTCGTAATATTTGGTGGTCTGAGCTGCACAGGTCTGGTATTAGGAACCCAGAGGAGTATGGTGTTTAAGGGTGGATCCTGTGCTTTGGTAAGCCACAGATCATTGTAAGCCCTCTTACTAGAAAGGATTCGTCCTGGCCTACCCCGAAAGGGATTATGGTGACATGATATATATGTATGTATTTTATTACTACCTGTTCTAAATTAAAGTGTACCTATTGCAAAATATAGGATTCATGTACCTGCCAGAGGAAGTAATTTTTTTCTGTGTGGTAAATGCATGTTCTACATATTTTCTATGTGTTTTTTTTTTTATATATACTATTAAGCTATTAAATAAAAGTTGATGGTCCATAAAGCAATATAAGACACACATAAAATAGTAAGAGGTGCCAAAATATTAAGTACCTATAATATATCAATAGGTTTTTAGGTCGATTGCAAGCAAGCAAGCCAATTATTGTATGAAAAAATTGAGTTTGTTTGGCACTCAACACTATCATGATGTATTGTAAACCAATATTTATGAGCTCTTTATTTTTCTTTTCAAATCAGGATTTTTTTTTATATCACATTAATGCGAATGATAGATTGAACATTTAAGTTCTGTTAGATCAACTATATTGTACTGTACAGGCATTAAGTCATCAAATTTTTTACCGTTAGAAATATAAATAATGACACTTACTAAAAAAATCTATCGAATTTTTTTAAGACATAGAAAACATGAAACAACATGTTCTTTTTAATCATTAAACACAAAATCGGATCTACAAAAATAAAGATAATTTTTACCAGAATGTAAATGTGGCCCCACAAGAGAGCGTGAAAAAACTGTAAAGTATGCAATTTGCGTGAATATTTGTTTATGACGTCAGAAACAGGCAAAAACTAGTATGAAAATGTTGTGCGGGTTGCACAAATCGAATTTTTCTGATCACTTCTATGGCGCTATAGTTGGGTTCTGAGACCAATTAATGTTATTTATGTAAATCCCATCATGTGTTTTGTGATATAAATGTTTATGTTTTTCTCTGGTCTATTCCTTTAAGGAGTTACTTAGGATTCCTAAGGACTTTAGGTGAGATGAAGTGCACCATATTATTTCTGTACAGTTTTTTCTTCTTACTATACCTGTATTTTGTAACTATCTTGACCGACCTCTCTTGCTCTGCAAATAAGCACCAATATTAAGGTTCTTCAAGCAATGTGATACGAATATGAACGAGAGAGAGAGAGAGAGAGAGGCTATCAAATTTAACAGCTCTCTATATGACTAAATAGCGTTGTTAAATTTTATATCTCACTACTATTACCATCATTATTTTACAAGAGTGAGAGTAAATTTTTTTTTAACTATTCTAATTTTCAATCGATTATCAATATGAATGAAACTTTTTGATAATAATTTATAATCATGCTTACATTTTAATAAAAATTTGAATTTGTCTTTTTATTACAGTAAACATTGTAATTATTTTTGATGGGTAATTATTATTTGATATTAAAATAAAAATGTTTTGTGCGCACATTTGAAAGCTAGGCAAATTTATTGATACTAAAAATGAGATAAAATTGCTTATACAGTAAAAATAATTCATAATAAAAATATATATGTATTTTGGCGTACTTTGAACCTGTGCACTATTCCAATTATTTGTCATACAATTTTTTTTTTCTTTGAAATAACTCAAATTTTATTTAATTATTTTTATATTTTAATTTCAATACAAAAATTGAATGTAAAATATTAACAAAAAACTGAACTAATAATGTATATCACTACTCGAAAATATTCATTTGTATATGATTAAATTTCCGGTCAATTTCTTCTATAGAGCAGTAGGAAGGAGATGCTAAATAAAAGTAGAAGAACAGACACTATAGGTAGGCTGGTATAGACCTCTTGCACATTCTTGAGCTTTGTCGCCATGTTTGTGGTGCCTAATGCATTATCCACCATAGGGGAATCATCATTTCTTCTTATTTTTCACATTAAAAAAGTTTATTTCAACTGAACGAATTTTTCTCATATTCTTCGAACTTATTAGGAGCTAGAAATAAGGCTTTGATAGAGGTTTGAAGCTTCTTTTGCTATTAAAAACATAAAAATGATGTTTTTCCTATGTTAGCCTATGTATTCCTGACCAACAAAATGGAAGCTCTTAAATATGAGTGCAACCGGTCTAATAATAATAATAATTAACGGCTTTTATTGGGCGAAATCAGGCTACAGAACCTTTCAATTTAACCCAACTGTTTAACAGTACAGTCAGTTACAATTTTAAATTAGTATAGACACAAAATTCATAATGTTAATGTTTTTTTTTTTTTTTTTTTACTTATAAATAAATGTTTTTTAAATAATCCATATTTATAATTTTTAATTTTTATAAAATGGTTTAACTCAGTATAAAAAATACTTAAACACTTTTTTATATATAATTATTCATATTTTAAATCTTAAACTTTTTGATAAATTTTAATTGATAATACATTTTTTTTAAATATAAATTTATTGATAAATTTTAATTGATAATAACGTTATTTTTTTGTAATAATTTACAATAATTTTTTTTTTATAGCTTCTATAGTAGCTTCTGTTCATATTACCCCCAAAATTTACAAATGTAAAAGCATACGGTGATCGTTCATTGTAATATTTTTTGAATTCTTGGGGGGAAAATGTTTATATACACTATTGCAGTTTTTTCTGTAAAGAACAATGAAGCTCCTTAACAATGATTGGCTGCCCAAAAAAATAGATACATTCATTGGTTGATCTTGTTTTTTGAAATAACAATGATCAACCATACATATAAACATAGAAAAAAGGATAAATATATTTGTGAAGTTTACAGAACGAACTTGTGTGATATAAAAGTTTACTCGTTTACATTCGGGAAATAATATTCTATACTCGTTTGCTATAATTATATAGAAAATATGCATCTATGATAAAAAAGAATACTTTAACTATAAATATACAAACACATTCTATTGATATAAGTTATAAAATATTACACCAATGTCCATACAATATGTTGGAATACAATAGAAATGCTGACAATGCAATGATAACCTCAAAACATGTTGTATGTTTTTTGATCACCATGTAGTTGAATCGACGTGTAAACAGAGTTCTAATATGACTCAATGATGTGTGAATACATAGTTTAGATGAATCATTAATCTATACTAGCTGGCCACAGATAAAGAGATAGACAGATTGACAACTTCCCCCCACCTACCTACACCAAATATATCAGAGAATTTCAATGCATTGATTGAATAGAACCTCAAACATTGAAAATATTCAAACTTTGTAACTCTTTTGTCATGTTTGAAAGTAAATTGATCTCTCATCTCTCTCTCTCTCTCTCTCTCTCTCTCTCTCTCTCTCTCTCTCTCTCTCTCTCTCTCTCTCTCTCTCTCTCTTGTTTATCGATAGCAGAGACGTTTCAATACATTGTGAAATATAGTTGCTTTATTTTTGTGATACTAAAAAAAGTTTGAATAAGTTTTTTATTCATTTCACATACAAAACATTTTTCGATGTTCTTTGAATGTTAAATTTAAAAATATAGAATAATTGAAATAAAAGATTATTTAAGCTCGTTTTAAATATTAAATTCATTTTAATTCTAGACATCAATCCTTTCAAATTCTTAATACCCTTATTAACTATTTTTAACAGAAAAATATTACTTATATACGTAGTTTGGAAATTATATTTACATTTTTCTATTATTTTTTTTTTGTTACAATAAAGAATATTTTAAAATTCTAGTCTTTTGATTGGTCATTTAAATTAACAGTAAAAATAAATTGCTTGTCGTTTATTTTAAAATAATTTTGGGTTTAAGAAAATGATTCAATTTGAAGTTGATTTGCAAAAAAAAAAAAAAAAAAAAAATTTGAGCTTATTAATAGAGTGTGCTAGTGAATAAAATTTTAGATAATTAAGAGGATAAAAACTGCATATTTTCTCCGTTTTTTTATATTTAAATTTTTTTTATATAAGAGCTTCAACACGATGACAATTTTATATAAGAAATAATAAAAATTTCTTTTACGGGTCTGCAAATAACGCAATTTTTAAGGACTTTCATTGCTCAACAAATTCAAGAAATAAGACCTAAATATCTATGCTTTTTCAGATCAAGTACTTTAAGCAATTTAAGTAGCGACTCGAGCTAGTTTTCAGAAGTTTATGTCTACAATTAAATTTAATGACGTAATAAAGAAAAGACAAGAAACTGTTTCGTTTATCACAACAATTAAAGATTTTTTATTATAGTTTAAGTTTTATATAAAATAAATAGTTCAACTTTATGAGAAATTTCTATACTAATTCATAGCCCTTATAAACTTGAGCAGCTTAAAAAAAACTCATTTTCTTTCATAAAAAATTTAATTCTATTGGTATATGGAAATAACATGTATTTAAGTAGAGTTTTGCATCAACTGAAATCTCCATCTGATCTCATATTGTATGGTCAAATAATTACTATGAATTTAATGAAATGATAATTAAATATAATGTAATCTAAATCTCAAAAAGAGAACATGTTCATGAAGGAATTTGTTCTCAATGATTTTAATTTTGTTAGTTTATCCAAAAACATTTTCAGTTACAAAACAAACACAAATTAAATTTCAAACTACTTGCCAAAGTTTTAAATATAGAACTAACAAAGAAAATATCAAATCTGATAATTTTAAAACTTAATAATTTGTATTTAGTTTGCAGAAGAAGAAGCATTTTTATTAATATAAAAGAGTTCGATTAACGTGTAAAACTTGTTATGTTTTAGATGCACCAAGGCGCACTCATGGGCCACAATTGGTCAGCAGCGTCGAGACGGAAAGCCTCAGTATCACGTGCTCGTTCTGTACGTGCTCAGAACGCAGTACGTGCGCAATGGAACGTGCAAGTGGTGCGCGGTAAAGTTACATCTAGATGTTTATGGAACGCATGTAAAGCATTATCATTAGGACTCGTATTGATGGCATTAGGTGGTGGGATGGCAACTATAGGTATGTATAGCTGTTTATATCATTTTTATACAGACATAGCGCAATCTTTAATAAATCCACTTTAAAAAAAAAAAAAAAAAAAAAAAAAACTTAAATGCTAAAGTAATGTAAATTTAAATATATACATTGCAAAACGTGTTTACGGAAAACTCTGACCCCAACGTTACTAACAAATTGCTAGCTGACTACTTTGTGCTTCTATATCTTTATTAAATGTTGAGTTGAAAAATAAATATTTTCTTTCGTGCATATATTGCGCATTAAAAATTAAATAATCTCCCGCTAAATTTTTGTTTGTTTGTCTATTCATAATTTTTTAATGATATCATGCGATAATATGATTGCAAAGAGAAATAAGTGTAGAAGTAAAAAGTAACATTGAAAAATGTAGTGTATTATAAAAATCACTGTTTTGTTTTCGAAACAATATAATCTTCTATTTAAATAGAAAATTGTTTCAAAAAATAAAAAATTTATGGTAACAAAACCTCGAAGAAAAAAAAAGTTTTCTACGATCATTTCAATCAGCTGAATAAATTGAAAACAAAATCGTTAACAGTTCAATTCAATTTAAGTATATATCGTTAAAGTTTTTTTCGATTATCGATCCGATTTTGATATTTTGAGGATTTTTTATAAATGTTATTATTTTCTCACTTTGCAATGCATTGTTAATTTATCATAATAATACAGGATGAAAGTGCACTTTTTCACAGAAATTACGATATATTATAATATTATAGCATAAAGGTTGATCAATTGGAATAGCATAGTAATTATACTATGCAATATAATATTTATGCAAATAAAAAAAGTTAATAAGCAGTATAGCAAAAATTACATTGTACTGAACAAATCTTGCTAACATTATCTAATATGTAAATTATTATGTATTACATTTTGTCCTTGTAAATATATGAAAAATAAATTAAAAGTTTCTGCAAAATGAATATTTATGCAGAGCTATGCATTTTTTTATTCTATATAAAAAAATATATAATAATTAAATAATAAAAATCTGCTTTATGTAAACTTTATATTCATATAAACACAATGAAAATAATGAATAAAACCTACATAACATAATATTATATATTATAATATCCATGTTATGAAACAGTGCATTTTACATTTTACATTACACATGCTCTAGTTATGAATTCAAAGTTTTTCTACAAACTTTAAAACTTAGTATAGGAAAAAGGTTAAAAAATTTATTACATTTTTTATGTTACATGAAACGTGGACATTTAATATTTGAACAATGAACGCGTCTTTTGTTCTAATTGTAAATGTAATCGTGTACTTGTAAAGTACTTACAAGTACTTTAAACTTTTCTTACAAAGATTTATGACACCTTGCTGCTATAAGAAGTTAAGTTAGAAAGTAGATAGATTGAAATATACTTGGTATAAACACAATAATTATATTTAATATGTGGGGGAAAAAAAAAACTTAAAGAAGTAGTACTCGTTGATTTTAAAAAAAAAATGCTTAAATATTCTAATACACGGAAATATCACCGTTAATTTGGCTAGAATCATTAATTTCTAATTTATTCTCCATTCACAAAAAGGTGAATGCGGACTGTAACGTCACACCTCACTTGCCTTACGCGCGCATGGACCACGCAAGCTATGACGTCAGAGTCCGCAATTACCATTTCTTGAATGGAAAATAAACTAGAAATCAATAACACAGACAAAATCAACGTTAATATTCCAGTATGTTAAGATATTAGGCAATTTTTTTTTTATTCTACGTCTTTAATAGTGATATATTTATTATATTAAAAGAAGTGTTAACATTAAATTAGAAGACAAGTTTTTAACTGTTTCTAAAAAAAAAAAAAAAATGAAAATATTATGAAATATTATTACTACACGAACATGTTTATTCATATAGTAAGTATTATTACATGAACAAAAATATACACGTAATATTAAAGCTAGCTCATTTCTAGCAAAATACAAGTCATTTAACTATGATAATTCATGCTTTAATTTATATTAACAATATGCAACATTTATACAGCAATATGTAACTTTGTAATTGAAACATACACTGTAGTATATAAATGAAGCTATATTTAATAATGTTGTTCCAATTTAAAAAAAAAAGTCTATAATAACATGATTTTTGTATAGAGTGTATAAGTTATTTATTTGTTTCAAGTAGTACCATGTAATTTTTAAAAGTACCTACTGACACAAGTAATACTACAAAATACCTAATGAATCATAATATAGAGTTACTGAACCTCTGTTGTGTCCATTTAAATCAGAATTTGAGTTTTAGTATTGAGTTTTATCGGTCATAGTCATAACAGATTTTTTTTTTTTTTTTTTTTTTTTTTTTAGTGAATTTAAGATTTAAAATATTAAAAATATCATAAAATAGTACGAGGATAAAATACGGGGTAGAAAATATTAAGAATTAGCGTATCATTTTTTAATAAAATGATACACATTCAAACGTAATGTTTATTTTTAGAGCTCTAGATATTTATTTATAAAATTTTAAATTTAAAAAAGTGAATATTTATATATATATTTTTAGTTTTTTCAAGCGTTTAAATATGAATTAATAAAACTTATTGCTATAAATTAAACTCATTACATTGCAGAGCAAAACGTGGCATAATGTAAAACTAAATCGCATCACCCTATGAATGAATGCACACCAAAGTAAATGGAGTTCAAATAGACTCAATTAAGTCATTCACAAAGCATAAGTAATCCCAAAGAGAAAGCGCATTGCAGCAAAGGAAACTGCAACACATTTACTATTTAATTTGAAAAAAAAAAAAAAAAGAGGGAAAAAAATTCTTTTAAGTGTAAATTTATTTAAAAATAAAGAAAATATTGCACTATAGGGATGCATAATGCATGAAATACAGAATAAATAAAGAAATGATGATTTCTATGCCCTCCTTTCAATTTATATTGACGAGAAAGGTTTTAATCTTTAAATTATTCTGATATTTTTGCATTTCAATTAAGCAAGAATTTTTTTTTACAGTATAAAAATTTACTTCTCGTATATATGTATTTTAAATATTTCTTTTGGGGTACGATGGTGATTAGATGATTTTTTTTTGATACTGTTAATATATATATATTTTAATTTTTTGTATTCTCTCTCTCTCTCAAACAGAAACAAATAAACACACACTCGCATGACACACACACACACACACACACTTAAATCTTTCTGCATTGGTTATACATATATACATGTAATCTATAGGCTTGAATTAAAAATATGTAAACAGAATTTTACCTGTCCATAAAAAAATATCTATATTTAAAGTAAAAATATAATTTTTAAAATTAGGTAGTTTTAAATATCATTAAGACAAATGATGAAAGTGTATTTCCAAAATTATAATTTTAGGTAAAAGTATAAGCATAGTGTTTCTTATACATTTGTATTTCACTTGTGATACTGATAATATGATGATTGATGATATTATATTCATTTTAGAGGCAGAAACTTTGATTCTCAATAAAATAAAAGTAAAAGTAGTGTTTAATTTGCTTAAAAGGTGAAAATATTTTAAATTTTTAATTTCCGTCCACATCCTAAATAAAGTTGTGCTCTTAACCTTTGCCTATGATGAGAGTTGTGGGTAAAGGACGAGATGATGTCTTCGTTTGAGGGAAAATAATTTGAATCATTTGTAAGAGTGATGCATTAGACGATAAGGTTCTGTAGGGGGCCCCATATGTCTGGTGTTCTAGAGTGAAATTAGAGGACAGTTTCCCATGAGCTGCCTAGGATCTTCTAGCTTAGGATTTTCACGAATATCAGTCGACGTGGTTACGGAGCTTCATTCTCGGAGTAATGGACTATATTTGCCGCGAGCATAATGCTTGCTTGCCCCTTTGGTGATCTGGCCGGCCGGAATACTAGCAATATTGAAAGTTACTTCATCGAATTGTCGTGATAGATGTGGGGGTTGTTGCAGTTGCATACAGACTAAAAGTTTGCTGCGCTTATACATTGAGAGTGTTGGTTGTCGTTGAGTAGCTCTTGATTGACAGGTGACTATGCATTGGGCCTGCTTCAAATAGAAGGACAAGTACGACCTTTTTGTAAAAGTCAGGAATTAAAAAGAAAAGAAAAAAAAAACTCTCCAAAAAAAGCCAGAACTTTGTTATTTTTAATATTATTTACAAAGGAACAAAGAAGATAAAATATAGACATAGAAAGTTATGAAGGAATGGTTATGTAATAATCATTGTAATTTAGATCCGTATATACCATCCTGTTGTATCAAGAAGTGTGGTTTTATATTTTTACTACTGTTTCTGTATAGTGTTAAATAATTTCACAATAATTAGTACGTACTGTACGTAGCTCACACGAACTTGAAGGCAGAAGAAGTATAAGTCATTTTAATTCTTAAAACTTTTAGAGAACAACTTAAATTTCAAATACAATTAGTTTTTAAAATTAACGTTATAATTATAGCATTTTTTAAAAACACCTTGAAGTTAGATCCATTTTAAAATAAACATAAGAAAATCTAAGAACTTTCATTGAGAAATAGTTTATCATTTGTTTTTTATTATAATTATTTTTTTAGCACGCAAATAAGTAAAAAAAAAAAAAAAAAAAAAAAAAAACTCCATACTTTTCCTTTGCGTTTAGCTACTAACTAAGATACAACTAAAAGTAAAGTAATTGTTATGCATGTTTTTCATAAATATTTTAAGCAAGGCTTGTATATTTTATAAAGAAACTTCTTTTATGTTGAAACTCTCTAGAGTATGATGATTATAGTTCACAGGGGAAAAAATGCTGTATTTTAAAATAAAAAAGTGAAAAATAAAAAAGTGGAACATTTTGTAAAAAAAAAAAAAAAAATAGTGACCTTTAGTATTTACAATTTAAATTTATTATATTACCTTTTGAAGTTGAAAAATAATTTTTATATTGAGTATTAAATTATTAATATGGAAAAATAAAACAAATGAAAAAGTATTAAAGAAGGAGTATAATATTTAATTTCATTTCAGTTATACTACTCGAAATATGAACTTCGAAATATTGACTGAATTGGGCAACTATAATTTTATTGTTTGCGTCATCGTTACGTTTATATATATAGACTATAAGTTGTTTTTTTTTTCTTTAAAAATTAAAAAAAATTAATAAGAAATTAGATATTTATAAGTAGTGATATTTTCATGCGTGTTTGGTTTTATTTCAATTTTACAAGTAAAAAAAAATATATATATCCAACAAAAAAGTTTTGTGGGAAATTACAACGACTATAATAAAATATTGTGTCACATGACCTGTATTTTGAAGTTTTTAGTTTTCATATTTTAGTCGTCATATTTTTGCTGACATTTTATTTTTCTGTTCAAAAATAAATAAGAAGTGAGAGAAGAGAGAGAGAGAGAGAGAGAGAGAGAGAGAGAGAGAGAGAGAGAGAGAGAGAGAGAGAGAGAGAGAGAGAGTTATCAAGCTCTCTTTAATAATATTTAATATTAGTTTCTATTAAAAAATGTTTTAATTTATTTTTAAATTGATAGGTTTTGTGTGATTAACATGCAAGGCAATTTATAACTTTTACGCCTAAAATCATTTGTATTTACATAATATGTGTTTGTATTCTTACTATTCTTAAATCATAGTTTTTTTGTAACATTTAAAGATAATTTTTATCTTCAATAGTTCGCAATCCAGAAAGTTAGTTTGCTACTATTTCATCTTTCAGCTACCACATAAGCACAAAAACATCGATATTTTCTCACCTTATTCTGTGACATTTCAGTGAACAAATTCAATGTTCATTAATCTTGCTCTGATGTTTATATTGAACTCAAAAAAGTTTAGTAGTGAATGTTATCACGATAAAAGTAAATGTTTTTTCTACAAACATACTTTTCTAAAGACCACAAATAATAGGGGATGTTTTTTTAACAAGCTTGGTAAGTTTGAATCAGTTTTTTTTTTTTTTTTTTTTTTTTTGAAATGTCTTTTATAATAAAATAAATGTAAGCAAATTAAATATTTAAGAAAAAAGTGTCATAGGAATGATATTTTATAATTTTTATTGGTATGCAAGTCTCTAAATTTTTTTAAGCATACCAAATGAGAATTCTGACATTACATTTTTTACGAAAGTCACTAGCTTAATGTAATTTTGATTCCAACAATACTAAGATACTGAATATTGTTTTATTTATTTATTAAACACACAGGGTGTACAGCTCTGGCCAAAAGTTTAAGAAAGGGGCAGTGGCAGCGTTTTCCCATAAAGATAACATAGTGTGATTGCGGGTTGCCTGTAAAAATCGTTCTTAAACTTTTGGTCAGATACAACATAGCATAGTAATATAATAAAAATATATCAACTTAAAATTACAAAATATTTAATATGATGCAATATTTGAGGCATTTAAATTGTATTATGAATGCAGGATGAAAGAAATGAATTTAGATCTTTTTATTTAAAATATAAAAAAAAAACAAAGTTAAGACATAAAACATGTTCAGGTAATTCACCCCTGAGCATAATATGTTGAGCACTTTACTTTAGAATATAGCTATGATATGCCATAGCCAAAGTGCCGACTCATTCAACACTGTGAAAGTAAAGTTTCTTGCCCGAGTTTCACAGGAAACCGGGAGTTGACCGTATTGTAGGTTATTTGAATAGGAGTATAAATTTATTTAAAAAAAAAATGTATAAAATCGTAACAAACCTAAAAATCAACGTTAATTTGGCCGGGGTAATTAATTTCTAAAGTATTTTCCGTTCACGAAATGGCAGATGCGGGTATATCATATAGCTCACCTGTTTCCACGCGCGTGGACCAGTGAACTGTGACGTCATAAACCCGCATCTGATATTTTATGAATGGAAAATAAATAAGAAATTGGTTAATGGGGCTTCTTGTGGGGAACAGACGCATAATGTCGCGGTTGAATAATTTCTCGACGATGAAATAATTTTTTTTTTTTACTGAAACTTCCTGAGCCCTCAAGTTATTTAAATTAAATATCAATTTCTAAAGTTTTGTAAAAAAAAAAAAAAAAAAAAAAAAAAACTAACATAATTATGACATTCTTTATCATTGAATTTCTGTTCATTGTCTTTTCTTTCATACGTTAATTAAAATTTATTTATTATTTATGAAAATCCAGAGTAAAAAATTTATACGTAAATTAATATGCGATGATAAAAAATATGAAACATATTAAAAAAACACATTTTTCACGTTTAAAAAGTTGAAAGTATACAATTTAGATAACTGTAAGGTCAATTAGAAGCAAAGTAACATGAGAGTACGTGATTTCTCTCTCCCACACGTCGTTCTGGCAAAACTTTTGTAAATTTAATTTCTCCCCATACAGAGAGAGAGAGAGAGAGAGAGAGAGAGAGAGAGAGAGAGAGAGAGAGAACGTGCTTTGAACGAGGAGACAGTATAAACTAAGTTACTAGACATTTTTGTATCTTTATATATATATATATATATATATATATATATATATATATATATATATATATATATATATATATATATATATATATATATATATATATATATATATATATAATTATATATATATACCTAAACTAAAATACAACTTAACTTTATGACACTAAAATATTACAAACAGAATAATATATGATTTAAATTAACAGATGTAAAATTAAATATGATATTAAAATGTTTGCTAATGAATCAAAGTTACTTTATAGGTAAATGTAAAGCCAGCATTATTCTTTATTTGTACCGAAATGAATAACTTTCAATACATTATCCTAATGGGAAAATAGAAAAACTGGCAACATTGATAAGTGATAACAGATAACAGGTATGAGGGGAACATAGCGCTTTAATATAATAGAGGAAAACGGGCACGTAATGTTGCAATGGGGATAATAATTTTTTGGGACAGTATTTGAGCACATAATTAGAAAGAGAGTAGATTCTATTAAAGTCAATATTTACCTTTATTAAGTACATTTCAGTAATTAATTCATAATTTAAAAAATAACAACCATGCTACCCACAAGCATGTGACGTCATTTCCCGTTATTTTTGTTTGAATTAGCAGCGCAGTTTTGAAAGTAAAGATATAAGTCAAGGTCCATATATAATAAAGAGGTTGAGCGCAGCACAAAACTCGCGCATTCGATTTCATTTTGAGATGGATTGTACTTATAGTTCTAAGCCAATACGATTCCGTTCACCATTTACGTCACTAATAAAGTGTACAAAGTTGCAAGTAGTGATATGACGTCTTTGGTGAATTTCTTTAAGCTGGACGACCTTAGCTAACGCTTTTCCCGTAGCATCTAACCTCTTATATATGGACCTTGGATATGAGTTAAAGTCAGCCTTTTGGATATAGTTTTATATTGTGTTTTCTTTTTATTTTCTTCAGTAAATATAACTTCAGTTTCTTAAATGTTTTAGGTTACTTCGCTGATCAACTGTCTGTAAACCAAGAAGTTCGAGGAAACTCTACAGTTCATGTCAAGAATGAAAGCAGGGGATTTCATCTCAATAATTTATCTTATGCTGGACCAATCGTCATGGGAGTTGGAGGTAAGTTAAAGGGAACGTGACGCGGGCTTTTTATAAGATTCAAATATTAGGTTGTAAAATTGCTGTAAAAATAGTTAATATTATGAAAAAAGACATACGTACATTTATATTATACATTTTTCCTTGTGTTAAGTAAAAAAATAATAAATAATAATCAAATATGCTAACCATAATAAAAAGGGTAAATAATGTTTAATAATATGAAACACTTGAAACAGCAACACGTTGAAAAAACATTTGAGCTTTTTTTCGTAGAAAAATAAAATATAGAGTTACATGTTTATTTAAGAGAGAGAGAGAGAGAGAGAGAGAGAGAGAGAGAGAGAGAGAGAGAGAGAGAGAATAGGAAGAATTTTTCTGTCATCCTGTTTCCAATTATAGCTTCTTGTTTGAAAGTATATAAGTAAAATTTCATCTAAAAAATAATGTATAAAAGCACTTAAAAACCCGTTATGAAACTATAAAGCTCAAAAAACGATAAAATTTTCGCCCATAGGTCCAAAATTTATATAATAATAATAATTTATAACGTTGTCAAGGCATTGTGAGTGTTTGATAGACTGTTTATGTTATTTTCATTTTAAGGGTATTGAAATTTTAATAGATGTGTATTTTCTGAATTGAATTATGTTATCATTTAAATTTGTTGAGGAAAATATATTCCTTATAGCATTCCAGAACTTTTAATTTATAGATTTGTTAAAAGTATATAATTGAGAAAATAAAAACTGGAATATTCAAGATATTATAATGGCTTATGAAATATACTTTTCAAGTACAATAATTTAAAACTCATTAAAAATGGCATTTTTCTTTTATACTGATATAAAAGTAATTTATAACTTTAATATCAAGTGACTTTACACTGGAAAAAAATTCAGGTACTTGCATAACTTTTATTTCCAGCCAGTTTTTAGATACAATTATACATATCATAAAAAGAGGCAGAATAACACAAATAGATTAGAATATAGGTATAAAAGCACATGAATTTAAAGAATTTACGTTATTTATGCCGTATTTATGGCTTTATAACCACCCCATTTTAAATTTTAATAACATAAATTTTGCGTCTTTTTTTTTTTTTTTTTTTTTTTCCAGTGCAGAACACATGATTGATAAATTACATCACAATACATTAAAAGTATAATTATATACTTACATTAATTGCAAAAAATATATAGTTTTTATATAATTAAAATAAGTAAAGAATAGAACTTTTCAAGAATATTTTATACAAAATTACAAGAAAAAAGTATGATAAAAAGTATGTTCATTTGCTTAATGGATATTTATATAAGAAAAAAAAGTTGTTCAATTTATGACGAGAGAAAAAGTAAAGTAACGTAGCAAATTATTCATAGGATATACCACAAGGAAAAAAATAAAGAATTTTATATAAAATGATTGAACATGTTTTTAATTCAACGGTATCAAGTGCCTTATCTCAAAGTTTTAAAAGAAATATCATGAAGATTCTAAAAAGCTCGTTCTATAAACTACACACAAATATTGAGCCAGCTTCGAAAATGTTCCTTTGTTAATAACAACTGGTTATGACGTCGTTACCTGTTTACTACGTTTATACATAATATGGTTGATCATTGTTATTTTTTCTTTTAGAAATTTGAACTTGATAAGAATGAAAGAAGCTTCGCAAAAAATGATCCAGTCTCAATATGCGACTCACTTTTATCGGCTCAAAAAACAAGATCAACCAATGAATGTGTCTTATTTTGTTGGTCAACCAATCACTGTTATTGAGATTCACTTTACTTTACAGAATGAACCAACCTTTTGTTTTTTAAAATGTAGAAGTTAGTTTAGAACATTAATAATATCAAGACATTTTGTAAGATAACCGTCAAGATAATATAAAAAATTTATTGCTACACAAATTAGTAATGATCAAATTAATAAGAATTTTAGTAAAAACAAAAAAGTTTTAGTTTCTGATGTAGTTTTTCGTGTAAACTTTCATGTTCCTAAAAAAAATATATGTTAAGAATTTGAACATTCTTTTGGAATTTAACATGTTGAAAAGAGTCTCGAAAAATTCATTTGCTGTGAGTGCTACTTCAATTTGTATAAAGTGTAAAGCATTAAGTATTGATACCTGAAATGATTCAAATAATTCAATTAAAAAAATAATGCAAACTAACACAAATGATTTTTGTTCTCCCATGCTTAAGTTTTTATTTTTCTTATTGTTAATTTTAAAATATATTATATGTTGTGCTGTATGTACCATCAATTTAATAGGTGCAAATTTTGTTTTTGGTTAAAAGTAAATAAAAATATTAAATCTAAGAATGTGTAGGTTCCTTTTAAGGTGCATTAAAATAAAGCAAAGTGGTATATTTAGTAATTGGAACAAATCATACTAGCTGATAATAATAAATACGCAAATTTTGTAATTATAATTTTTATTAGTGGAAATTGTGTAACAATAGACCAGTTGCACTAATATTTAAGAGCCACCATTTTGTTGGTTAGAAATACATAGGCCAGCATAGGAAAACTCTCATTTTTATTTTATTAACAGCTAAAGAAGCTTCAAACCTCAATCAAAGCATTATTTCTAGCTCGTAATAAGCTCGAAGAATATGAGAAAACTTCATTCAGTTGTAAGAAATTCTTTTTTATGTGCAAAATTAGGAGAAAATATGTTTCCCCTATGCTGTACAATGCATTAGGCACCACAATCATGGCAACAAAGCGTAAGGATGTGCAAGTGATCTATAGTAATATTCTCATTAGAAAAGCATTGTGATCACAATTTTGAAACAATGCTAAAAATAATAATAAAAAATTTAAAATAATATTTACGAAAGCTATATATTTTATGTGTTTACCGTAATTTTCGGGAAGTTGTTAATTTTAGGTTCAATAAATAAGCGTATACATACTAAACTTTATAAAACATCCACTAATAGAAGACTTAATTACAAAAAGTGTGTTTCGTGAAAAAATAAACACACCGAACATTAATAAAAAAATTCTAGTAGTCGGCTTAGCGTTCCTCTCTCAATTTAATATGATTTATTATGGGAGAGAAAAAGCAGCTATGACTCTTATTAGAATACTTCTCAAATTGTAAGCTGTTGTTTTTTATTTGACCATACTCTGAACATCAAAGCTTTCGATTTCTTGAAGTTTAATTAACTTAAATAGAATATATTTTTTGACTTAATGAAAAAGATTTATGGCTCAGTTAGCTAAAAAAAAATCGAGTTCTAGTACTTTATTCTATAAGAAAGCATGTTGAATTGCGACTGGAACACAAAGTCGTCTGTTAGTTTTTTGTATTGTTAGGCTCTCTAAGTTTGCTTATTTGTAAACTAAACCCCCTTTTTATAAGTCTTCTATTGTGAAATAATAATAGCATGAGTTATTAAGGACAATAGAGTTTGCCGTTACTGTTTATGTTATTGTCGTGTAATGAAATAATAAATAAATAAAAACATGACACTTGGTATACGGTCTATTATTTTAAGGGTTATAATTATATAGGGTGTATGCATTCATGTTAAAAATGACGCCATGTTGGATCACTCAATAACATGGGCCAGTATAGGAAAATAACTCATTTTGACAGTTTAAAAATACTTTTATAGCAATAATTTTGAGAGCACTGATGATGTTATTAAGTTGAGAAAGTATCTCAACTATGTGAGAAAAATAATTAAAACAACAAATTAACTGATTTCCCAAAGAAATTTGTTTTAAATGAAGTTTATCCTATGCTGAGGAATGTTATGCACTACTCCAGTATGGCGTCCAAGCGTATTAAATATGACGTCATGCGTATACACCCCTTATACGGTGTAAAAGAATTTTATGATTTTATTTGAAAGATAATAGTAACAGGTACCTATAATAAAATTTTCATATCTCATGACCAACAGATAAGAGGAAAAATAATAATTATTAAAATAATATGGGCTCTTACGGGACTAAAACTACGAAAGATCAAAATTTAAAATCTAGTGTGGTGACTCCACATTTTTTTACACCTATGAAGCTACCTTATCCTAATGTATCAATGTGCAACATTTCATTTCATTTCATTTTTTTTTTTTTTTTTTTTTTTTTTTTTTTACAACTTTTTGTCAAATTCCGCAGTAGCTGATATACCAAGATACTAAAGATACTAGTGTTGTTCGTAAACCCTGTTCTGTGCTCCTAAAATGACGATCGCCTTTGGTTATTCAAATGGAATGCGCATTTTTTGGTGTAACAGAACAGGGTTTACGAACAGCATTACTACATACAAGATAAGGACACGCTCGACCAAATTGGGCCGCCGCGAAGTTCAAAATGATCCTCTAAGCCAATCAGCGCCCGAGTTGAAGGTCACTTGATCAAAACTGACCAATCACAATGCCACTAAAATTAAAATGGGACCAGTTGATGTCGCTATCTTGTATGTAGTATCTTGGATGTACCACAAATAGTTTTGAAATTTGTAAGAAATTTAGTCAGGTAGTTTATTTGTTTCATGTCTCATTACCTTATGAATGATTGAAAAATGATATAGAATTATAATCAACATTAAGGCTACTTAAAACATCAAATTTAATTAATCCAATTAAATTTAAAGACACATAAAGTTGGTTCACTTGTTGCTGTATTAAAGCTATTAGTTTGTATTAAAAGTCTAATTATTCATCGGCTCATTCATACAAGTTGAGATAGATAGAAAAGTTAACTTATCTGATTTTCAAACTCATTGTTTTCAAAATTGTAACGAGAGAAAGTTAATATATAAGTTTTAGTCTAAAGTAATTAAATATAACAAATACGCATGTATATCAACCAAGATTGAAAAAAAATTTTAAGACGGGAAATCAGCTGCTGCATTCCAAAAAATGATGCATTACTTTAGTTACGAATTTTAACATATTTAAGATAATCAGTTTTAAGCTAATACGAGTAGCTAAAATAATGCATTCTAGCAAGTTTATAAAAATAGCTAATTTAAGTTGTTTTAAATTTTTTTATGTTTTTTAAGCTATTTTAAGTAAAAATAGCTATTGTTAATAATTTGCTAAAATGCATTATTTTTTAACTACTAATAATAACTTAAAAGTGTATATCTTAAATAAGTTAATATTCGTAACTCAAGTAATGCACCAATTTTTAGAGTGTACAGGATTTGAAAGAAAGAAAATCTGAAATTCTGCACAGTGATACATTAGGATAAGGCATCTTCAAAAATATAAATAATTTGGGGGAGTCACCATGCTAGATTTTAAATTATAATTTTTTTGAAGTTTTAGTTCCGTAAGAGCCCATGTTAATTTCAATAATTATTTTTCCTCGTATCTTATAGTCACGGGTTCTAAAAATTTTATCATAGGTAACTGTTAATATTAAATTTCAAATGGCATCAAAAAGTTTTGTAATTTTCTTTTTTAGATTTTGAGATACAACCCTTAAATTCAACACGTATTTCTCTCACCAGAATAAGATCGAAAATTCAGCACCAGTATTTGAAATGTAAAAAAAATTTTAATCTTAGTTAAGTACACTAATATATATATATTTTTTTTTATTGTCAGTGCTACATGCATTTAGATGAAGATTTTAAATAGAGAAATTCTCTAGAAATAAATGGTATTCCCATACGGCAATGAAATAAAATTTTATATCACGAAGTTTCTAAACGTGTACTACCATAATGTACTAAAATTTTCTTACTTGTTTATATTATAAAACCCTCGGAGAATTTCATATCGACGTATACACTTTATATAATATTACATACTTGTTTTGAAAAGTACTACATGTATAATTAATTAATTCATGCAAAAACTAAATTGAAAGTTACTAATTAAAATTGCCCCCAACTATGATTTTTTTTAATATATTTATTATTATATTATTATTATTATTATTTTGCACTTCATTGTTTTATGTTACGATTAATGTCCGGATAACATTAACTTTTACCTCATAAGTAATCAACAAAATTTTCATTCTGTAATTTATTTAATTTGTAAATATTTATGGACAGATGTTTAGCATTTTTTTTTATATAAATTAAAGCAGCATTTTTTAACTCTCCACTACAGCATACTAATGAGAAAGATTAAAAAAATTAGTGGATAATTTTATTGCATTTTCTAAAGAGTACAATGTCCTGAATTGATAGATTTGCCAATTTCTAAGTTTGAGTAATTTTAATTAGTTTATAAAAGTCGCGAAATGACCTTACGGTTGGCAACTTTTTCCTATGCCCAAATGTATAAGTTACTGACTGTGACGTCAATTTTCGATTTTTAAAAATTAATTAAAAATATTTAATGAACTCAAAAATAAAAATTCACATATTAATCAATTTAGAATAATCTCTTCTTTTAGAATATAAAATAAAATAACCCCCAAAAATATTTTTAGTCTTTCACATTTTCAATAAAAGCACTTTCATTTTCATTTTCAGTTTCATTTTCATTTTTTATATTTACATATAGCAAAGACAATAATAATAATAAATAAAAAAAACTCTGTTCGCTCTATTATCCTTGTTTATAAGCGCGCGTGCTTGTGTGCTTGGTATATAATATAAAATATACATCACGCAGATACTATTGATTTATGGCTTTTGCAAATAGTAGTGCTCAACGCCACACGGACATGCAAAGCTAATCATATCCACGCAAATTACATTATCGATACAAGTTAATTATTTACTTTGTTTTTTTTATTATTATTATTACGAGTACTATGATGAAGCACTGGATCAGAACATTCAATCTTCATGAATGTTGCATGATAACACAATAATTGCTGATACGTATTATTATTTATGCCTTTGTTTAAGTAAAACTTAATTAAATTTACGTTTCAATGGAAGTCTGTTTGCTTGTTTACTTATTTGTTTGTTGGTTGGTTTGTTTGCTTATTTATTTATTTATTATACATTTTATTCATTAATTTACTTACTTACTTACTTACTTACTTACTTACTTACTTACTTACTTACTTACTTACTTACTTACTTACTTACTTACTTACTTACTTACTTACTTACTTACTTACTTACTTACTTACTTACTTACTTACTTACTTACTTACTTACTTACTTACTTACTTACTTACTTTACTTACTTTACTTACTTTACTTACTTACTTACTTACTTACTTACTTTACTTACTTTACTTACTTACTTACTTACTTACTTACTTACTTACTTACTTACTTACTTACTTACTTACTTACTTACTTACTTACTTACTTACATACTTACTTACTTACTTACTTACTTACTTACTTACTTACTTACTTACTTACTTACTTACTTACTTACTTACTTACTTACTTACTTACTTACTTACTTACTTACTTACTTACTTACTTACTTACTTACTTACTTACTTACTTACTTACTTACTTACTTACTTACTTACTTACTTACTTTAACCAAATATATATTTTTTGAATTTTAAGCAGTAAAATATATAATATGTTTCGTATATATAAATAAAATATATCATTCTGTTGATTCAATACAAAACATTGATCTCTGATATTTAAAAATATTGAATACGTTACAAAAAGTTGCTGAGTGAAGCAAAAGTAATACATATTTTAAATTATAAATATGCTTGTTCAACAGTTTGAAATAAATTTTGTACTATTTGCAATTTAAATTTAGCAAATTTTATTATTCCATAAAGTGTAAAGTTTATTTGAATTTTTTTGCATATAATTATTTTTTCTTCTTTTATGTTAATATTTTTACCTTAATGATGTTTTGTACATTATGTAAAAAAAAATAGTAGTTCTATATAATTTAGTAGGATGTACTCTTTAAGGTGTTTCTTTTTTATGATAGAAAAATAAAAATTGTAAAATATCATAATTTGTGTGATTGTTCTTCAATTTCTTTGCAGTAAAATTTATTACCCATTGAAAGTATTGCATCGTGTAATCAGGTCACTAGAACATGCGCATGTATGCGCATGACGTCATACTGAATGCGCTTTGACGCCATACTCGAGTAATAAATAACATTGCTCAGCATAGGACATATGTTTTTTTGTTTTGTTTTTTTTTTCTATTTTCTTTGGAAAATTAATATTTTTTTTTCTCTCATACTTAAAAACCTAATTTAACCTGTTAACAGTATAAATGCTTTGAAAAATATTGCTTTATAGTTATTTTTAAACTGACAAAATAAGTCATTTTTCTATACAGACCCATATGTTATTTATTGCTCACACTATGGCGTAGACTTTTATATGAATACAGCCATCCCATACTACAATAGATATTAACATCTCTCTCGCTCTCTCTCTCTCTCTCTCTCTCTCTCTCTCTCTCTCTCTCTCTCTCTCTCTCTCTCTCTCTCTCTCTCTCTCTCTCACTCCCTCACTCTACCACATGTAATTATCTTTGCCTCAAATATTATAGTTACTCTACATATTAATACAGTTGAAATATAGGGCTACATGTATTTATTCAGTATTTATTTATATATCAACATCAATTTTATAATATATTATTAATTTGTATTTCAATTACCATAGTACATTTAACAACTGTGACAACTAAATTACAAAAACTCGTGTAAATATATGTATAAATGGCAATAATATTAATAAATATAGTAATTTATATTCTAAAAGTAAATATAATACTAGATTTATAACAACATTTATTGGCTATATTTTACTATGTTTGTAACACTATTAGATTAAATCGTCGATGTATACAGGGAAAATAAGTTACGTCGTAGCAAAATGTGCAAGCCAATGGTGAGCATTTGTAAATGATTTGATTAGTTATACACGAACAAGAATATTTGAGTAACAATGAGGAAGGTGAATTCTTTTTAACCCCCACTTTTTATAACATTTTTGAAAAGAGCATTAACAAATTTTGAGGCGATATTTTTTCTTAGAACGATTGGAGCATGGGAAGTATTTTTAATTAATTTTTGAAAATTGGCCTAAAAATCCTGTGACGTTATCAATCGGGCATTTATTTCGGAAAGTATTGACCGTAGAAGGTTCAATAGCCAGTTTTTTTGAAATTCTGAGGACGAGCTGATTTTACTAAACCTCGAACGATTAGTATTTGCCGAGAAAAAGTGGACTGATGACGTCACAGGCTTTCTAGTCCGAGTTTCAGAAATTAATTAAAAATACTTCGCATGCTCCAATCATCCTAAGAAAAAATATCACCTCAATATTTTTTAAAGCTCTTTCCAAAAATATCATAAACTCAACAAAAAAATTTAAATTCATCTTCCTCATTATGTAATATAGTTTATAATTTTTAACAGTGTTTTAGTCGATTACTGTTTTTTCGATCAAGATCTGATAGAGTTATTCTTCGATCAATATCAATTCAAGGTCATAATAATACGAGACGATCAAATCAACAGAAGATGTAATATTTTTATTACTATACATTTTTTCTTTACAATTTATAAAAAAAAATCTTTTATCAATAAAAAGCGTTTTTATTAATTAAAGTTAACTTTTCATTCCAATTCCATTTAAAATAGGCTTTATTCAGTTTTATTATGGTTTTTATTGTTCAAATTCAAAAATTTTAAGCATACGTAATTAAACCATAAAAACACATTAAATTGTTATCTTAGCCCCTGTAATTTACACCACCGTTTGAACAGATAACCTGTGCGGGTTGCAGCAAACAATAGTTTGCAGGGGTTAATAAACTGCGTATATTTATATATTTTTACGATTAAAAAAGTTATTAAAATTCCATTATTATACACTTTATATATTATAACAAAGCAAAAATAATAAGTTTTTAAACTTTTTCTCATAAATAAAAACAACAACTTAAAACTTAATTATAAACTATATTATTTTTTTTAAGTTTTCATTTTGTAAACTTTTATTATTATTTATTTTAGACGAAATTTTAATCTGTAAGTAAACTTACGTTAAAAAAATAACGTTTGTAAGAAAAACTAATTTTTAGTTAGTTTTAGCACTTTAATTTTCAGGCATGAATATTTTGAATAATTAATTATTATAAAGTAGAGAGTTGATAATTAAAGCAACGAAAGATGTAAGGCGTACCTACAGCTCGAGTTACTTACCATACAAGTGAATTTACATGACGATTGTTGAATTTCGTTGTAATAGAAAAGTTCACAGCATGCATTGTGTTAGATATAGACCACAAGAATCAAACAACACAAAATGATCAAACACAAAATGGGATCTCCAAAACTCATGACAATTTTTACTAAAATATAAATATGGCTCCACAAGAGAGTGTGAAAATACTGTGAAGTATGCTATTTGTGTGACAATTACGATTTTTGACTTCAGAAATACTAAAAAGTTACTATAAAAATGTAGTGAGGGTTGTATACATTGAAATTTTCTGATCACTTCTTAGTAGCTACAGTTTTGAGACAAACTAATGTTATTTATGTAAATCCATCAAGTCTTTTGTGATATAAATGCAGTGATTATACTACACAGCATCATTTGTATCTTTTGTGCTCTACAATATAGTAAGTGTACAAGGCAGTGTAAATTACGTAATTTTTTTTTCATGTGTAATACACAATGTTGAGTAATTTTTTTTAAAGTCTTGGTGACACAAATTTTGTTGAGCAATGAAAAATCAGTTATCAAGAATGTTATGAAAAGAAATTGAAATTTTTACTATTGTGGCTCTATTTTTTTACAGCTTAATTTTAAATCATCATGTGAATTCACCTTAAAGTGTAAAGTAAGTGAGGGGGTGTGGGTGGAAGGGAGATGATGTAATATTCATTGCTCGTGTTTTAGTGTGTGTATGAGAGAGAGAGAGAGAGAGAGAGAGAGAGAGAGAGAGAGAGAGAGAGAGAGAGAGAGAGAGAGAGAGAGAGAGAGAGAGAGAGAGAGAGAGAGAGAGAGAGAGAGAGAGAGAGATGAAAGCGGAAATAGTTTCTAAATTTATTCCCATTTAATGCATGAAATGTTAAACGTTAAATCATTTTTATTTTTTGCTTATACGTAAGAATTTACAGAGTTATGTAAGTTTATTTTAAATTTATTCTAAAGATATAGTAGATTGATTCGTGATTAAATAAATATACTGTGCCTTGCAAAAACAATGCAAAAGGTTTGAGTTCAAAAAGAATTATAAATACGTAGTAAACAATACAGAACATACTTTTCAGACGAAATTTCCAATTTTTATGTCTTCAGTGTACTACATAGTTAAATAATTCTTTAATTAAAATTGTAACCTTAATAATAATATTGGTATTTTACTGATTTTTAATTATTCTTGGAACTTAATAACAAAAATATAAATACAAAAACAGTGAGAATTAATTTAGTTAATTAATTATTGTTAGTAATTTTAAGGATCTTTCATGAAAGTATAAATATGAATGTCTGTAATTTTAATTTGATACTGTAATGAAATAAATTCTTTGTACTGTGTGTACCACTAATTTATCAGGCGCAAGCCATTTTGTTAACATTATAGAGAATTAGCAATTTTTTATAGTTTTATTTTATTATTATTACTTTCTTTTCTTTCTTCTCTTGTAACGCCAACACTGGAATTCCACTTGATTCAAGGTGAAGTAGAGAATAACCCAGTACCAATTATCTGATAGAAACTGCAGATGGTAAAAATAGGGATCACAAACTAAGCACTTTGCGTACAATGTTAGCTGTGCCAAGAACTGCAAGAATGACACGTAAATACCTATTCTCGAGGTTCAGTTTGTCTCTTGCTGCCAACCAATCTTTACTAATAAGGCCATTAACAGACACCAAAGCAGGGACAATGTCAACACTTTTTAGCCGATACATGTCCTTTAACTCAATAAAAAGTGGCTGATACTTTCTCTTCTTCTTCTCAGAAAATGTAGTAACAAAATGAATGTCCAGGGGAACAGCAACATCAATAATTATCGCTGTCTGAGCACGTCTGTTAAACAGAACCAAATGTGGCATATTTGGCTCCATAGCTCTGTCTGTAACAATAACAATATTATTATTGAGAGTTTGTAATTTAACGCCTATTTTACACGGGAAGCTAAACCCTTTCAATATTATTATTATTTTTTCTGGCCGATTAACAACTTTTAGTTTATTAAAAAAATATATCACAATGAGCAAAATACTATGTAATTAAAAATTACAAAATTAAATTATAAAATAACATAACACCACAAAAAAATATAATCATCTGAAATCTAAATGCTTCTTCAATTTTAAATATTTCCAAGCATAATTCTTTTCAACGAACATCCAAACCAAATTTAATATTTACTATTGTATGAAATGTTATTTTTTTTAACTGTACCCATAAAAATGTTACGTTACCGCAAAACGTTTCTGACAATATAATGTAAAATACGTTCATGTTTTATACTTGATTAACTTTTAACTTTCTTACGTCTACTAATGAATTATTAATTTAACAAGAACACGAAAGTGTATTTTTACGTTATACCAAGAAATAAGTACAGCTTTTTTAAAACGAATTACTGGAATGTAATTAGGTCGAATATACTTTTCCATTTCATATATATATATATATATATATATATATATATATATATATATATATATATATATATATATATATATATATATATATATATATATATATATATATATATATATATATATATATATATATATATATATATATATATATTATATATATATATATATAATGACAATTAAAATTACAAACCACTTATCATACTTGTAATTATACGTAATGTCACTAATAACAATTTTAATGTTATATAGTTTCCATCGTATGTTAACAATTTTAGTGTAACAGAAGTTTTCTCTACAATAAAGAGTTATGAGTGGATGCGATGTATTTATTGAAGGTCCCAATAGAAGATATCATTAATGATGATGCATTTAATGATGAATTAAGTCCCTTGCTACACGGAAAGAAAAAATTACGTAATTTATGCTGCATTTATATCATTATAATGTTGCTACATTAGAACAACACACATAATTGAGCTATTTTAGCACAGTACTTGCATAAATTATGAAGTATTGAACAAATTGTGTTGAAAATGATTTAGCGTATTATTAGGGTTATTTTTTGTCCGTGCACACCTTAAAAAATTTAGTTCTCCGATTAATATACCCTCTTGACTTGACATAATTTTAAACATGTTCAGGGATTTCCGACGTTCAGGGATTTTGAAACACACAGTCATATGATGAAAAGTATGCTATAAAATAGTTTTTATTACTTTCAAAATTTATCTATTACTCAAATAATTAGACTTTGTATATAGCTAGATGAGAGGTTATTTCAACAGGGATTACCCCTTTTTCTTGGATTCTAACAATTAAGCAAGTTATAGGAATAAAAAAATTGTATTAAGTTTGATACAACATTGATCACTTGTAAAATTTTGGAGTTTATTTAAGAAAATTTGTTTGACAAAATGGGGCGCATTCTGTTTCCCTGACCTTGTTTTGGCCAGGTTATAGTTTTTTAAAAGTTTCTTTTTTATGAATTTTCTCTTGATTTAAAATTATTCTGCATGAGTACAAATATATACATAATAAAATATGTAGAATTTGATTATATGTTTTTAAAATAATTTACATATTTGTAAAGTACACTCATCCTTAGGCTTAAAGTTCCACATCAATTATTAGTAATGTGACTTGTTGAAGTTGCAAATTTGCGTTTTCATGCATGTATTCCAACACAATGTAGGCGTGTATACTTTGCATATCATACGATTTATTATAATATCGATTATTTCGTATCGATTTATTTTAACAATTTATGGTTGAATGGAGAAAAGGAAACATAGGGATGGAAAGAGAAGAAGAAGAGAATTGAGAGAGAGAGAGAGAGAGAGAGAGAGAGAGAGAGAGAGAGAGAGAGAGAGAGAGAGAGAGAGAGAGAGAGAGAGAGAGAGAGATAGTGAACACAAGGTTCAACCGCACAGAAAAGCTAAAAGGTCTTTACGTTTTGACCGACAAGGCTTCAAACAAAGCAAAAACGTCGTTTACTCTCGATGCTCTTTCTTTCAAAAGTTAAAAGACAAATACTTAATATTACAAAACATGAAAACACGTTGTTTGTTCAGACTTTATACATATATAGTGAACATAACTTCAAATAAGAGCACTTTTTCAAGCAATGAATATTTTCTTGTTTTAAATCTTCTTTGACGTAACTAAAATGTTACAATCACCATGTACGGACAAAATAATAATACATTACATCGTTTTTTTTTTTTTTTTTTTTTTTTTTTTTTTTTTTTTTTTTTTTTAAATAATGTACCAAGTTTTGGAGGTTGCAATGAAAAACAACTTATAGTTACAAATAGAATTTATAATATTTATGATCGAAAATTATTCTTTTTCAATAGCATTTTAACTTTTTGAGTTGTAGAAATTTGAAAATGGAAAGGGATGCAAAAAATTGGATTTAAAATATAAATATTAAATTTTACTTCTCTCTCTCTCTCTCTCTCTCTCTCTCTCTCTCTCTCTCTCCCTCTCCCTCCCTCCCTCCCTGAAAATATATTGTCGTTTTTCGTACTACAAATACTTAGATTGTATTTCTATATAATATCTGAGCAAATAGTGTAAGTAGCATTAAAATTGTGAGGTTCATTAAAAGCATCTCTTTCCCTATTTTTGTATAAAATATTATATATTACAATATAATGAGCACCAATGATAATAATTTTCCTGCGGTTTTCCTGTTACTACATTGATGTATTGATTGAAACTGTTCAATTATTTAAAACAAATCGATCTCTTTCAGCTATTGTTTTATTTAAACATTTTACAAAGAGGAAAAAAAATGAAAAACTATAGAATAATTATTGTGAATGACAAGTGAAATTTATGAAAGTAATAGCAGTAAAAAAAGAATTGGTAATTAAATATTCTCCTCCCACACTCGCTAACAATTAAAGTATAAATTATAAAATGTAAACGAGGCATAAAATATAAATTAGTAAAATGATATTTACAAAATTATGATTTTATCACTTAAATTTTTCATGATGTATAGCTTAAATGATGCATGAAAAAGTTAACATTATTTAAATAATACTATGAAGGTACCGAAAGGAAATCTAAAACTTGCACATTAGGCTTATGAAAAAATCGTAAATATGGCAACATTGCCTAATAGATTGCACAGGTCAAGATATAGAGCGGGTGCGGTGGGTGGCAAAGAATACATTGAAATGTTGGCATTTACTACCATTGTTGTGCAAGTTTTTCATTTCTTTCGGTAAACTTAAAAGTTTCAAATTGTAGGGTGCATGCGCATGACATACGTTTCGATGCCATTCTGGAGCATTAATTTTTTTAAACATTAGTAAAAAAAAATATATAAAATATATGTAAACATCTTATTTAAAAAATTGAATACTTAATTTATCATTGTATATGTATAAATAATTATATTGTTTCTATAAAGTAGCGATTTTAAAAATAGCATTTTTTTTTTTAGTATGTAAGTTTGACGATTGTTTCTAAATGTCTATGTTTTGTAGATGTGAACCTTGGCAGATGCTTTGTATTTGTATACTGATTGTAGGAGAAAGAAATGAAATAAAAAATTTGAATTTTGAATAACATTGAATCTCATACACGTTGTACATTATAAATCTGTTTTCTTTACAAATGTGTCAATTTTTTTATGTATTTATATTACAATGTTATTGTAAATAATTTTGACAAGACCAACGCTTGTAGTAACATCTGTTACTATGAACTGCCTGGGTCAATAAAGAAATTTTATTCTAATTCTCAGAATAGGTCAAGCATGATTTTTGCCTAGTTTCTTTGGAAATTAGAGCATTTTTATGTTATGTTATATAGTTTTTCTTTTATATTTATTGAAAGTCTTATTCAGCCTGTTAACAGCATCAATGCTATCAAAAATATTGCGAAGTATTTTATAAACTGGAAAAAATAAGTAATTTTCTCATACCGGCACCTGTTTTTAGTGATCATAAATGGCATCGACTTTTATATGAATGCAAAGACCTTAATATTGTAATCTAAAATGCTTTTAATATTTATGGTAAAGGGACCAGTTTTCGGCAGACCCCCAGTTTTCAGCACTTTATTTTTTTGTGGGAAAACCACCTACAGTTGAGCTTAGAGAAAAATAAAGGAGGTAGGGAAGGTTCATACGTATGACACAAAAATCATCAACTCTCGAAATTGCATTTTTCTGGGGTAAAATAAAAATGTTAAAGTAGGCTGCCGAAAACTGGCCCCTTTACCAAACATCAAAATATTTTACAAAATAATAATAATAATAAATAATAAATAAAACAAAAACCAATTTACTTCTGTCGGTCTCTCTCTCTCTCTCTCTCTCTTAGTAAGTTTTTAGTATATATTTTTTAAATTAACTAGAACGTAAAAAGGGTAATTTTAATGACACTTATTGGTGCAACATAAACATGTTATCCAATCATAGGTGACATGGGAAAAGTAACTCTTCTTTTTCTAACCTTTAGCAACGCAAGACAAAGTTTATAGTGTGTTTATTTATCAATATAGTTTTTTTACTTTTTTTTAAAGTAATCTATACTTGACCGATTTCATAAAATCGATTGCGGACACTTGCAATATAGTCCACACCAGCTAAGGATGTTCTATATTTCTTAAATAATCGTTCATGTGACAAAAAGTGTCATTTGAAATGGGCGATATCTGAGGGCGATAATGCAAACTAATATTTTTCTGGCCATAGTAAAAAAATAATAATGAAAAAAAATATATATATATATATATTTTTTTCACCGATATCTTTTATTTTGCTCGATAAAAAAAAATTCTCCATAGAAATTTTTTTTCCATTAAAATTTTTAAATCTTTTTAATGTGTTTTGAAAAACAAATTTGTATAAAATACACATAAATAAAATTTGAATACATTTCACTTTTTTTTTCTGTAAATTTTTACACAGAGCATTGAAGAATGTTTATTTTTAAATTGTGTGTGTGTGTTTTGTTTATCAAGCTATTTATATTTAAACAAAGCAAGAAAAAATAAAATAAACGTGACAGTGACAGCATAATATTTTATTCGTCTACATTTTTCATTCTAAAAAACGTGTGTTGAACAATTTTTCTACTTTTTTTTTTAATGTATGGAATTGAAATAACATTTTATATAAAAGTATACAGGCACACATTGTATTATGTACATTGTTTAATGATTTTGTATACTACGTACTACTTCATTTTTATAATTAAATATTTAAATTAACAAGACAACAAAAAAATACCTATTGTTTGCTTAAATTAGTAAAATATAAAAATACTGCAGGATCAATTATGATTTTTTTAATTAGCTGTTAAGGCAAAGAAATATTGTTAAAAAAATTTATTGTACATATAAATTAAATTCACAGCAAAGTATAAATAAAATAATTTAAGCTGCATTAATGCTATTTTTATGTTAGGTAATTGGAAGAGAATAAATAATTATGCTATAGATATCATGCAGTATAGCATAAATTATATAGCATTAATAATTATATTATGCATTATATTGCACGTGTACAATTAAATAATAAATTACGTAATTTAAGCTGCATTTATGTTATTTTAAAAATATTATAGCATAAGTCATGCTAAATTAGTTATGCTTTACAGCGTATTATTTATGCTATATAACACAGTTATAAAGTATGTATAGCATAAATTATGCTATATTGAACAAAAAAACTTAGAATTACTAATAATTTACGATGGAATCAATTTAGGAATTTAGACACAGATGTATAGTTGCAATAAGTTTATATAATAATCATTTGCTATAGGGAAATATAAAAATTTATTATTTATGCTGCATTTATGTCACTGTAGCATAAATATTGCTCAATTAGAACATAATAAATAATTATACTGAATAAGTATAATATTTATACTATAACATACAGTCCCGCGAGCATATATCCGTGGTCCTGAGTTTCTGTGAATGTTGAACGATAGGTCGACTTTTCGAATAATCGTCCAAATACCGTAATCCAGAACAATCGTAATAATCGATTGATCGATTTTCAAATGTCATTGTTGAAGCTGTTCAGGACTGTAGTTATTATGTACGATAGACGATAGCATAAATTATGTTGTATTATTTTTCAGCATAATTGTTTCTAAAAATTATCTAGCATGATTATTATTTATTTATTTTAACACAATACTATTGTACTACATTTTATTCACGAGATGCTATATAATATACTGCTCTACATATATATTATATTTTAATTTTACTGTTTTATACTCGCGTATATTTTCCATTTTATAGATACAAATTTAATTATTTTGTTAGAAAAGCACAGAAATAATGAACTAAATTCATTTAAGATATAATGTATACATTTTGTAAAACTACTATCCATAGTGTTTAAAATACAGAATAAATTTCCATGTGACTATCTTATTATGCACAAGACTAGATTTCAAAATGTTTGCCAGTGCAAAAAAAAAAAAAAAAAAAATGGTAATTCGATTTTCTTGAAAGTGTGCAATAACAAATTTATGCTAGCGTTATTTGTAATAACATCGTTCCTGATAAATGTATGGTAATGCATTGAAATGTTAGCAAGGATGTCTTATTATGTATGTTTGAGAGAGAGAGAAAGAGAGAGAGAGAGAGAGAGAGAGAGAAGCAGACAGCTAACAAGAAGATGCACTTTATCTCTCTCTATTTTACTTTCTCTCTCTCTCTCTCTCTCTCTCTCTCTCTCTCTCTCTCTCTCTCTCTCTCACTGATGTTTACATTTCCAATTTATACCAAAAGTGTTTCCATAAGAGAAAATTTGAATATTGACCACTTTAGAAAGCTTCTATTCATACATTTTTATATATGTACATAAAAATATTTTTATACAAATATTTTCTTTTTATAGAAAATTCGTATGTTTACCATAATATTTTTGTTAAGGGTCCTTATAGTTAGTGTAAAAATATCGTAACTGAATGTTATAGAATAGTTGAGGTTTAAAATATGAATTGAATGTACCCTCACTATGTAGTTTTTAGCTTTTATCTAAAAAGACTTTTACGTAAAAATATTTCTGGCCTTAATTTTATGACCTTTTTGTTATTATTATTATTCCTACAAAAATTCATAACGCAAAATATTATTTTAGTTCATTTTACATAAAATTTATATGTTTTTTAAGAGGTTAAGAAACAATATTACATTTTTTTTTTTTTTTTTTTTTTTTTTAGTTTTGTAAAATAGAGAGCTAATGTAAAGTACTGATGCAGTAAAACTAATCAGAGGTATAACAAAGAAAGGTAACGTGAACGTTTTTGTTTCCACTTACATTAATAAATATACTTTATATATATATAGAAGTTCATCTATAATGTAATAAGTAAGCACGCTATTAGGTAATAAAACAATGAAGAAGACTAAAATAATAATAATAATAAGAGATAATTTTATTTCATACTATAAAAGAGGACATTGCCCTCAATCGATTGATATAAGAATTTCTAATTTTTGAGTGCATTAAGTATTTTGAATTATTTTTTGAAAATCAAAAAATGACGTCACGGTCTATAACTTATGCATGTGGGCATAGGAAAATTTACCGACCATGCATGACGTCATAGTCTTTCTCATTGTTATATAGTGTACAAATTAATAAAATCAAATTAAAACATGCCATTATTTATAGTGTCAAATTTGAACTCGGCATATTTTTTTCTTCATAAACTCGAGAGAACAATTCGGGAAAAAAAATTTCGGCATGACCTATGAGACGAAATAAAAAAAAGTGAGTTTTTGACCGTAATTTACGGTTATATACAGTCCGCGCCACGTAAGGATGCGACCAATAAGAGAACGCCTAAAAACTCTCCATTTAGTTAACATTACCCTACCTCCTAGTGACCTTGAAAGCTAGAGCGTCTATTGGCTGCCCAGGGGGAATCGATAAATCGCCCACATCATTGCGTGATTTTTTAGTGTAGTAGTAGTGGACTTCATAATATAATACACGCTATAAGCTAACATGTGAAATGGGTAGTTTTAATACTCCTCTCTCTGTCTCTCTCTCTCTCTCTCTCTCTCTCTCTCTTATGAAACAGACAATATTATTGTGTAGTCTACTTTTCGTTGTCGTTGTTGTTATACACACAAAAGTTTCGTAACAAAAACATACAATTCAAGTCTAAACCGCATCATTTGAGTCTCTACGTAACAAAAACAACTTATTATTGTCAGCAAAATTTGCCAAAAGAAAATATATATATATTTTTCTTTCTTCTATTATATTATTTTTTTTTTGCAATTGAATAATGTATTATGTTATATAAAATAGAGAATGTAAGGAATTTTAAATTGAATAGCTTCTCTTGAAAATAAATAAATTATGAAAGCGATGTACACAAATAAATAAAAGTCTTAACTTTCATGAATGGGAGATTTTGAACGATTCCTAACAACTTTATGGTAAAATATCGACTTTTTAAAAAATCAAAATTCTATAGTGATAGCAAAAAATAAACACAAGAAACAACATGTGATACAATTCAGAACTTTGAGTTTATTAAAATTGCACGCACAATAAAATATTTACCCTTACAAATTAAATTTTAAAAAAGGATCATTAATAATAATTTATTTTTAAAAAAAGAAAGAATATTATAGTATGAGGACAAGAAATTCCTTATTTTGTAGTGTATTAAAGTATATGAGTAAACCTTAAAACAATAGACCACATAAATGTGCTTTTTAACGAATAAACACGAAATGGGATCTTCAAAATCAAAACTGATGACAATTTTTATCAGAATGTTAATGTAGCCCCACGATAGAGTGTGGAAATACTGCAAAGTATGCAATTTGCGTGACTATTCATGTTTATGACGTCAGAAACATGCAAAAATTAGTAAAAAAATGTTGTGCGGGTTGCATAAATTGAAATTTCTGATCACTGCTACGGAGCTACAGTAGGGTTTTGAGACAAACTATGTTACTATGCCCAATCAAATTTTTGGTGATATAAATGCTTATTATTTCTTCTGGTCAATTCCTTTAAAAGTTTATGATCAGTAAAAAAAGATCATCTGATGCTTTATAAAAAAATACAGCTATATAGTTTATAAAGATAGCTATATGCTTACATACTTACATAAATATTTCTATTTCAGTCATAAAAAATTGCAATGGTTGTGAAATGGTTCCAAATTTAGAGAAATTTTTGTGTTCAAATTAATGTTTTAGCATGGGTTTATGATTTTTAAGAAAATGGTTGAGTATACCGCAATGTTAATTAGTGGGAGAATTTAATGCATTTGACCAACCATCTCCGTTGATTTTACTCATAATTCTTAAAACTTTCATAATATAATATTTTACTGGTGGTTTATAAAAAATCACATAATATAAGATATTAAAGTAATGCTACTTAGAAAATATGAAATGAAAAACAATATCATCATGTAATAAATTTAAAAGAAATTTTTATATGAAAATATTTAATATTAAGATCATAAAAAGATTATGTACTTAAAATAAAGTATGACCCTTTTCACTTGTTATACCTCCTTTCATAATATGTCTATTAAAAATATTATGAAAGGAGGTATAAAAGGTGAAACGGGTATTTCTATTCAATTTGTTTTTCATTGAATTTTTTTTCTCTACATTGAACTATTCATATACATATTTTGTTGATTCTTCTTTTAGTTTCTTTTTTAATATAGTTTTTATTGATTGATTTGTCATATTATACGGTAAAAATTTCTCCAATTTCAGTAGTATTTAATATTTCTTATTTCATTACACATTTGAATATAAATTAAATGTAATGCCGCGTTCTCCTCCTAAAAAAAAAAAAAAAAAAAAAAAGTAGTCTTGTAGTCGTTACCTAAATTTTCTATAACGTTAACAGCATTTTTAAACGATGTGCATTATTTTATTACTAATTTGTAAGTCCAATTATTTATGAAGTAAATACTTTAATTATATACTGTATATTTAGTTATTTTTAAATAAGCAAGTATTTTTATTCACTATTTCTCTCACCACGTCTCTAGATATTTTGTTTTTAGTCTGTATAATATACTAATGAATTTGAAAAGTAACGTTATAATTTTTGTTAATCTATAACTGTAACGTTACTTTTTGCAATGTTGTTAATCTATATTATAGAAATAACCAGTTAAAGGAATAGACCAGAGGAAAAAATAGGCATTTATATCACAAAAAACTTGATGGGACTTACACAAATAACTTTAGTTTGTATCAAAACCCAACAGTAACCCCGTAGCAGTAATCAGAAAATTCGATTTAAGCAACCTGCACAACATTTTCATACTAATTTTGCATGTTTCTGCCGTCATAAACATGAATTTTCCCGCAAATGGCGTACTTTACAGTACTTTCATGCTCTTTTGTTGTTATTAACATTTAGGTAAAAATTGTCAACAGTTTTGAAGATCCCACTTTGTGTTTATTCATTAAAAAGCACATTTTGATTTATGTGGTCAATGGCTTTATAACGTTACAGTTTTAACTAAACGTTAACGAGTTACGTTTAACGACTACAAGACTGCAAAAAAATGTGTGTGTTTTTAAACACTATATATTGTCATGTTCTCTCTCTCTCTCTCTCTCTCTCAGTTACTACTTCCAGAGATTAACTCTAAGAAATTTAAATAAAATTTAGGATATTCCGTGTATCTTTCAAAAACTATAGAGCTAATAATAATTGCTGTCTTAACGAAACTTAATATAAATTATTTGAAATGACATAATTTACATATAAGATAATTAATTTTTGGTATATTAATTATACTAAAATTACATTACAACTTCAACATAATATACTTAACAATTACCTATATTTTAATCACATTGTACAATATTTAGCGTGTTCGCAATTTATACTTTACTTTATGAAAATGAATATTTTTTTAATCACATTAATAGTTTATCTCTATACTATAACATATTATGGTGATACACAATATGTTTACAGTATTAATTTCTTATTCTATTAATTTCTATATTCATTAAATTTTTACTTAATCACTTACTCACTCATGTAATTTAAGTAATGGTATGTTTTCAAGGGTTACCAGTTTTTTGTAAGATTTTAACCTTACCAAAATAGGAAAAAGATTTACAGTGTATACGTATACATATAATGATAATATTTGTAGATTTTTATTATTATTATTAACATAAAAGCCATAGAACACATGAAACAATAGAAAATAAGATCTCCAAAAACAATGAAATTTTTTACCTGAATATATATGTAGCCCTATAAGAGAGCATGAAAATACTGTGAAGTATGCTATTTGCGTAACGATTTCGGTTTCTGGCGTCAGATACAGCCAAAAATTAGTATGAATATTTTGTACGATTTGGATGAACTAAATTTTTCTAATCACTGCTTAGGTGTTACAGTTGGGTTTTGAGACAAACTTATGTTATATGTTGGTCCCATCGAGTGTTTTGTGTTATAAATGCTTATATTTTCTTGGTCTTTTCCTTTAATATAAATCAAAAACATTATATACTTTATTATACGTTAAAAAATTACGAAACACCCTGACATGTGGTTATTGTTAAATGAAAAGTCAGAGAGGACCATGTAAGTGGGTATGTACCTTTTGTGGCCTCAATAAAAATAAATTATTATTATACGTACATGATAAAATTCATAATATTACTTACTCACTCACACTTTTATTCACTCATTTAATTACTCAGTAACAGTATGTATAGATTTTTAATATTATTATTTATTATCAATATTAATGTAAATCTACTATTTTTTAATTAAACTCATCATTTTTTAATGATATAAATATTATTGCAACTCCAAATAAAACTAGTTATAATTTTATCATTATTTATCTAAAAATATTTAAAGGAATAGACCAGAGAAAAACATAAGCATATTTATATCACAAAACACTTGATGGGATTTACATAAATAACATTATTTTGTCTCAAAACTCAACAGTAGCTCCGTAGCAGTGATCAGAAAATGTCGATTTATGTAACCCGCACAACATTTTTATACTAATTTTTGGATGTTTGTGACGTCAGAAACATGAAAAGTCACTTAAATTGCATACTTTACAGTTGTTTCACGCTCTCTCGTGAGGCTACATTAACATTCTGGTAAAAATTATCATCAGTTTTGAAGATTCCATTTTGTGTTTATTCATTAAACAGTACATGTTGTTTTATGTGGTCTTTGGCTTTAAACAGATGTTAATTTAAAAAACATAATATTTATTTACTTACAAAGCCCGCATATAAATGTAGTACAGCTGTTGTAAACATATTTGCACTTCAAAGTATTTCTACTATAGCGAAATAATTCAATTATGCAGTTTATACATTATGCTCTGTATAAATTTAAAGTGCATAATGTAGGTCATATTCAGAGTTCACAAGTTGAATTAGATTCATGTAATTAGTATTATTAATTACATGTATATAATGTATTTGAGTGTTTGTTGCTTTTGTATTTGATTGTTTGATAGTATATTAATTTTCAACTAAATTAACATATAAATTGATGAGTATATTGCATTTATGTTAAAGTCAACGCTATGTTGGATCACTCAATATATAGACCCCTTGCACATTCTTGCGCTTTGTTGCCATGTTTGTGGTGCTTACAGTGCATTGTCCAGCATAGGGGAAACATCATTTCTCCTAATTTTTTTTTTCATTAAAAAGAAGTTTATTTCAACTGAACGAATTTTTCTCATATTCTTCGAGCTTATTAGGAGCTATAAATAAGGCTTTAATTGAGGTTTGAAGCTTTTTTTGCTATTAAAACAAATGAAAATGACATTTTTCCTATGCTGGCCTATGTATTTCTGACCAACAAAATGGCAGCTCTTAAATATTAGTGCAACCTGTATATAGCAGTATAGCCTCTTCAGTCCCAGTATACAATACAAATTACTTCAGATAATACAATAAAAAATAGAAAAAAATCGAAGAAATTGATACAAAAATACAAACATTGGACCAGAAAATGCCCCTGAATTTACGCGATTTTTAACACTATTTTGAGCATTCTAAAGTGAGTAGGAGGTCCGTATAAGTAAGAAAACACTTTTAAAAAAAGAAGCATATTTTTGTCATTCTGAGAACCGCACAAAAACGTGGTTAAAATATAAGACACTGAAATAATTTTTTAAAAAGTTGGGGACTGAAGAGGGTAGGAAAATTACTCATTTTGCCAAATTAAAAATACTTACGTTAGCAAAAAATTTGAGAGCATTGGCGCTGATTGGCTTAGCAGCTCATTTTTAATTTCTGAAATTAGCTGAGCGTGTCCTTATCTTGTATACGTAGTATCTTGCTGTAATTGTTATCAGCGGCAGTAAAATAATACAATAATAATAATCACAAATCACGTTTAAAACCTGGAGATATTTGACCTCTGACCTTAATGATTTTGTAATATAAAGTAAGAGTTGTATAAAAAAAAATTATTGACTGCTGTCATTCAATAATGAGAGAGAGAGAGAGAGAGAGAGAGAGAGAGAGAGAGAGAGAGAGAGAGAGAGAGAGAGAGAGAGAGAGAGAGAGAGAGAGAGAGAGAGAGAGAGAGAAAAGTATTTTTCAATCGAACATCACTTCGCTGAAATACAAAACGCATGAAATTAATTTCCTATTCTCCAATACCAACTTCCATTACTATTATACATCATTATTAACATTACATTTTTTTATTTACACTATAGAATGTAATTATTTTAATTATCATTTACCATGACCTATTTAAACACTTGATTTATTCATCATTTGATAATTGAGATTTATTATCTATTTTAATGAACATATAACAGTTAATTTGGTTTCTTAATTAGAATTTATATAATTAACCTATATTTCTGTTAACAAAAGATTATATACTTATATAATATTTTAATTAAATTTATTAATTTACTGAAAAGGAAAATATGAGTTGGATAAAAATGTTTTCTTATATTTTTTTATATATTTTATTACAAAAAAATTGATAGTACAGTTAAATTTTAATTAGTTCTTATTTATTCAGCAACAGATCAAATTCCGATACACTGAATACAATAGAGAATAGAGGCAAACAATACAATAAATAAAAACAAGCAAAAAGACAATTATAGATATAATAATAAAAATCGTTATTTTTATTTTTTTTAATTTTTTTTACATGCAGCATTGCAAATCTTAAAATAGATTGTGACTCATATTGTGCCTAAATATAGGGTTTAAGCATTCATGTTAAAGTCGACGCCATGTTGGATCACTCAATAACATGAGCGGCATAGGAAAATAACTTCTTTTGCCAGTTTAAAACTACTATGCAATAATTTTTTAGAGCATTGATGCTGTAAATATGTTGAATTAGTACCTCTAATATGTAAGAAAAATAGCAATAACAAAAAAATAACCGATTTCCCAATGAAAATTGCTTTAAAAAAGTTTGTCCTATGCTGAGCAATGTTATTCACTACTCCAGTATGAGTTCCAAGCGCATTAAATGTGACGTCATGCAGATAGGCAGTGACATATTAAATATATCAAGATACCAACATTTTAATTAGAACGCAAAACTTTGATAGTAGAATGTTTAGATATTGTTGACCCTTTAATGTGTCACCAGTCAAAAGACTGGGTTATTTAATTTTGGCTGGTAAAATGTTTTTTGTGTATAGAGGAAACTAGAACCATAATTTAACAGTGAACTAAAAAAAAGAACGAGATTTTATAGTTGTTGTCAAAAATAATTCTGTTAGTTATAAAATTCATTACTATCTGTATAGATTTCTAAGTGCTCAAAATTTTTAGAATACTTTGAATTTATTCCAATATTATAAAAAAACATATTTTGTTAAAAAAAAAGGCACCTTCAAAAATTTAATTAAACTCTACTTTTACGTACAAACAAATTTAAATCTGTTGTAAAAAAAAAACTATATGTATAAAAAATACACACGCAATTTCAAAGTTCACCTTAATGAAATTATATGGTGAAAATCTCAAATTTAGTAATCAACTTATATAACACAAATTTGGCAGGAATATTTTTTGACATGCTTCCAAGTTGAACATTTTTTATTTGACAAAAACACGGTAAATCTACTGGAATACTATCTCGTCTAGACGACATCTCATTATAATATTATTGTACTCTCCTGGCTTTACATTGTTGCGCAAGGATAAAAAGTAGCTCTCTTGCATCATATACAAATTGGAAACAATTTTCCCTCAGGATTTTGAAATTTTTTTTTTTTTTTTTTTTTTTTTTTTTGTAGTCAGAATTTTCTTATATATAAGTAGAAGTTGTTTACTACTTTGTAAGTAGTTTCTAACAACAATATCGGCTTTTGAATAACCTTCTTCCATAATGTATACGTTGTTACTGTTACCATTGAAAGTTACAGTATAGGGTAGGTTGATGTACAATACAATACAATGAGAGAGAGAGAGAGAGAGAGAGAGAGAGAGAGAGAGAGAGAGAGAGAGAGAGAGAGAGAAAGCTCCTGTAGAATAGATTTTAAAAGGAATATTTTCCTAGCAAATACAAATTTATTATAAATAACTGTAAAAAAAATCACTGACTTTGCATTTTATTACCTTATGCAAATACCTTTAGTGAACACCACGCATTAGTATGGAAACTTTAATTAATGTAATATAATACAAGTATCTTTTTTAAAAGGCAATATTAATATTTTATAATAATATATACCATTTTACTGACAGTTGTAGAGTATTAACGAATATTATTTCCAATAAAGTGATTTGCAAATTTACTGTAACTAGGTATAATTGTTTGTTTGTTTCTAATTTTAGTATAACAATATTTTAATTTTCTTGTAGATAAAAAAGAAAAGAAAAAGTGAAATGTGCTGATTTTGTTTAATTTGTATTGTAATATTTTATGTTTACTAACTTTTTTTATATTATGTTGATTAAGCACCCACAGATAAGACTTCATTGTCTTGGTAGGACTTATGTGTGTTCATATTTTTATTAATAATAATAAAAAATAAAAAAATTCTTTCAAAAAACTGAAGTAAGCAACGTCATTTTTTGGATCAATTTTCTTTCTTCTTTTTTTCCCTATACTTAGATTTATATTTAAAATTTATATACTGTATAATTTTAAATTAGTAAAGGTTATTTTCACTACATTCGCTAGAGAGAGAGAGAGAGAGAGAGAGAGAGAGAGAGAGAGAGAGAGAGAGAGAGAGAGAGAGAGAGAGAGAGAGAGAGAGAGAAAGAATTTCATCAAGTAGTAAATATATTGAATTAGAAATCTTTTTTCTATTCAACTCAATGAAAAGTTGGACAGTAAAAAAAGAAGAAGAAGAAGAAGAAAAGAAAACTTTATCTTTATCACATGGAAGTGACTTATTTTGTCGACCATACAAGCGTAAACGTATAAAGTTGAAAGTTTTGTGGCAAAGAGACAAGACAACCAAATTACATTCTGTATGGTTTCAATGACAATAAACAAACTTCAATTTTCATGTCTATTTTATTTTTGGGAAAAAAAAATAGCCAAAAAAAATCGTATTTCAGTTATATTTTATACTATAATAAAACAATTTTATATTAAATATATTTTAAAAGTTATGGATAAATTTTATTTAATAAAGTTTATGGAGATGATAATTAAATGTTATTACTTTAAAAATTATATATTATTTTATCATTCATTTCATTTTGTTTATGTTATTGTTTTTTTTTTATATAAAAGTTTATGGTCTGGGAAAGTATATCTCCATGGAGTTTTTAGTATAATTTAATTTATTTTAACAATATTAGACGAGTTATAACTATTTTTTATCATCCTACTCGTACTGTATATAATATAAACGTCTCCTTTAAAATTTGTAATATTCAAAAAGTTTCAAAATTAAATATTATTTTTGTATATTTGTACGTCTAAAGTAAGTAGTAAGTAAGTAAGTAAGTAAGTAAGTAAGTAAGTAAGTAAGTAAGTAAGTAAGTAAGTAAGTAAGTAAGTAAGTAAGTAAGTAAGTAAGTAAGTAAGTAAGTAAGTAAGTAAGTAAGTAAGTAAGTAAGTAAGTAAGTAAGTAAGTAAGTAAGTAAGTAAGTAAGTAAGTAAGTAAGTAAGTAAGTAAGTAAGTAAGTAAGTAAGTAAGTAAGTAAGTAAGTAAGTAAGTAAGTAAGTAAGTAAGTAAGTAAGTAAGTAAGTAAGTAAGTAAGTAAGTAAGTAAGTAAGTAAGTAAGTAAGTAAGTAAGTAAGTAAGTAAGTAAGTAAGTAAGTAAGTAAGTAAGTAAGTAAGTAAGTAAGTAAGTAAGTAAGTAAGTAAGTAAGTAAGTAAGTAAGTAAGTAAGTAAGTAAGTAAGTAAGTAAGTAAGTAAGTAAGTAAGTAAGTAAGTAAGTAAGTAAGTAAGTAAGTAAGTAAGTAAGTAAGTAAGTAAGTAAGTAAGTAAGTAAGTAAGTAAGTAAGTAAGTAAGTAAGTAAGTAAGTAAGTAAGTAAGTAAGTAAGTAAGTAAGTAAGTAAGTAAGTAAGTAAGTAAGTAAGTAAGTAAGTAAGTAAGTAAGTAAGTAAGTAAGTAAGTAAGTAAGTAAGTAAGTAAGTAAGTAAGTAAGTAAGTAAGTAAGTAAGTAAGTAAGTAAGTAAGTAAGTAAGTAAGTAAGTAAGTAAGTAAGTAAGTAAGTAAGTAAGTAAGTAAGTAAGTATCATGATGCCATAATCCCTTTCGGGGTAGACCAGGACAAATAATAATAATAATACAGGATAAAATTGTATAATATTTTTTTTACAAATAAAGATCCAATTTCATGTCCATTGTATAGTTTTTATATCTCTCAGGAAGAGCACAATTTTCAATTTTGGATGGATCATATTTTTACTACGATCATATTCACGTACGTACAGTAAAGTATACTTGAGTCGTATGTAAACAAACACTATAAAATATTAGCTATGTCTGCCTAGGTATATATCTGTCATATCTTTATATCCCTCTAGACCTCTTGGTGTCGTCTTCTTGAAAGCAAACACGTTCAAATTTCCTTCCGTCTCTCACTTTTTTTTTTTTTTTTTTTTAGTATGTGTGTAAACTTTAATATACGTACGATACGAAGAGTCAATATAATATCCTCACTCGTGTCTCAATTTTTAGCATCAAATTTTTGCTGTTCTCTTTTTATGCTGATATTTTCAATATCATATATTTTTTAGCTTAAAATTTGGTTTACATTATTGATTTATGTAAAATATACTCTTATAAAGATACAAATTTTGTTAAGGTCACAAAGGCGTTATTTAAGATATTAATCGTGACTAATGTTATAGAGAGACACAGCCATAGTGTTATAAATTGTGATTCTATTGCCTGATTAATATAGAGTATTACGCTAATTAAAGTCTGTACAGTATTATTTTGCTACAATAAAGTGTCTGTACGTCACAGAATACGGATTCTGTAGAAAGAAATTAGAAGTGAGAAAACTTAATTGACCATTGGCAGTTCTAACTAGAAACCATAGGAATGAAGCATATACATTTAACACACATTTTTATTACCTCTAAACTATTATTTTTATTTTTTTAACGAACAAATTCAAAGTTAGTAGCACATGTTAAACATGAGTTTTTTTAACTATATTTATTTGCAGAACTTTACCTAATTGATTTGTCTTTATTATGATCTGCTCTTTTTTACATTTTAAAATACAGTTTTATATTTATAAGATAAGATAAGTTATAATATATTTATATAAATTTTTAGCATAAAATTACCAATGCATACATTTACATTGCATTGTTACAAAATAAAATACGTTAATACATTTATAAATTTTTCAGTTTTTATTTTACATAATGCTAAATGCAGTTAACAATAGCGATACTTAATGATATTTATTTTTAAGAAACATATTTTTGACAAAGATTACACGCATGATATAACAGTTGAGCGTTATTTTTTAATTTCACAAACACATATTTGTAATAAAATAAAAACTTGTTTTGTTGAATCTATTAAAATAATAATATTCAAATGATTTTTAAGTTTCATGACAACTTTTTTTTACTTTATTCTATCTGCTAAACATTACGAATACGAAGCACAAAATATATTAGGATATTTTTATTGGTAAAAATTAGGTACTGTGGTATATAAATTTTTACTTCATTGCCCTAAGAAAAAATAATACATTCTTTATGAGATTTAATCAACATTTTTTCTCATATAAACACATGCTACTTATATATAAGGCAACATAATACAATTTCATATTACAGTGCCTGTGCATTACGTAGCTTGAAGCTAAAGTACCGTAAAGCATTCGTCATGGCTCACCCTCGCAAGGGAATTACGCAACGTCAAAGATATATCTCTTTCTGTACAAATCTTTCATTTTAGACTTGTACGAAAGATGAATAAATGGGCAAAAGAAATATTACACATGGAAAATATAAATTTCAAAAAAAAAAATCAGATACATACATAACTCTTCAGTACAATCTAATAGCTGGATTTAAAAACATTTGAACAGTAACTTGTTAGTATAAACGTTATTTCTTCAGTGGAAAAAAGTTAGCTCTACACATCTTAAAAAACATTGTACTGTTTATGAAATTTGTTCTAAAAAAAAGTCAGAATAGTAACTTTTTAATATGATTTCTTCTTAATTCATTTTTTTTTCTTACACTTATATTCCTATAAAATATGCATAACAAATGTATCATAAGTCATATTGTTTTATTATTATATATATAATTAAGTTCTTAAGTTAAAAATATATATATTGTGGTACATCAATAAGCTTTTGACAGCTTAAGAAATTGCAAAGGTAACAAACCACAACAAAAAGTGTAACATTTTCCGTATAGTTTTCTTTCCTATATCTTCATCTTGTCAAAAGCTCTCTCTCTCTCTCTCTCTCTCTCTCTCTCTCACTCACTCACTCACTCACTCTCTCATACGTTTCCACCTCAGAAAAATATTTATTGCTCACTTCCCTTATAAAATATAAAAGTAATATATTTTCAACAAGAAAAAAAAAGTGTTAGTTTTCTGTCATTTCGATGAAAACGTACGTTTATTCAAGAAGTGAAAAATATGCGGATAAAAATATATTAAAAATGACAACATCACGTACTTAACTATACAAATATAAAACGTTTATAAGAGATGAAATGCGAAATATGTGGAGAAATATTATACGTGTTTTTTTATGATAACATGTTTCAAATTTAAGTGTTTTTGTCGTAAAAACTTAAACGCATGTTTTCATTTTTTAAGGTGCATTTTTTTTTATTGTATATTTTTTTTAGTAAAGAAGCGCTGAAGTAGATTATATTGTAATACTATATTGTAGAGTGTATTAAAATGAGTTTCATACCACGGAACAGGATAAACTCAACAATGTGTGATTCAATAGAGATAACACTGACATTGTGTTGGCAATTATTATACCACCACTGTTTATAGGGTGTATGTGGATGACGTCATATTTAATGCGCTTGGAGGCCATATTGGAGTTGTGAACGACATTGCTGAGCATAGTAAAAACTTCGTTTTAGGCAATTTTCTTCGGGAAATCTGTTAATTTTTTATTATTGCTATTTTTCAAATACTTGAGATACTAATTCAACATATTTACAGCATCAATGCTCTCAAAAATATTGCATATAGTGGTTTTAAAATATAGCAAAATGAGCTATTTTCCCATACCACCCATGTTATTGAGTTATCCAACATGGCGTCAACTTTAACATGAATGCATACACCCTATAGAACTGATCAGAGACATGAATACACCTGTCATATATGACTTGAATAACACCTCCTAACATTTAACTTAAATAATAAACTGGCACATGCACAGGCTTTTACGTGTGGAGAACTTGAGAGCGCATTCAAAGGTGTATGACCCCTTGACTTGTGATAAAAGTTGCGTACTGAAAAGCGAATTTGCGATCTCTCGCAAGTAAAACCAGTATAACGTATACCACTGTACCAACTGCACTGGTACAACCACTGATTTCAACTTCTAATTTCTTCGCTAAATATAAAGATCACATGTATATTTTATAAATGTTTACATTTACCATATTACGTCCTAGCAATGCTAGTGAATTAATTTGAATCCCTATCCCATTAATTATCAAAATTAGAGAATTTCGCTTTGCATTAATTTTCAATACACGGTGCTCTAATTTTTCTCCTTCTATTTCTATCCTATTGTTTTAGTATCATTTACCATATTACTAATGATTTTATGCTACTTACTATAAATATTATGCCTTTTTTTTAATCAAGAATATATTGTAAGATAACTAAAGTAGTAATAAATAAAACCTCTATCATATAAATGCAAGATATTTCTATTCATATAAATATTGAATAGTACAATTATAAAGTGATATATTTCTTGATACATATAGACACATATAACATGTATATATTTATACTAGTGTTAAAGCTCATTATTTGTTGTCATATTGCGGTGAGCCTAGATAACAATAGGTTTCCAATCACCGGAGCTGCACACCATAGCGGTGACCTGGATCTTTCTCTCTCTCTCTCTCTTTCTCTCTCTCTCTCTCTCTCTCAGTAACATTGATACAAACATACCGTGCAATATCGACTTATAAACCAATTTACCGATACTAAGTTACAGGGTTTTTTTAGATACAATTCTATTTATACTGACTTTCATATTATGAAACCGTTATATTATTTATAATGCAATGTCAATAATTTAATCTAGGTATATTATTGTGAGTAAAACTATATTTATTTTAAAAATAATAACAGTAGATGAACTCTCTCGTATGCAGTTTCACAGTGCAGTCATTATAGTATATAACGTAACGGTACTTAGAAAGCATTATGATGCACTTTTTTTTTTTTATTATTAAAATTTTTAATGTGCAACGTAGTTTATACAGTTCAGTGAAATATAATGATGGATGTTGACTGCTTAACTTTGTTGAAAAATAGAGTGGGGCTTTTTTTTTTTTTTTTTTTTTTTTTTTTGCCAGTTGCGAAATATAACTTTACTTACTTTACAATATAGTTGAACCAACATAGTTAAAAAAAAAAAATTTTATATGTATTGACCCAGGCAGTTCATAGAAACAAGTAGTTTCCCAACAACCGTTGGTCTTGGCATATTTGAAATCTATGTATTGTATACCACACCTGTCATAAAAAATTGCTCTGTTGCTTTAGAGTAAAGATAAAAAAAAATGAAAAATTTCAATGATAAAGTGTGTACAATAATCAAAAGTTAGTTGAATAAAATATTTTAATAATTTGGAACTCATTAAAATGAAAATAATGGTTTTAAGAATTAAAAACAATTACATATATTTTTAAGCAAAAAAAAAAAAAAAAAAAAAAAAAAAAAATCTGCAAGTCCGCAAGTAACATAATAATATACAATAATGGTAAACAAAAATCAACACATGAATATATATTGCCAATCAGTGCTTATGTTTACTCAAAATATGGAAAAGGAAGTGGCCGGAAGAGGAAACCACGTGACGATAAAAGTGGGTGGTAGTTCAGGCCTAGCTTGCTGCTGGCACCACTTTTCTCCCACATTTACCGTCACGTGGTTTCCTATTCCGGTCATTTCCTTTTCCGCATTTTGAGTAAACATAAACACTCAATGTCTTCTTGATTGTGAGAATAGATTTTTTTTCAGGTACCGATTTCAGGTAAATGATTTCACAAAATGTAGATTAATCTTTATATTTCAGTTATATATATATTTTTTCTTCTTCTTCTTCTTCTTCAAATTTACATACAAGTTTAAATCATGTTTGTTTTCAATTATGTATATGACTTTTCCTTTCTGTTTACAGAAAATTTCATTGTAAGCCTACTATTTGTATAACAAAAAGACAAACACTATTAAAACTTTTAATCTTCTTGAAGCGTTTTCTTGTTATATGTATATATTATATAAGCTTTTTAAGTGTCAAAATTATAATATTTAACTCTTTTGTCAAGATCATGTTTCATAAGCTTATGTTTTTATGTAAATTTTAGAGCTACACTTGTTGAAACTTTTTAAGTTTGACGTCTGATTTTTATAGTGCTTTTTTTATCATTAAATTATGAAAGGTTCATTACACAACTCATTTAGCAACTATATCATAAATTTTTCTTCTTCTTTTTTTAATAATTTCATATCACTACCAATACTCTAAAAAGGGGGCTTACTTTATTTACGAATCCTAACTTATTTAAGATAAACAGTTTTGAGTTAGCAGCTAAAATTGTGCATTTTAGCAAATTATTAACATTAGCTAATTTAAGTTGTTTTGAGTTTTTTTCAGTTTTTTTTTCAATATTAAGTTAAATTAGTTATTGTTAGTATTTTGCTAAAATGTATTATTTTAGCTGCTCATAATTACGCAAAAGTGTTTATCTCAAATAATTTTCGTAACTGAAGTAATGCACCATTTTTTTGAGTGTATAATTCCCATTTATATGAAGCGACATTTTTAGTCTGTGATAAATTCATCATCACAAAATCTAAAACATCTTAAATCTAACATTTAAATCATCATTAAATACAATTACATTTTCAAGCAATCTAATTTATTACACAATGCAAATAATGTTCCATGAAAAGGACATTATTCTCATTTAAATAGTAACCGCCCCTTTTTCCCGACCTTTATTTATTATATTAATTCAAAATTCTGTCAGATTATTACAGTAAAATATTAAAATCAATGTACAAATTTTATGATCATAAAATAATTTAAGTTGTAAAAAAAGGAATTTTGGTTGGAATTAGATAAAAATATATATCCGTCAATATAGACTTGCAAAAGTAGGTTTAGTGAGAAAATAAACAGACTCACAGCTCACAGCCCAACAATACTAACTAACGTAAGTGCTAGCAGACGACTTTTTAAGTCCTGTCTCAATAATTTAGCATGCTTTCTTATAGACTATAATGAAGTAGCTCTAACTCGAGTTAGAATAATTTCTCGAAGCTGAAACTTACTGAGCCTCAAAGCGTTTGATCAATTTGATTTCGTTTTTTTTTTTTTTCACTCAATTGATATAAAATGCAGGAAAACAAAAGCTTTGAGACTCAGAAAGCTACATTAAAAAATTCAGCATCGAGAAATAATTCTAATTTGAGTTATACACTGCTTCATTGCCTTATAAGAAAGCATATTAAATTTAGAGAGGAACACAAATTCATGTGCTAGCACTTTGTTGTTAGTATTGATGGGCTGTGAGTTTGTTTATTTTCTCACTAAACCTACAGTAGTCTTCTATAGATAAGTTGTAGTAAAATAAAAATTAAATTTGTATTTTGTGATTTTTCATTAGTTGCTTCTGAATACCTGATTCAAATATGATGTGAAAATTGACTTCTTTCAATGAGAAAAGAAAAAAAAATGAAACTTTTTTCTTTTCTTTTTTAAGTCAATTATTGGTAGTGTGAAACCACATAGAAGGTAACGTACCTCATTAAATAGTTTTATCTTCAAAAGCAACGTCACTTAATATTATAGTATCTCCTTACCCATTTGTAACTTTAACGAAAATCTTAACTAAGGCATGAAATTTGAGTACTCCATTTTTAATCAGATTGCCTGATTTGAGAAGAAGGGAAAATGTAACAAAAAAAATATGAATTAATAAAAAACTTCAATTATTCAGAGTTTACTGCAATCGGTGACATAATGAACATTTTTTTCTATCACTGATTTAAACGTCAAAAAAAAAACATTTGAATGCCTTTAATATGATTTATATGGATAAAATTATATCATTCATCGACTCTTACATCATTTTAAAATATCTATGTTGAAAAAAAAATACTGTGTTTTATCTCTTATCGTTTTAAAGTGGAGTTTTATAGAGAGAGAGAGAGAGAGAGAGAGAGAGAGAGAGAGAGAGAGAGAGAGAGAGAGAGAGAGAGAGAGAGAGAGAGAGAGAGAGAGAGAGAGAGAGAGAGAGAGAGACGTAAAATCGAAAGCTGCTTTCAAGCAGAAAAGGATTAAGTTTTAAACTTGTGTAGCTGCCTTTCCAAATCCGTTGCTTATCTTTTGTTTTGCTCCTTTATTTTACGTAAATAGTGCTATAAAAAAAGCACATGAAAATATACTACAGTATACTGTATAAAATTTAAAGAAAAATCCTTGAATTTCAAAACCGCATTATTTTTATACGTGTCTCCTATGGATAAAGTTTTTTTTTCTACATTCCCAGAGCTGAGTTTAAAGTATATTTCTTTAGTTTTCACCATATATATAACATACCTAAATATCAACGTTGATTTGGACGGAGTCATTGATTTCTAATTTATTTTCCATTCACAAATTGTCAGCTGCGGTTTTATGACGTCACAGCTCACCTGGTCCACAATTGTCATGAAAATTTATTTACAATGTTTTGAGATTAAAACACTCTTCTATTTATTTTCGCGACCATATTTATGTTTCTTTGAATTCATATAAGGTATTAAATAAAAAATTTTAAATAAAATTCTTCTTTTTTACAAAATATATTAAATTTCATTGTTCATGGAAAATCTTACAGAATTTCGCTTAAAGAATCCTAAGCACGATTCACTTAACATGACTTATGTTACCAAAAGCCTCTTAAATAAACTCTCTTTGAGAAACAAATTTCAATAGTATAATAATATATTATATCAAACATTATAATCTACAATGCTATGTACGTATTGAAGTTACAAAATCTAATTAAAATATCTTAGTACCATATCGTATACACTGTCAATAATATTAATATATAAGATGAATGTGTCCTGAACTGGAAGAATGCACTGAGACGTTAACTTCGTAGCAGTGTAAGTTACATTGGATATATCATTTCAAGAGCAAGAGTGTGAGAGAGAGAGAGAGAGAGAGAGAGAGAGAGAGAGAGAGAGAGAGAGAGAGAGAGAGAGAGAGAGAGAGAGAGAGAGAGAGAGAGAGAGAGAGAGAGAGAGAATATTATATTGACATGAAATAGTGGAATTCGTATTCAAATTAATTATAAAGTTCCAAACTTAGCAGACACAACAAAATACAGTTAAATTCCTATAGGGTCTATGCATTCATGTTAAAGTTGACGCCATATTGGCTAACTCAATAACATGGGCGGCATAGGTCAAAAAATCATTTTGCCAGTTTAAAAACACTATGTAATATTTTTGAGAGCATTGATGCTGTAAATATGTTGAATTAGTTTCTCGCAAGTATGTGAGAAAAATAACAATAACCAAAAATTAACCGATTTCCCAAAGAAAATTGGCTTAAATGATGTTTGTCCTATGCTGAGCAATGTTATGCACTACTTCAGTATGGCCTCCAAGCGCAATAAATATGACGTCATCCGTATACACCCTATATCAACAAACAGCTTTCTTGTACACGGACAAAAAATAAATACGTAATAATAATGAAAAAGACTAAAAAAATTTGGGGGGTTAATTTTATTTCATATTCTAAAAGAGGACATTGTCCGTCCTGAATCGATAAATATGTGAATTTTTAATTTCTGAGTTCAATTAGTATTTTAATTAATTTCTTATTAAATTTAACATAGAAAGTAAATTTTCAACAAATTATAAATGAAATTTTTTAAAAGGAGAGCCCCTATTTTTCATATGCATATTATTATTAATATTATCTTTAGGAATTAAAATAGATTTATGATGTAGCTTTACCAAATTTCTCAACCCAGAAAAATTTATATATTTTAACATTTTAAATTGTACTTATTATTATTTTTTACAATGTTAAACGCAAAAAATACATCAAAATTTTCAGTTTAATATTTATTTATTGTAATAATATACTTTATGGTAAAATTATATAACTGTTATCTGAATTATCTTTTTCTACGTTCCGATACATAGAAAATAATATGATAATACATATTGTAATTATTTCTATAATATGACTATATCAATATATATATATATATATATATATATATATATATATATATATATATATATATATATATATATATATATATATATATATATGTATGTATTAAAGTACTTTTAAACTGTCTGTTTTTTTGTTGTGGCATCATAAAAATGAATGCCAATATTATATAATATTACTTTACATTACATTTGAATGGAGTTATATTGTATTTTGTATAATATGCATTATGTTATACAGAAAATAAGGAAGGTATATTTTCATCTCATTTAACACTCTGATGATTTTGAAACGCATGACTGAAAAAAGCAACGAGTATAATCCGCATAATAGGATGTGAAACTACACAAATATATTATATTATTTTTACTTTGTATTTTTATTTTATATACATTATTTTTCATTTTATAAATGGAAAAATACAAATTTTACGTATACATTTATGTTAAAATGGATTATTTAAAATTACACAATAGAATATTATATGTTGTTATATACTGGAATATCATAAATAGTTAAAGCCATAGACCACATACAATAATATGTGCTTTTTAATGAATAAACATACGAAATGGGATCTTCAAACTGATGACAATTTTTACCAGAATGTTAATGTAGCCCCACGAGAGAGCGTGAAAAAACTGTAAAGTATGCAATTTGCGTAAAAATTCATGTTTATGACGTCAGAAACATGCAAAAATTAGTATGAAAATGTTGTCCGGGCTGCATAAATTGAATTTTCTGATCACTGCTACGGGGCTACTGTTGGGTTTTGAGACAAACTAATGTTATTTATATAAATCTGATCAAGTGTTTTGTGATATAAATGCTTTTGTTTTTCTCTGGTCTATTCCTTTCCTTTAAGGGTTGTATCTCAAATCTCAAAATCTAAAGAGAAAACTCCGCAACATTATGATGCCATTTTAAAGTTAATAGTAACAGCTACCTATGATAAAAATTTTAGAATCCGTAACCATCAGATAGGAGAGAAAATACTTATTAAAATTAGCATGAACTCTTATGGGACTAAAACTTTAAACAAATGTAATTTAGAATCTAGCATGGGGGCCCTTTCTATTTTTTTTTATTTTTATTTATTTATTTATTAATATAATTTTTTTTTTTTTTTTTTTTTTTTTTTACATTTATGAATATACCTTAAATTCTAGTAATTTATCACCGTGGAATTTTTCAAAAATTTCTTTCTTTACAACTCTTTAGTCAAATCCAGTAGTAGCTGATTTCTCGCTTTAAAATATCAGATCTTGCTGCTGATAATTTTTTTAATAAGTTCAGCATCCTATTAAATGTTCTTTTAGATTATAGTCAAAAACTTATTTTATTTTCTAACAAATCAATGACACGAAGAAGATTAATCATTTTAATGATAAAAAAAAGCATACTGTATAGCATTTAAAAGTCAATTTATTATAACTTAGTTCATGCAATGGCAATTAAAAACTTTTTTACCACTTCTTTTATTTAAAATTTCTTTATTAAGAATGTTTTATTATTTCTTTTTCAAGTTATAATTTTTTTTTGTCATAGTTAAATAAAAAAATGTCAATATTATTGGTGAAAATACTTTTTTTTTAAATAAGTCTGCTTATTTATTTTTAATACGCACAGTCGTATAAATATTTTGATTTATAGCTAATTTTAATATTTTTTTACATCGTTCAGAAAATGTTTTCATTTAAATATAGCTATATTTTAATGCATTATTAATATTTTTCTTCGTGTTTTCTTTTTAATTAATTAAATAGTAGCAAAAAAAAAACGTGTCTTGTGTTATTAGAAATAAAAAGTGAATTAGGCTTATTACAAATAATAATTACGTAATTTATGCTACATTTATGTCATTATAGCATAAATTATGCTAAATTGAAACACCATAAATAATTATGTCGTACATCATAATATTTATGCTATGTATCATAAATATTATGTAATGTAGCAAAGATTATGCTGTATTGAGCAAATTATGCTGGAAATGAGCTATAGCATAATTATTACGTAGTTATTTCTGTGCACGGACTAAAATAAATACGCAATAATTATGCTAGCTTATTTTCAGCACAATTTTTTACAATATAAAGAATAGTCTATCGATGCTGTTGCGGCTAACCACACTTCTACTTTTAGGCTTGTTTGCTTACTTTACTCATCTACATTTATTGCGACAGCATGTATAAAACCCTTCTGCACCTGTTTTCCTACGTAGAAGTGTGTTTTACCTGTTGTCGCGATAAATGTAGATGCGTGTTTTTATAGCTATCGCGATAATCGTACACGGACAAAAATAAATACGTAATAATTATGCTAGCTCATTTTCGGCACATTTTATTCAATACAGTATAATTTATGCTATGCTGCATATCAATTATGAAATATAGCATAAATATTATGTTGTACTATACATAATTGGTTATGTTGTTCTACTTTAACATAATTTATACTACAATGACATAAATTCAGCATAAATTAAGTTATTTATTTTTTCCGTGTAGATGCGTAAAAGTAAGCAAACCCGCCTAAAGTAGAAGTGTGTTTTAGCCGCAACAACATCGCTATGCTATCCTTCGTCTTCAAAACAGCTATGTTACAAAGCATAAATTTTACGTTGTACAGCATAATTATTTATGTTATTCTAAATTAGGGTTAGTGTTACTACAATGACATAAATGCCCCATAAATTACGCTATTTATTCTTCCCATGTACAACGTGTTTTTTTTTTTTTTTTTTTTTTTTTTTTTTTTTTTACTTTACGAATCTAAACATTATTAAAAAACTATTTTTGACGCATGTTTATTTATTTACATACTTTATAATGATAATAGTACTTATTCTTTATGCTTTTAGAAAATGAAATAAGCTGATTATACGACAAATTTCCCTTCTGTTCTTTTCTCATTATATCAATGTTGTCCTTAATTTTATTGTAAACTTTACTGACATTTCTTTTATTTTATTTTAATTTAAAAAACTCTTTGAAGTCTATAAATATAGTTCACGCACGTGTAGAAATAATTTATAAAGATGTACTTTCATCTGAATTTTAAACAATGTATTTCATAATCGATAAAACACCTGTCGACACTTTCCCAGTGTTTTGGTTTAACTATATAACGAGATAAACTATACTTGTCAATTTCAACACTGAATTATTTTATTAAAAAGATTAACCTTCACGATGGGGCGCGCTAGCCAATCATAGACAGCGCGCGAAAAGAAGAGATATTTCTAATTTTCCCATTCTTCAGCACATTGCAAAAACACGTTTATAGCTCTTTTTTATACTGTGTAATTGGTGGTTTTCAAGAGACATTTTTATGTGTTTATTGAAAAGTTGACAATATTCACTGGAAAAAATAAATTACGTAATTTATGCTGCATTGAATTACTGTAGAGCACAAATGTTGTTATTTTGTAATGAAACAAGTAATTATGCTGAACATCTTAACTAGTATGCTATGTAGTACTGTATAATCGCTATACAATACAGCATAAATTATTTTATTATGCATAAATATTTCTGCATTGAGCCAGGATAGATTTCATGTATTTATTTTTGTGCATGTGTGTGTGTATATGTTGGCAACCATTGCCGAATTCGCTCATTGGCCGAAATAGGCGACCACGTCGCAGCGTGGCAATGCATTTTTGCCAAGATCCGAAATTCAGCACTTGTGCATCGTAATATTGACCATAGACAATTTTTTTTGTCAAATTTAATAAGAAATCATTTTTATAAATTTATAAATATTTTAATTAACTGAAAACCATAATATAAAATGATGTGTTATAATAATAAAAAAAATATATGATATTATTCATACTTATACCGAATATCGTAACCTGCGTATTAAACATTTTGACCACGCTGCAGCGTGGCAATTATCAAAAACTACTCCAGTAATTGGCTAAAATGTATTTGCCAAAAATTTGGCATTTGTTAAAAACCACTCCGCAACGTGGTCAAAATTACGATGCATTTCGGATCTTGGCAAAAATGCATTGCCAGGCCGCGACGTGGTCACTTATTTCGGCCAATGAGCGAATTCGGCAATGGTTGCCAACATATATATATATATATTTCCTTCAACCCACCAATAGGTTTTTAAAGTTAATTCCAAACACCAAGTTTTTTTTTTTTTTTTTTTTTATTATTAAGTTTTTGTTTAAATTACGTTTATAAGCAAATGTTACCTATTTATTTAAGACATATCAAATACCCGTCGGAATAGTTTTAACATAAAGAATAAAAAGCTCATGGCTCTCACTACTGTTTAGCCTAGTCTGTATTTAATTAAGTGGTATTCAAAAACTTTTCAAACAATCAAACAAACAAAAGTTTACTCGTCATGTACGTATAGTACATGTGGTCCAGAGCATTTTCTCAATTTTGTAAACATTGACATACAAACTTTTACATTGTTGCTTTATGAAAATGCCATGTTATTTATATGAAGATTTACGTTGTTGAAAATTTCCTTATAAGTGCATCTTATTGCTAAAAAACTAAAATATTATATTAAAAAGTCTGTACGTATATAGTACAGTTTTATAAAAATGAAAGGTTACCATTTAAACTTGCTGCTTTTTTCCGAGCATCAAACTTAATGTAGAAACTATATTATTCATGTGCAGCACGAGGCGTATTTGGCTTCCTGGATAATTCATCTCATCTGATCGCGCGACAAAACACGTAAATATGGCGTAACATTATCATTTCCACATAAAATTTAGGATGCGCAAAAAAAAAAAAAAATTATAAAAAATTAAAAAAAAAAAAAAGAAAATCAACGTTTAAATGGTAACAGGTAACACTGTAAAAATTGGTGCATTACTTCAGTTACAAATCCTAACTTATTTAATATAATCACTTTTAAGTTATTATGAGTAGCTAAAATAATGCAATTTAGCAAGTTATTAAATATAGCTAATTTAAGTTGTTTTAAAGCTATTTTAAATTAAAATAGCTATTATTAATAATTTGCTAAAATGCATTATTTTAGCTACTAATAATAACTTAAAAGTGATTATCTTAAATAAGTTAGTATTCATAACTAAAGTAATGCACCATTTTGCTGTCATTTGTCGGAAACTGCACATACTTTTATGTCAATCTGAGTACTAAAAGTGTCAGTCACGTATATTTTTAGTGCATGCAGATAAGTGCATGTCAAATACAGGAAACGTAGAATGTTTTCTCCAGCACTGATGCAAGACCAAGTGTACTTTTCTTGTACTTGGTGAGCACATTCAAAAGTTTAAGATATTAAGTATACGTACACTCCTCCCGAATAAATGTGATTGCAGCATTCATATCTCCATTATGTTAAATATATAAGGAAATTTAAACACATCCGGTCAAATTTATTCGGGAGGAGTGTACATGTTCTCTAGAGTGGTGAATAAAACACAAGTCTTGTATTGTTTCATACAAGTACCTATTCAAAATGTTTTATTTGATGAGAAGTAAAATCTATAAATTACTGAAGGTTAAAAATGAGGTACTACGTGGATTTGACTAAATGTTGTAAAGGCATATTTGCTGTTGCTATGTTTGTGTTCTAGTCCTACATTTTTACCACAATCACGTCAAGTCATTGCTTTATTGACTTGTACAATGGAAATTGCACACACGTGCCAGCCACGGCTTTAATACACATCCCGGTATTTGCCATTAAAGACTAGACAAACCGTAAAAATATTCTAGGCTTAAACCATATTTTACGCTTTACGCGTAGAAACTTAAGCTTAAAAAACTTCTAAAATGGTCAATCGTGCAGTTTTTGTAATTTTACTCCCATTATAGGGCCTCATACGTCATACTACAAAAAAGTGGTATTCCTTATTTGATGGTAACGAGTATTGATTTTTTTTTTTTAAACAGAGGTAATTATTACTACTGAATTAAAAAAATAGCATAGGAGTTCAATTTTTTAATATCAGAGATACGATCTTTTAACCGTTAATTAAAGTCATTACTGTAACACAAAATATCCGGAACATTGTCGATGTATTGAATGCAATACCGTAGTAAAACATCTGTCTTTATATTGTGTATAGAGAAGTAATATTTTATATACATGCACATTACTGTGAAACATGGAGAACAGAGAGAGAGAGAGAGATGGGTAGTAGAGTGTAATGTGGGAAACGAGAGAGCGAATTGTAACTGTTAGTAGCAGAGAGAGAAAGAGAGAGAACATAAAATCGATTCCCTCTCTACTATACTATACAGATGCAACCTATACTCCATATAGCAGCTAAAATATAACATTTTGTCGTTTCCATGGTTTGAAATTCATACAGGTAGTAACGTTAACAGGTGGTAAATAATATAAAATTTTATTATATTAATTTTAAAATATAACTTAACAATTAATAAAAGTATATAAGATGTTGATATAGAAAGGATATTTAAGTACTACATCATATACTTTGTGATATTTTATACGTTTTTAGGTTGTTGCGTAATATTTATTAACTGCGCAGTAAATGGTTTTATATTTTAAAGCCTTATACTGTTGAATTGCATAGCTTGAAAATATTTAAGTTATACTTTTGCTTGCCAATAGACCCCTTTCACATCCTTGCGCTTTGTCGCCATGTTTATGGTGCCTAATGTATTGTCCAGCATAGAATAAACACCTTTTTTCCTAATTTTTCACTTAATAAGAGTTTATTTCAACTAAACGATTTTTTCTCATATTCTTCGAGCTTATTAGGAGCTAGAAATAAGGCTTTTATTGAGGTTTGAAGCTTCTTTTGCTATTAAAAAAATAAAAATTACGTTTTTCCTATGCTGGCCTATGTATTCATAACCAGCAAAATGCGGCTCTTAAATATGCGTGCAACCGGCCTATATGGTGTATGCGGATGACGTCATATTTAATGCGCTTGGAGGTCATACTGGAGTAGTGAATAACATTGCTCAGCATAGTACAAACTTTGTTTTAGGCGATCTTCTTTAGGATATCGGTTAATTTTTTTGTTATTGTTATTTTCTCACATGCTTGAGATACTAATTCAACATATTTACAGCATCAATGCTCTCAAAAATATTGCATAGTGTTTTTAAACTGGCAAAATGTGTTATTTTCCTATGTCAAACATGTTATTGAGTTATCCAACATGGCGTCAACTTTAACATGAATGCCTATAGCAAACGTTTCAATTTGATATAAATTTATAATTAAATCGTAATTTTTTACTATCCAAAACAAGAGAGTTGCATTGTAATTACAAAGTTACTTATACAATATTTACTTAAAAGAATAGACCAGAAGAAAACATAAGCATTTATATCACAAAACACTTGATGGGATTTACATAAATAACTTTACTTTGTCTCAAAACCCAGCTGTAGCTCCGTAGCAGTGATCAGAAAATTTTGATTTATGCAACCCGCACAATATTTTTTTACTAATTTTTTTATGTTTCTGACGTCATAAACATGAATAGTCACGCAAATTCCATATTTTACAATTTTTTCACGCTCTCTCGTGGGGCTACATTAACAGTCTAGTAAAAATTGTCATCAGTTTTGAAGATCCCATTTCGTGTTTATTCATTAAAAAGCACATGTTGTTTAGTGTGGTCCATGGCTTTAATTATTAAAAAGCATATGATGTTACATGTGGTCTATAAGTTTAGAGCCAAAGAGTAAAATTCCTAGTATATAAAATTGAGTAACTCTGTAGCGAAGCTTTATTTCTTCAATGAACAAAATTAGCTTTGCTATACAGCCATATAGTTATCCTTTCAGCCTACTACTTTGTGTTTATATTTTGCTTTCAAAGATCAAAAGAAACACGTACAATTTTCAAGAGTATAAACGAAGTCTTGAAGCACTTGCAAAGTAATGCAATAAAATTGCTATAAATTTTCTTCAAATTATGTTAAATTCTTCCTAAACATGAATTTTGATATGAAAGTTTTGATAAATATTTGTATACGTAAAACTTCAGCACAAATAGATGTTATGAATTCATAAAAAAAAAAAAAAAAAAAAAAAAAAAAAGTGAAGGAATAAATTACGGAATGATAATTATATACTGTAAACTTATTATTCGACAAAATTTTGGTTTGAATTCATGTTTCCAGCTTTTTAGGGGATTTGTGTACATTTACAGATTAATAAATGGTTGGTTTACAAAGATAACAGAACGTCATATCAAACTGAAATTGTTAAAGTTATTAAAATTTAATGTTTATACATTTATCATAAAATTGCATCAATCTCAATTTTCTAGCCGCAACAATTTATTATATATCAACGTCAATTTTGCAATAACAGTACCAAACAAACTTGTCCTAAATTACTTCAATTAATAGCTCTATTTTTGTTATATATGGTATACATTTTTATCTGGTATTATATTTTATTAAAGCTTGTAAAAACGTATATTATTTTACAAAAAAAAAAAAAAAAAAAAAAAAAAGTAATTGTAAAAGTAAATATTCTAAAAATAAAGCTCTTTTTTTTTATTAACTACACAGAGAAAAGAATGCTTTAATGAATCATTGCAATGCTATAAAGCTTTAATATTGCACTGCAAGAAATGTTAAATCAAAAATCTCTAGTATGTACAAAAGAACAGTAATGTATAATAGAGGTCCTTTCTGTGGTTGTTTGCAGATTTATAATAGTCTGCCTACACATATGAGACAGATTGAAGATCCTATACTATTTAAAAGGACATTAAAAACATTTCTATTAAACAAGCAATTCTATTCAATTGATGAATATTTAAAAGACCAATGATTATAACATATATAGCTATAATTTATTTTGGTCTTTATGTTTTCAGTTACCTAGTTTATAATATATTTGTTGTAAATATTTCCTCATTGTGTGTATATAATTATGTTTTGTATTTGACTATCATTTCTAATTGTAAATTTATTATTTACAATAACCTAAGCGGATATGCTTTTTGTATATTGTGATTGTAGGATGAAAGAAATGAATAAATATATTTTGAATTGAATTTGAATTTGAATTGAATTGAATTGCTATTCTGGAATAACTCAAAAACTTTATATTTTTAAGTTGCTCATTGTTTTACCTAATCAATCGTTTAACAAAGTAGTATTGCTTGGTCATGATACAGATAGTTACTATCATATATAACTGGTTCATATATTTCTCTCAATAGATTTATTGTTTAAAAATTTCTGTTTACTATACTATCATAGACACTTCCTCTAAGAACTTCACTTTATTGAATCACTGGTAACGTGACTTTGATCAGGGCCTTAACTAAATGACCGCTTATGTTTACTCAAAATGACGGAAAAGGAAGTGCCAGAAGAGGAAACCACGTGACAGTAAAAGTGGGAGAAAACTTCGTGCCAGCAGCAACAGCAAGCTAGGCCTGAGCCACCTCCCACGTTATTATCACATGGTTTCCTTTTCCAGCACTTCCTTTTCCTGTTTTAGAATAAACATAAGCGGTCAGAGTTTAACAGGTAACCGGAAGTTGGCCAGTGGTTTAGTTTGCGGGAGAGGATATTGTGCAACATTGTCGCTATACAGAACAATGTACCAAACTACAATAAAAAAATTTTCATGACAATTGACTGAATTACAACACTGTATGCCCGTTCTCCTCTCTAATATTTGAGTGTTATTTTCCCCTCATAGCTATTATCTGTTATCGCAGTTTGCCAGGTTTTTCTATTTTCCTATAAGGATAATGTATTGAAAAAGTTATTCATGCATTACATTTCAGTACAGCATGAATTATGATATTTTTAATAAAGGTTGTTAAAATTGATCTACAGCTTTTTTATTTTTTCTCATTAATTTTTATCCGTGTAGATATATAAAACAAATAACTAAAAAAGTTAATAAAAATATTTTCAACATTTCTATAGATCTACAACTTTTTTAAGGACATAAAAATAATCATTATTAAGTTTTTGTCCCGTTTAACTTTTTTTTTTTTTTTTTTTTTTTTTTAGCTACTTTTGACAAGTATGACAAGTATATTTCCACGTGACTTAATTAAAACTTTAGCAATTAGAAGTATAATAATGCGAGGAGTACAAAAAAAAAGTATATTATGTTGAAATTTGAAAAGCATACTTGTAACTTTGTAATATAGTTAAGTTAAAGAGCAAAAGTTGAAAATTACTTCATGAGAGCTACTTAAAACTTCTGCAATTTCTCTCACTCATATCGAAATTTTATTGACTTTTAAATTGTAATAAACAGATAATAAAAGCACATAAAGAAAAGTTAACATCAAATTATTAGTCTTTGGAGTGATTTCTTTTTAAATGATTAAAATATATTTATAATTTAAAATTACGTAGATTGGTTGCCTTTTTTTTTTTTTTTTTTTTTTTTTTTTTGTAATTTTTAAAAATGGTTCCAAATTTGTTAAAGTTTTATTTTAGAAACTTTAGCTTCCAATTTGTAATTTTTTACGCAATTTTTTTTCTTTACGCGAACACTGTATGGGACAAAATTACTGGTGCTTCATTATGTGCTATTTCATTTCAGTAAGTTTTTTATTATTTTTTTTTTTAGCCTGTGCATTTGTGATGTATTTAAAAAAAATGTCAAAACAGAAAGTGTTTTTTAATTTCGTCTTTTTATTTTTACTGTTTTTAGCTATGAAAAAAGTTATTACATGAAATATTACATTGATATTGTTACAAATATTTTTAGAGTAAAATTTTAGGTATAAACAATTTTATTCAAAACAGTTGCCAAACATACAAAAATTCTATAGTAAAATTTCCCCCAGGTCAATATTTTTTTTAAATGCTCAGTATACTTTATTGAAAAGTAAATGAAGCTATAAATCTCTATTTTAAACTATTATATTGAAAAAAAGTTATTCTTTTTCTATATGGGCGTCATACATCAAATAATCTTATTATAAGGATCTACTTTGTATTCTGATCACAATAACATTTTCAACATGACTCTCATCTTATTCCTATCGTAAATCTCTTCAATAAAAAACTTTTGATCAGTTTTTGTGGGAATCATCGGAAAAAAATATTATAGTTTGAAACTTTTTTTTTTTATGGAACGTAGGATGGGAAAAAAGTGTATAACATTGTTACTGTGAAAAATAAAAATCTTTTTATGATTTTTTTTTTATTATATATATTTTTTTTTTAGTTCTGCAAAGAAAAAATTGCACAGCAATAAAAACGAAAGAAAACATCATCCTGCAGCTTATGCAACCCGGAGAGCAATTAATTTTAAAATTAAAACAACAAAAATCACTTTCGAAACTTTTGTTATTCAAACCACTCATTAGTACAGCATTCAAAGACATATAAGTAGAATTCATTCATCTTTCCATACATTAAACTGCTGTATTTTAATTAACTTTCGTAATTAATTAATTATTTTATTACGTTGTTATTAATTAAAAAGTAGTTTTCAAAACAAGACATTTAATTATGAGCATATTAAAAAAAAAATACAAAATGAAAACCTAGAAATTAATTATTTTTGTATTTTTTATATAACTACATGTGAATATTTCACTATACAGAAAGGAACTTCTAAATAATTTTTATATATGTATTAATTCAAAGCATTTTTAAAAGAAATATTTGTTATTTGATTGGAGTAAATTTTATTCATAATCATTTGTTTATATGGATTAAGGTGTCCATAATATTAAAGATTGAAGTAAATGAATTACTTTTTATGATTTATTTTTTAATTTCAAGTATTATTATTTACCCGTATCATTTAAGGAATAGGCCAGAAGAAAACAAAAGAATTTACATCACAAAACACTTGATGGGACTTCCATAAATAACATTAGTTTGTATTAAAACCCAATTCTAGCGCTGTAGCAGTGATCAGAAAATATAAAAAAATACAAAAAGTATCAGAAAATTTCGACTTAAGCAACCTGCACAACATTTTCATATTAATTTTGCCTGTTTCTGATGTGATAAACCGGAATTGACACGCTAATAGCATACTTTAAGTATTTTTACTCTCTCTTGTTGGGCTATATTTACTTTCTGGTAAAAATTGTCATCAGTTTTCGAAATTCAATTTTATGTTCAATCATTCAATAAAACATTATTTTGATTATTTTGATAGTTAAAATTTAAAACTATATTACGCAACGATTGATATTCTTGATAAAAGCTAAAGCTCTTTATGCTCTTCCTGTTACATCATATAAAAATTATGAATTATTCATGCTTCTAACATCGACTTAAGTGTTATATCTGTTTCATGTTAAGTTCCTCTTTTTTATGATATAGCAAGAAGTGAGGAAAATATCTGTTTTCATAAAGAAATTTAAATATTATTTTTATTGACAGATCATAAATATGGTTATTTTTTATAAGCACTTGTACTATATTATCATGAATATCTTGATATTATTGACACTTTAGAACTAATATCAATCAAAAAGAAAATACAAAAAGTCCTATTTGACATAGAAAAAAAGTGAATTGACTTGAGCTTATTTTTTGTTCATGTCAGTAGTTATTATTTGTTTATGTAACATATATATTAATTTAATATATTTACAATAAATTATATAAATATATTTTATTATAATTTATTGTAAATATTTTGACAAGACCAATGCTTTTTGTAACACCATATCTTACTATGAACTGCCTGAGTAAATAAAGAATTTTTTTCTTATCCTAATTATAATAATAATCATAAAAATACTATATAAAAAATTGGCAAAGATTAAGCCTCACGAATGTCTAGCCAATTTTTATACTTTACCCAAACATATTAACGTTGTAACCTCATTTCCAGCCATAAACATTTTTCTTATTTACTATAAACCAATATACTTTAGTTAAGTAGCCACAGTTTAAAAATGATATTATTGAGTATACAAAATTATTTTCACAATGAAAATCGTAATTTTGATTGGTCAAGCATAGAATCAATATAGTTTAAATTAGTTTCTTAATCTCTAGGATTACTAAAAACTTGTAAAAGGTTTTTTCAGTTAGCCTTTGGGTCAAAATATATATAAGCTTATAAAGTCCAGCTTAGGCTTTAGTTTATAAATCTTCTACTTATAGATTTTTATTTTATTTCTAAAAATAAATTGAATAAAAAGGTCACGAAGCATATTGAAGGTTTTCTAGTATGTTGTGTTTTCTAGAGCTAAAATTATGAATCTATGAAATAAGAAGTCACCATACATTCAAAATTCAAAAATTTAATTTTTTTGTTATTTTTCTTTTTCCTTTAATCGTATTCGAAACAGAAACAATCCTAACAGAAAAAAAAAAAAAGTTAAAACACTTACATTGTGAGTACAGAGGTATAGCTTATAAATGATGACAACAATGGAATTATAAGTATAACTATCCAGCTGGTGCATTAAAATGGTGGAAATTAGAAATCTATATTTATATTTACCTTTAAGGTAATCATTGAATTACCCCTAGACATGTGTTTTTGAGGTGTATATAAACTATAAAGTTAAATAAAAAATATATATATATATATATACTTTATTATAAAAATAAGAGATACATAAAATTTTTGATAACATAACCCATAAAGATATTTTGATATTATTTTTTTTATAAGACTACTGTACAGTATATTATATAAAAATTCTTTATGATATATATATTTTTACTTGTAAAAAATAGTGCGCACTATTTTTCATCAAAAACATACATTTGTAGTTTATGTGTCTGTGTTGGAAGTGTGAAAAATATGGAATATAAAAAGTTGTTTGTTGAATACGCAATAGTTGTTTGCATTTTAAGAAATTTCAATTTTGACAACAGATACTAATAGAACTAATTGTAAGTTTTTTTTAATTAAAAAACAGTTTAACTCAATCAAATTTTGTAAAGTTTTAAGGAGACGCAGTAAAAACTGCATGCAATGCCCATACTTATAAAATGGTTTTTCTACCATTCATAAATCAATATCCTATATTCAGGATAAATATGGAAAATACCTATTTATTGCAAACTCGATTGAAAATAGTGAATTGCCTTTTAATAAAAAAATATTTAAAAGTAATAATAATGTAAAAAATTTAATTTTATCGGGATATGCGTTTTTTTTTTTTTTTTTTTTATCTCTTTATCGCAGGACCTAATTAAAAATGTATTTACTTTCGGTACATTATGTTATCAGTGCATCTGAAAATACTTAATGTGTTTTTTAAAGAAACGAATATTTAAAAAAAAAAGTTCAAAAAAATTAGCCATCTTATTAAAAACATCAAATTGTAAAAATAATAAAGTATGGAAAGCCTAAATAAAAAAATAAATTTCTCCCATAAGATTATTAAGTATTTTAATAAATTTTTAGTTATATATATAGGGAGCAAATATTTATTTCTAAGAAAAAGTTTTACAAAATACCTATTATACTATATAACTTCGTCGCTTAAATTTTTTTTATTATTATTAACCATTGTTTCATTCTTAGAAGAAACCGTTTCAATTCTACCGTTTAAAGTTCTACATTACATACTTATATTTTCTTACTTTTCAAAATTTAAATTTCTTTTTGCATTCATTCTCCATCAAAATAAATAATCTAGCAAAGATCAAAAAGAAAATTGAAAACCTTAAAAATTTTAAAACTATGTTTTTCTTTCTACGTAACACTGAAAGTGAAAAAAAAAATCAATGTTTTGTTACCGATTCACATTTTTTAATGTTTTTACTGGAATATCACAAAATATGTATAAATATTTTTCAATCAACTCACAAAACAACATTTGAGTAAAAAAAAGTTCACGCATCTCTTTATCGCAAATTAAAAATACATCTAACTTTTTGTTGTATATATATTTTTTAAAACTTAAAACAAAATCTATACAACAAAATATCAAAAGCTTGTTGATTACAATTTTATATAAAAAGTCTTTTTACAACAAGCAAGTATAGGTAGTTTTTTTTTATGGTAGATTTTAATAACACGTATGTATGTATGTAACATACACAACGTGTAATAAAGGCGCAGGGAAAATGGAATAAAAAGTAGAGAGAAATCTCGAATATGGAAGTAAATTTATTGATTGTTTTGTTGGAGAATATATGGAGCATTATTAACAGAGAGAGAGAGAGAGAGAGAGAGAGAGAGAGAGAGAGAGAGAGAGAGAGAGAGAGAGAGAGAGAGAGAGAGAGAGAGAGAGAGAGAGAGAGAGAGAGAGAGATGACTAACCTACAGCAAAATGTATTTTATAGTTCAAATCATTATAGATACAATGTCACATAAAAGCTTGATAATTGAACATTGAAATATAAGCACTATATTATAACGTCTACTTTTTCTAATCATTTTATTTATATACTTGATTTTTAACATTGTGTTCACAGAAATTTGATAATGCAGTATGATTCAGTGCTAATAGTATAAGTACTACATAATAAAAGGCAAAACGTGGAGCAGAGTTTTGAAACTCATCTCATCACATATATGAAAGTATCCATTTAATTAATAGATGTAGTAGATTTTTAATTCCATATAATGGAAAACATTTTCAATAGCGTGAAGTTGAAAATCAAGGTGTTTTATAATAAATTACTATTTTAGAAAGGCATGAGAATTTGTATCAAATTGTGTATATTTTTATTTGTATTTTTTTTTAATATAATGTTATTATATTATTATGCTTTATATATTATGTGATTATATAATATTTAAATATAATAATACATTATGTGATAATATATTTTACCATTTAAATGTAGTGCGTATTTGTCTCAATTTTGGCGCAACAATTTGAATGGTAAAACTTATTAACACAATCATGTGTAGTGTGTACATTATAGTTAAGTTGCAGTTAAGTGCCAGTCAAAAATTTGTCAATATTTTCAGCTTTTTTTGAATAACGATGCAATAATAGTTCGAAATGATTAACTTATCAGTAAAAAGGTTATATTTCATAAAATATAATCCTTTCAATACAATACATGTTGTATAACATAATGGGATGACACTAACCGGAACTCCAATATATAGTAAAGGATTTACGGAGCTATATTTTCTACGTTGTTCCGGTTAATAGAGTACATTCTTTCTTTCTTTCAAGAGAGTGTTTGTTGTAGGTGAACTTTTGTTTCTTTCATTCACTGCTAAAAGAGTACACGAGTAAAAATAAGTGTTTATAGACATATAATATAAACATTTTTTTCGCTGTATACTTCTTTATTCTTTATAATGTTTTTTTTTGTGTGTGTGTGTGTGTGTGTTTTTTGTGTTTCTTTATTTATAGAGCTGTAATCCGGTTCATAGTTCCATCTAAAAGTTGATACGGGTTGTAGTTGTTGAGTCAGGAAAATAATATATGATGTTAGAAAAAACTTTATCCAGTAATGAAAAAAAAAATTTACACAGCACGTAAGAAGGCATCTCGTAAATATGGCAAAGTTAATAAATAGTATAGACTGACATTTAAAAAAAAAACTTTTATCGCTGCTGTTGTTTTAAGAAATTAGATTTTTCTGTTGTTGCTCTTTTCTAAAGATTGTCAATACAGTTAATAATGACACAACAATAATAAAAATAAAAATGTAATAAGGTTACAGTAATATAAAAATCAAATTACATTTTATATAAAAATAGCACTTACATTTCGTGCGTGTTTTTCTAATGAATATTATATTTTCTATATAACATTAAAAAATGTTGCTTAAAGGAATAGAACAAAAGAAAACATAAGCATTTATATCACAAAACACTTGATGGGACTTACATAAATAACATTAGTTTGTCTCAAAACCCAACAGAAGCCCCGTAGCAATGATCAGAAAATTTGATTTATGCAACCAGCACAACATTTTCATACTAATTTTTGCATGTTTCTAACGTCATAAACATGAATTTTCAAGCAAATTGCATACTTTACAGTATTTTCACGTTCTCTCGTGGGGCTACATTAACATACTGGTAAAAGTTGTCATCAGTTTTGAAGATCCCATTTCTTGTTTATTCATTAAAAAGCACATGTTGTTTTATGTGGTCTATGGCTTTAACTTTTTAGATGTAAAATTGAATTCAGAGTAGATTCTATGGGGATTTCTATTAATATAATCAGTTAATTTTAATCAAATATAGAGACTCTGTTTTATAGAAATGATGTAGGTTTTTGACTATAATATTATGTAATAAGGGATATAATAAAGGAATTGAACTAGCTTTAGAAAGGGAGTATTTTAGTGCAAGCTAATTATTAAGTCAGCAATTTGAGGGATTTGGGAAAACTGTTTAAAATAATATCATTATTAATGCAGATTAATGTCCTTTAATGATTTTAATGCCTTAAAAGTTGTTGTTATTGTTTTTTTAATATAAATGATTTAATTTTTATATTGGTAAAGCATTTTAGTCCTGGGTAATTTTGTCATAAAATGAGCAAACGCATGAAAATGCCCACAGGAATTAGAACTGGGATTAATATATGATTTTCACAAGAATTAAGAAAATTTATTGACCCAGACAGTTCATAGTATCATGTATTTGGTGTTGAGAGTGGCAGAAAGTATATTTTTAATGCCATATACAACTAAAAATTTAATGCACAAAAAATATATCAAACTGTATTTGAAAGGGAGGGAAATCCTCTTTCTCTATAAATAAGCTTACAAGAAAAAATACTTTTGAGTAAACAAAATCTTAAAAGATGCATTTTTTTTTTTTTTTATGTTTCAGGTTTTATCGTAGTTGCTGCATGTGTGATGACATTTGAAGCACGTGATAGCGCAGCCAAAGTTGTCCCCGCTAGATTCAAACCCAAGACCAGTCCACAGAAAACACGTGGAGATGATGGAAGTGGACGTCGTAGCGCAGGATGTCAAACTCGATGGGATAATCTAGGTGTATTTCGAGCTGTAGCTCAAGGAGCTACTACTTTAGGTTTAGCTACACCTTTGGCATCAGCCATTCCTTCACCAGCGATCAGTAATAGTAGAAGAGACATGAAAGCTGCTTTTGTACAATTTTCAAGAACTATTCAGTCATCAGTTGATTCATCTGGTAAGTAGTTTACTTATATCACAAAAAAATAATATTATAAATATAGAAATTATGAATGTAAATACTGTATCTCATTGTTGTTACTTTATATAACATAAAAACTTATCAATTGTATATTATCAGTATTTACTATATGTGAAATATGGGTTTTAAATTTAAAAATCATAGTAATCAAATAAAAAAGTACAGTTTAGATATTTGTTAAAATGTTCTTTAAACATTTTTGTAAAACATACTGTGTCTATTGCTAGTGCTAGTACGTTATATTTGCAACTGACTGTACTGTTAAACAGTTGGGTTAAATTGAGAGCTTTTACGCCTGCTTTCACCCAATCAAAGCCATTAATTATTATAATTTTATCAATCCCCCCGGAAAGAATAAATACGTAATTTATGCCACATTTATTTCATTGAATGTCTTGGAAAACAAAGCTTTTTCCTCAATAAAAAAATAAAAAATAAAAATAATTCACAATACTGTATTATCTTTCTATGGCTATACTTTATACCATGCACTAGCCAATGAGACACCCATGGATATACCCTATAAAATAAAGCAATGTGAATTAATCCTATGATTCTTTTAAAAATTCAGATACGTTGACTACGATAATGTTACATATTTTGGTTAATGTACTAAATAAGTTTTAAAAAAATCAGAATTTTAAATTATTTTAAACGTATGTCATTTAAAAAATGTTCCTCCTAAAACTCTAAAATTTCAATTATTATTATTTTATTCAATTAGGAATGCAACTAATAAATACTATATTAAAAAATTCAGACATCTAACTTAATTTTTAAGTTACATTTTATGATACTGTAAAACAATGAAATGAAAAACACTTTTTTTAGAGTTGTAATAAAAACGTAAGAAAATATATTTAAATATTAAATAAATAAAAAGAAAGAAATGAATTTATGTTTAAAAATTATTCTAGCGTTTATATAAGCAACTTTCCTGCCTAGTATAATAAAAAATGTAAATAAAATATGAATAATATAGTCGCTATAAAAGTTTTCAACTATTCTCTAGAGTAAGTTTTTCTGTTAATTTTATTGCTAATTAAAATCTTTAATGTGTTACATCTTAATTGCTTAGGTACTCATATGAACTCTCGTAAGGCTACTTATGAGGGGGTTAAAGGTACAGTTAATACTGTGTAGGAGTTTTATGACATACGAGCGAGTGATGCGAGTCACTTGCCTTGTGTGTTATTTAGATAATGTAGGGTAGTGTAAACGTATTTCATTCGTCATTTGCAAATTCTAAATACATGTCCGCTATTTTTAATCTAGCATTTTTTTTTTTTTTAATCTAGCAAAATTACAAAAACACAAGAAATGTGTTTTTACTGTACCTTAACTATGTTTAAGTTGCATATAAAATTGTATTCTATTGTCTTATGGAATAATGCCATGTATTAAGGTAGAAAAATTATGCTAATTAAATTATTCATACAGTATTAATGCATTTTATTTCCGTAATGCTGTGTACATTCCCCTAATACAAATTTGATCAACGCTTTCATTTCTCTAATTAAATATATATGTGTAGGTTTTAACGCAACGGGTTAGATTTTTCTGGGTCAAATGTACATATTCTTTCATTAAATTCACGTTCATCCTCATGCATTGCATGAGTAAACCATTTGCAAAAAAAAAAATGATAATAATAAATAAATAAAAAAAAAATGATGTCGCGGTTTATCTATTTTTCCATACGATTAAAATATTAAATTTTCAGTAAAAGTCTGTTATGATGTTTATTTTATACGTTATTTTAATTTTTTTTTTTTTTTTTTTTTTTTTTTTTTTTTTTTTAGGTAAGCAGAGTTGATAAATAATAACAAAAGCTAAATTTTGAAGGAAACAAAACTTTAACTTTAATTCATTTCTTTGGTACAACTTGTATCAGACAAAAAAAAAATAATAATGATTAAATTTTCTATATTCGTGCAATATTATACAATTTAGTTAAACTGGCTATTATTTTTTGCGTTATATTTTCATTCAATTAAAATCCTTAAGGGAACAAAAATAAGTATAACTATTAACTTTTTAGGCCTACAGCCTACAGTATATATAAATATCACAAACATTTTTTTATTTTCTATTTCCCCTTGACTGTTTCTTTAAGTTCCTACTATACAAAGTTTCAAGTAATAAAATTAGTTAACTCTTGAGGGTGGTAAAGTATTCACTTCATTGGGTTCACACAGTAAATTGTTTAATACGGTCTGATGAAGGAAATTTGGACAATATGGTGTTTTGTAAAATACAATTAAATCTTATATACACTCAAAGTTAGATAGTAAAACTATTTATTAATAATTCAATGTCTTAAAATAAAATTGTAATAATATCGTATAGCTTCTGGAACTTTGTATATGTACACGGAAAGAATAAATCACGTAATTTATGCTACATTTATTATGTCATTATAGCATAAATTATGCTAAATTGGAACAATTTTAATAATTACGCTGTACAACATAATATTTATGCTATATAACGTCATTGGTATAATATACCACAACAATATATTATTTGTTGGAATAACATAAGTCATTATGCTGAACATCTTAACTATTATGCTATGTAGTATAATATTCATGCTGCTGCATTGAGCTAGCATAATTATTACGTATTTATATTTGTCCTTTCAGTATTTTGGATTGAGTATAATTTATCCTTCTTTTTAAATACTTACCATAGTTGTTGTTCGCATAGATAAAATCAAAAGCTAAAATTAATTAGTAAAAATAAGATAATAATGTGTCATATAGTGATTTAAAATGTTTCCTATATAAACTAATGATAATTTCTAATCTGATTTCAGGAACAAGACGTAACTCCTTAAATAAATGTCCGTCAGCACCAAACTTAGCAGCTCTTGCAGTACCTCCTGAACCTGGAGCTAATGTCTTACCACAGTTTATCAAAGCCCCAAGTCAACAGGCTCCTGTAGCATTAGGTGGTCCTGGTAGAAGATTGGGTCCTGGTAGAAGACAGAGTGCCTCTTTGAGACAGGCTTGTCCGTTATTAAGTCCACATCCACTGCAAAGACAAGCTCTCTCGGTGGACTATACTAACTGTCCAATGAACTATTCTCCTCTCATGTATCAGCCTAGACATCAGCAAGTTGAGTCACCAAGGAGAGTAGAGAGAGCGGGATCAGAGGTCAGTTTTCTTCTTCTAATTGTTATAAACTATGACATTTTATGACCGCTTATGTTTACTTTAACGACAGGAAAAGGAAGTACCAGAAAATAAAACCTTGTGACTGAAAGTGGGAGGTGGCTAGCTTGCTGCTGGTACGAAGTTTTCTTCCACTTTTACCGTCACTTGGTTTCCTCTTCCGGCACTTTCTTTTCCTGTTGTTAGAGTAAACGTAAGCGGTCTATGTAAACATTTAAAAATCGGAAAAATAAGTGCTGGAAACGGAAATTACGTGACGGTAAAAGTGGGAAAAAAAAAAACAGTAGCAAGCTAGTCTTGAGCCACCTCCCACTTTTAACATCACGTGTTTTCCGTTTCCAGCACTTCCGTTTCCGTTTTTTTAGCTTTTTACATAAGTATTCAATGTATTAAGTTAAATGTATCGTACATTTTTTTATTACGTTGGAGTGCGTTCTGGAATATTAAAGCTTTTGTAATCATATAATGTTTGGAGTAAACCACAGCGCTTTGATTAACTTTAGCTTTGATTAATTAGCTGAATGGAAAAATCAATCGAATAAGTCTTTTGTTTGGTTTGGATCATGATATGATTGAAATAAAAATCTTCACATTCCACAGAGTTCAATCGTGTTTTGTAATGTTATTTTATTATTATTTTATTAATATAGTGTTAATTTATTTTCACAGTTAATACCCCGAGTAAATTTTGCAACGTGAATTGGTGCTATATAAATTGCACAAGAGAATACAAACTTAATAATAAAAATATATACTGAAGTGCGTGTCTTTGCATTATATTATATCTCTTACTCTTTTCTATTTTTGGATATCAAATTTTGTATGGGCTTTGCCTTTTTTGATCTCCTATTGAGCAACTCTTTTGACTATGTGCAATCTTTGTATTGTATTATATTTGATCAATAAAATCTTTATTATTAGATACAAATAGCAATATACAAATAGCCTCCAAAATAAGATAAATAAATAACAAAAAAATCATACCATCGTAGAAATAATTGTTACCTGAATTATGTAATTTTAAATACTTATAATATCTATAAAAAAAATGATTGTATAAAGTATTTTTAGAGATTCTATTCGCCCAACAATAATGATTAGGCATAAACTGCCAAATATTCAAATTTTTATATTGAATACAAAATTATTTTTATTACTTATTTTACCTTTTCTTTTAACTTACAATATGAAAAGCAAGGAGCCAACGTATAGGTGAAAGTAATTTGATACCAATATTGGAAATTGGAGACTTAAATTGATAAAAATGATAATGCCTAAGGAAAGAAGAAAAGAAGAGATCAAAAGCGTTAACTTATAACGAACAAAAATCGATAATATACTTATTAAATATTATTATTTTGTTTTAACTATGCTGTAAAACAAAGTTACTTCTCACCATTATAAAAAATAATATTAATTATAAAATGTGGCTGAAAAAGGGCATATTGTGCAATCTGCACGAGCTTCAGCCGCCGGAGCTGCACAATTCTATTGAATGAATGCTAGGAAATACTGTAAATAAAATATAAATAAAATATAAATAAAATATGGGGAACAAAACTTTTATTTTATTCTAATTTTAGTAGACGTGTAACCACAAAAGTTGTAGAAGCGTTTAACTATTTTCTACAGAAAAATATAAAAATATTATGTGAAATTGTGCTCACAAACTACTGTATAAGCAATTTAAGAAACACAATTTTAGTAAAAAAAGCTGTGCTGTATGCATTCATGCTAAAGTCGACGCCATGTTGGATAACTCAATAACATGGGTGGTATAGGAAAGTAACTCATTTTGCCAGTTTAAAAACACTATAATGCAATATTTTTGTTAGCATTGATGCTGTAAATATGTTGAATTAGTATCTCAAGTATATGAGAAAAATAGCAATAACAAAAAAGTAACAGATTTTCTCAAGAAAGTTGCCTAAAACGAAGTTTTTCGTATACTCAGCAATGTTATTCACTACTCCAGTATGGCCTCCAAGCGCATTAAATATGACGTCATCTGCATACACCCACGGAAAAAAATGATGTGTTAAATCTAAGTACATAAGTATACTAACGCAAATAAGCCCGCGCCCTAGTACATGCGCGCAAGATCTGAGTATTATTGAGTAACCTGTGTCTCTAGCATAAGTGACGCCAAATCCCTAGCGCTGGATGTTATGCCACCTGCGATGTAGGAGGAGCGGTACCTAGCGTCAGTATAGTTTTTATGTCACCTGAGATCTAGGAGGTGCGGCACCTGACTGCCAGCGCGGGCTGTACTACATCTGCCGCGTGCTTCGATCTAGTTTAGCGACAAAAAATGGCCACCACGAAAAGCAGCCGATTTTCACTAAAATGGCTATTCTTTGTGACATTGTCGGAGGCAAAGAAATTAACAATTTAATTAAAAGTACCAGCTTTATAACATTGCTTTTATTTTTTAACTTAACAAATGTATCATAAAAAATTAATGAATAGTAAATTTTTTATCCAAAAAAGAAAAATGAAGTAATCGCATCTAAGGATAGACCTCAAAATAGCTAGGCTCAGTAAATAATTTATGTCTTTAATTAAAAAATTTTCATCGACCACCCGAGATCTGCAGCAACAGCCACACAATATTATGATCCCAAGTCCCCGGTATAATTTATTATGTATTTATCATTATCAATAGTAATACAAAATTACTAAAATGTAATATTAATTAAAGCGCTATATTTATTTCCCTAAAAAAATTATTATTGATGCTTTAATAAAATAATCATTTAATATTTGGCGTTGAACAATTAACGCAAGCAACAAAATCAATTTATATATCTTTCAAAAAAATATTTATAATTTTATTTTACGCCTTTTACGCCATTTTGCGGTTAAAAACTAAATCTAAGTATTATAGTGCTTGCCTCTATACTTTTCGTGAGGATACAATTCCACCCGATCGGGAGTCTAGACCTCCTTACCTTTAGTTTATTCCTCCTTACACCAGGTAGGCGCGAGGTTAGTATAGCGACCTCCTAGATACAGGTAAGAATTGTACCTATTGCAAAACACAGGATAGTTATACTAGCTTTATACCTGGAGTTGGGAGATTTTTCGTTCCGTGCCCTTAATCGGGCAGGCATTTTCAATACACAATTATTTCTATATTATTATTATTTGCAGGTATACATTTTATAGTTATATTGATTGCATGAAATTTATTAAAATAATTTTTAATTAATGATATTTTGAATATATTGTATGTATATAGTCATTTGATAATTGGCAACCCGATATAATTATTTTATCTACACAATACAAATCCTCTCTCCATACAATTTTATATAACATTATATTATACACGCACTTGAAATTACATTAAAAAAAAAACAGTAAAATAATATAATAAAACTGATATAAAAATCCTATTGATAGATATTTTTATTTTATGATGAGATATTATAAAATAATAAACATACTACATACGCTGTACTATCTAAAATAAACATAAATTTTCAATGAATATAAAATAATAATTAATTTTGTCTCGGTACACGTTTATAATATATATATATATTCTTTATATATATATAACAGTATACTCTTATGATAATATATAGATAGAACAAATTGTATTGTTCAAGAATAAAGCTTTGATACAGTATACATAGTAATTATGAAAAATTACTTTTTATGTTATAAATGCAGTAAAAAAAAAAAAAGAAAGAGAGAGAGAGAGATTATATAGAGCTTGCATTGACGATGATAAAAGAGTGTATTAGTGTTCGCATGCATTAATATTCAAAGTAATATCGTAGTAATATGTTACTTCAGACTAAAAATAAAATAAACCTTATATAAAATATGAGATAGTTTTAAAATTTATGATCATATTTTTCTTCTTCACGGTTTCCAAACTTCAACGTGTTGTAAAACAAAAACATGCACGTGGTTGCTTTTTTTTAGTTAGAATTATAAAAAGGTGGAGATAAACTAAATAAATCATCGTTGTTGTGTTTTGAAATATATCTAAGTTGCTTTTTTGTAGCCAATATCAAAAAATATGACAATTCAATACTTGCACATTTTGCTTTTACTGATAAAATATAACTTTTTTTTTTTTTTTTTTTTTTTTTTTTTAAGCGTCATGACGAAAAAATGTTAGCGTAACACGTCGATTGCAAAATATTTTAAATTGCCCTGGCTTGTGTGTCATTTTTTTTATATATATTTTTAATATATATTTTAAAGATATATGTATAGTTTGGCAATAAAGGTTATCGGTAAGGTGCGCCAAAATCAGTTAGTGTCCCCAATACTTTAGCATTGTAGGACCACGATTTAGAGTTTAGATTTAGAGATTTTTGAGAAAATTACTGCACCAAAACCAGAAATATTTAAATGAGGCATTCTAAGACACATTTTTACGTGTTTTAAGGTGCTAAAAACAAATATCATCTATATCTAAGTATCAACTCAATTGTATAATATATAACATATAATATTAAATATTTTGATTCTGTAATACACGGAAAATAATTACTACTTATGGCAGGTACATGAATCCTGTATTTTGCAATAGTTACAGTTGAATTTAGAACAACTACAATACTACTTAATCTAGGTGAGTCACACCTTTATTGTTGCACAGTGCACCTGAATTAGGTATTTATAATAATACTTGTGTTCTAGGTTATGTCTACCTATTACATTTTTAGTAATAATTTTTTTGCGTGTAGTATATTATACTCGCATTTAAAAAGTACAGTGCAATGTTAAAGTTCCAATTTTAATTTGTATCATTATGACTATCCCTTTTTTGTAGCCCTGACTATACGTACACTTTTCCCTGGCATAAAGGTTACAGTAAAGTAGTAACCCACTTTCATTGAAAGAGACTCGTGCAGAACTGATTTCAGTAAAGTGCTATGTTGCCAGTTATATATTTTTAACATAAATTTAATGTAACATGGATTATTATTAAATTTAGTAATCTATGCTGATTTTTTACATCATTATAGAATCAATGTTGCTACATTGGAATAGAATTGATAATTATATTATGATGCATGTACAACATAGTATTTACACTACGTAACAGAATTATTATTTTATTATTAGCATGCATATCCCATGAATAAAAATATGCTTTCAAACAGTGTTCCACAAATGCAATTAGAATGCTGTATGAATGTAGTTAAATTTTGAGTTCTAATTTAGTTCAATACATATGTATGTACAGCTCTGGCCAAAAGTTTAAGAACTGGGCAGGGGCAGCCGCAGCGTTTTATCATACAGATAACATAGTGTGATTGCGGGTTGCCTATACAAATCGTTCTCAAACTTTTGGCCAGAGCTGTACATATATAATTTCACAAATAGTCACATTTTTCGACAAGTGCCAGAAAGCATTACTCGTGCACAGTTATTATGCACTATAGCATGAATTATTTTAAATGCTGCTGACAATGGGCTAGCATAATTATTATGTTTGTTTGTTTGTTTGTTTTGTTTGTTTTTCGCGTGCAGGAATGTTGACTATATAATTAAAAAAATTTAATAAGAAACAAGAGGTCAATTAAATGATCCGCAGATGTTACGATCGTATAGAGCTGAAAACCTAACACTCACCTGGTCACCTGTGATCAGTTTTTAACCCCTTTACTTTAAAAGCTTCTTTCATGTGTAACCTTTACACCACGGATATATGTACTACCTATATTTTATGATAATATTAATTATAATTAAGGCACAAACTTTAAGGGCCAACTTTTTTTTAATGATATGAAAAAGAAAAAAAAAGAAAAAAAAACAAGTTCTCTAACAATAAATCACATTTGGAATGAATATTGATTGGGGGGGAAAAAAAGAAGTCAATATCCGTTCAAATCAAAATTTAATGAGATTAAAATAAGCTTTTATGGTATTTTTTATCAATATAGGAAATTTTGTGTGACGTGTTTTCTCTCTCTCTCTCTCTCTCTCTCTCTCTCTCTCTCTCTCTCTCTCTCTCTCTCTCTCTCTCTCAGACTTTTTTTATTATACGTATAATTTTATTATATAAAATTTCAGATTCAAATAAAATTTATCTTGCTTGAAATTTTAAGATTTTAATTAAGATTAATGAATTTTATGTTTGCTTCAAATATATTTCAAATAAATTGCTTTAAAACTAATTTTAATTTTTTAGTAATTATATGATCGAATTATGCTTCATGAATTTTCATACCTTGATTAAAAACATTAAATAGAATTTTTTTTCCCCTCATTTTGCTCCATCACATCTTCAGAAAAAAAAAATCCTTGTTTTCGTGTAGTACGATTTTGCGTTATTTTACAGAACACTTTTTTTTTTTTTTTTTTTTCATGTTTCTAACACTTGGGGCATTTTTTTAAAGCTTGACGGCGAGTGGCAACAAAAATTGATTACCCAATTTAACATTTTTGCAAATAAATGTGTATAATAAAAAAAATCATTTGCATGTTACACACTTTTAAAAAAAAATTCCGTCGGAAAAATTGGAACTTTCGTGCAATAATATACATAATATATTATATAAATTTATATAAATTGAAATTATAAAAATAAACTTTGAAACATTAAATGTCAAAAAGGCTTCCATTTCCATCAGCACAGACAAAAATAAATAAATAATAATTATGCTAGCTCATTTCCAGCACAATTTATTCAATACAGCATAATTTATGCTATACTTCATAACAACATTGTTACAAAGCATAAATTTTATCTTAAACAAAATATTTATGTTGTTCTAATTTAGCAATATTTATGCTATAATGACATAAATGCAGCATAAATTACGTCATTTATTCTTTCCTTGAAAATTTGTAATTCTCCATCTGCTACATTTTTTTTTAATTCATTGCCATTTACTTTTGTAAATTACCTATGCAATTAAAAATACTATGATGAAAATAAAAAATAAAAAAAAATTTCTAAAATGAAATCTAAATAAAATCTAAAAAAAAAATGTTATTTAAATTTTTCAGGCACTAGGATCTAATTAGGCTTAATTTTTATAATAAATGTAAATAACTCTCTTGCATATTTCTTACTTAATTTTTTTTTAATTTTAAATCAGTATAAACATTTTTATTGTTGTTGTGTTTATAATCATGTAACATTAATATGAAGCTGAGAAAAGGTCATTATGTATAAAACGAAAAAAATAAAAATATGATAAACATTATACAATGAAAGTTTGCTCATTTAATTAAATTTCAGTTCACAAAACATTTGTTTAAGAAGTACAATATTGTAACGGAAAACTTTTTATTTTTTCTGTTAAAAGAAAAAAAAAAAAAAAAGGTTTAAAAATAAAGTATAACGTTCACATAAAAAAAAAAGTCTTTTGAATCTGGCATCTTTACGCTTTTAAAGAGACTTCTTCTTTTTTTGCTGCAATTACTGTTGAAAACTTATGAGAGTTGTAACATTTTATGTACTTACTTCTTCTAAATACTTTTTACACTGAAAAAATATATATCTACCTTAGTTTTTTTTTGTTTTTTTTTTTTTTTTTAAGATATAAAAAAAAAAAAAAAAAAAAAAAATTGAAAACTTTACTGAGAGATTCACAGGACAGGTCATTGCTAAACTTGAGGTATGTAGGTGACCATCTGATATATCACAAACTGACGGTCACGAAATATAAAATTAACACGGAGTGTAGATGAAATGTTACTTAAAAGTTTATTTATGTTAAACACATGCAAACATGATTAAATATTTAAGTTATTTCACTTTAAAGAAAATATGTAAATGTGAAATTTCAAATTTAAGTGCAACTTAAGAGACAAATTAGAAACTTTTTAAAATAAAAAAATAAAACTTTTTTCAAGGCATTTTATTTTTGTTTGTTTTGTTTTTGTTTAATTCATTCAATTTTATTTCAAAATTATATTAATTGTTTTGCAGGACACAAATAACGTAAAAAGAATTATCGTGATAGTAAACTTCTTCTTTTGACTATTTTCGTTCCAAGACTTGGTCACCCTCTTCGTTAAAGGTGTTTTTATATATTTTGATTTTTTCCTTGAAAATTTCATAACAAAATTCAGATCATTTTAATACATAAACTGAATATTGGTATGCAAATTGTAATATAAAAAACCGGAATACGTGAATACATCTCAAGACGACACCAAGATCGTCAATGCAAAAAAAAAAAAAAAAAAAAAAAAAAAAGACCACGCCGATATGTATTGTCATAACTCATAAGAAACCGTAGAACAAAAACGTAGAAAGTTAACAACATGTAAGCTTTAAAAACATTTTGTTACGATTAAGTTTAGTACGTTTTGTAGTGACATGTATGAACACCCTGATTCAATTACGTATAGGTTTTACTTTCTACAATGGGTCTGAGATCAAGGTCCATATAATAAAGAGGTTGAGCGCAGCACAAAACTCGTGCAGTTGATTTTATTTTGTGATGGATGTACTTGATTCTAAACCAATACGATGCCGATCACCAGTTACGTCACTGATAAGGTGAATAAAAATACACCCGGTGATATGACGTCTTTGGTGAATTCCTTTAAGTTGCGCGACCTTGGCCAAAACTTTTCCTGGAGCATCTAACCTCTTATATATGGACCTTGGTAAGAGATCACGTTTACGAAACAAAATGTACATGCTTTGAAAATCAAGCTAAATAAATTGTGTTTTATTTAAGACCTTGTACACACAAAATATTTTCTTATGCTTGAATTGCGTTTGCTTATGATTGATGTGTGCAATCTATATTTAGTTACGTAACGTAACTGTAAGCCTCTTATTAGTCATGCTCCTATATAACTGTATTTTATGAGCCTTTGTCTAATCTCTTTCTTAATCTTACTTTTAAATCAATATATTAGTGGATAAAATATGTGCAATCATGCATAAAAAATTTAGGTATTTAAAATTTGTTTTCTTTCTTTTCAAATACAATCTCATAATTTGTTATGATTTTTTTTTCGTGATTTATTTATTTCCAAAAGTTATCATTATAATTCTAACAGTTATAAAGCAATAAAGTATAATCCAATTTTGTTGAAGATTTATAGGTTTAGGTTTGCCGCGTGGACAAAGATAAATACGTAATAATTATGCTAGCTCATTTTCAGCATAATTTGCTCAACAAAGCATAATTTATGCTATACTGACTGAGTATACTGCATAACAACTATCTTAGAAAGCATAAATATCATATTACATTTTATTTACTTATGTTGTTCTAATTTAGCTAAATTTATGCTATAATGACATAAATGTAGCATGTAGCATAAATTACATAATTTATGCTATATTGCATAATAACTATCTTAGATAGCATAAATATTATATTACAGCATAATTACTTATGTTGTTCTAATTTAGCCATATTTATGCTATAATGACGTAAATGTTTCATAAATTACGTAATTTATTCTTCACGTGCAGCTTACAATAAAGTTCGTAAAAATATAGCACTGTTAAAATATATTCTTAGTTATTTAAATTTTAGTTATGTTCATTTTACTTAAACTACATTTTTTCCCTCTTTTCTAACAGATATTGTAAGTTAACAGATATTTTTTTTCTTTCAGTGTATCAATGAAATATAAAAATAAGAAATAATGACGCAAAATTCAAAGCTAAAATTTTATGTGAAAGATAGTAAATTTTAATTTATTATAGTTCAGCAATAATTTGAAATTACTTGTAAATAGATGCGTTGCAGTTTTCAATTCTTACTTTTTTATTACTTTGTATCACGTAGAGAATCCGGGTTTAACTTTTTTTATAGCTTTCAAGTTTACTGTGATTTTTTTTTTTTTTTTTTTTTTTTTTTTTTTTAGTTGCTTTCTTGGAATTGTTTGTTGAATGAAGATTTTACGCAAATTTTCTGATGTTTTTATCATTACTTTACTTCAAATCAAAAGGAGAAAATGCTATGATAGTTAAAGCCCTTGTTAACTTACTTTTTTATCATTTAGAATGCTAGATTGATAATTACCATACCTTATTATCCATGAATTAGACACCAACACGTTGATTTTGTATTTATTTTTATTTATTTTCTAGTTGACTGTTATATCACGTATCTGACGTCACCATGTACCAATGGGGTTGTGATAGGGGTAAAGAACTTGAGGGAGGGGCTTAAATTTATCACGTGACCAGAGCGGTGACTGTGATTGGCGGTGGTACATTGTGACGTCAGATACGTGATATAACAGTCAAAAAGAAAATAAATAAAAATAAATACAAAATCAAGGTGTTGGTGTCTAATTCATGGATGATAATGATAAGGTATGGTAATTATCAATGTAGTATTCTAAATGATAAAAAAGTAAGTTGACTAGTGATCTGTGACGTCATAAACCCGCAGCTGTCAATTCGTAAATGGAAAATAAATGAGAAATCAATGACTACAGCCAAATCGACGTTGATATTTAGGTATATTTGGATATTAGACGTGTTTTTAGTTCAAGGTGTTCTACGCCTTTAAATAATTACACATTTACAAAAATCCAACTATATTTTCCCAATTTTTTTTTTTCATTTTTTTTCTTCTTCTTCTTTTTAGGAAAGAAAGGATTTTTTAAAGTGGATTCCTATAGTAAAGTCTAATGCAAAAAGTAAGTAAAAAAGTTTTAGTACAAACTTTTTTCTAGATTTTGCATTTTTATAAGAAATAAGAATATAAAAAAGGTGTACGACGCTCACAATATAATGATTTTTCTTCTCTTACTTTGAAAAGCTGTTTTACTTGGTTGGGATAGAATTTATAATGAAACGAAACTTTTTTTTCTTCTGAAGATTGAAAAAAACATTTTTAATAAGGTTGAATATTAAATGAGAAAAAAAATGTGAGCAAATTAATAATGCATCACTGATAATATTGACTTTTATTTTTAAATTGAAGCTTTGTAATCATTTTAAAGTAATTGAAAGTTGATAAAAATGAGTTTTAAATAATTTTACAAAAATTCGTATGTATGTATTAACTTGCGTTCTGTATGCGTTAGTACAACAATTCATACTATGTGGTGGTGGGGGGGGGGGGTATATACAGATATATATATATATATATATATATATATATATATATATATATATATATATATATATATATATTTTAAGCTATAGTTAATGGATATTAAGTATTACTTAAAGTTTTAAATAATTGCTTAAATAAATAGATTAAAATCATCCAAAAGAAGATAAATGATGGCCTATATATTATGCATTATATATTAATTTTTTTGAATTAAAAATGAAATGGCTACTAATGGTAATAGCAAGTAATCAATTCTTCACGACTATTATTTTTAATTGTATTAAATGACATAATAACCTAAGATGATATGCATTTTTGTATATTATGATTGTAGGATGAAGGAAATAAATAAATAATATACTTTGAATTTTACATCTTGTGACATGTTAATATGTATTTGTTTTCTCAATAAAATATTATTCACCGTGTTTTCTGATGCTACACTTTTAGCGCCGCCTAAACACAGACACGGTTACGTTGCAGTTTTAAAAGGGTTTTATTCCATAAAAATACAGAAATTCATAAATAAGTCATATGTATCTTTTCACTCATCTCAGCTCATAAAATTTAATAACTGCAAGCAATAATACAGTAAAGTATGCATACATTATATATATATATATATATATATATATATATATATATATATATATATATATATATATAATATATAGAAGGAAAAATATATGCAAATTTTAACATCAACGTTTCCCCTTTACATTTCCTCCGTTTTATTATACCTTTAAATATTTACATTTTTTAAAGGAATTAAGCAATATTACTTAGACAATAGGTATATAGATAAGATAAATAAATGTATTAGGTGTACCAAAGAAATTATAGTTATTATTATTTTATTTATTATTATTATTCTGGAAGTTGTGTTTTGCTGCTCATTTTTGACCCTCAATACAAGTCTCTAACTTTTCAGTGAGAATCCTCTTTGGATTATATAAGTCATCTACTTACTTTAAATATACTGCACGTAACATCAATCGTCAGAATTTTGTATTATTAATTTTACGCATATAGGGTGTATGCATTCATGTTAAAGTAAACGCCATGTTAGATAACTCAATAACATAGGTGGCATAGGAAAACAGCTCATTTTGCCAGTTTAAAAACACTATTCAATATTTTGGAGAGCATTGATGCTGTAAATATGTTAAATTAGTATCTCAAGTATGTGAGAAAAATAACAATAACAAAAAATTAACAGATTTCCCAAAGAATTTTGCCTAAAACGAAGTTTGTCCTATGTTCAGCAATGTTATTCACTTCTCCAGTATGGCCTCCAAGCGCACTAAATATGACGTCATCCGCATACACCCTATAGCATCATTTCCAAATACGTAAAGGCAGAATTACATTTTTTTTCTCTCTTCGTCGTCTATTTTGCATATTAAACACAACATTATAAGCTTTCTTTTTGATTTAATATTGAAATACAACAAAGCAAACAACGTAATAAACAATTTCTTATTACAACTTTAATAAAGTTTTAATTTTTTGTTTCATGTACAAATTAACACGCTTCTCTCACTAATTATCATCTTATAATTTTTTTTGTCTGCTCTCAAAGAAGAAGAAGATTTACACGCGTAAATTACGAACATCAAAAAGATCTTTTGCGAATGAAGTAATTTACTGAAGTTGAAATTTATATGAGATAAAAAGTGTTTTAAATTGTCGTTTGTGATAGTGTTTTCATTTTAGAATTGTATTAAAATGATAATAAGCAAGAAACTCGTTATATAAAGAAGTTTTTTTTTTTTTTTTGTAATAAAACACCAAGAGATTTAATATCATACAAAATATTTTACGTACGGTTCAATGCAATTATTATTTTTTTAATTAGGTAGTTAAAAATTTATCATTTAGTAATGCACCAGTATTTAATTTTGTTTCATAAACCTTTCAATATTTGGGAATAATACTGTAAGGTGCAGAAAAAAAAATCAAATTAAATTATTCAAATTTGCACTCTCTGCCTTTTTGTAGAGTTTGTATATTGTATATTATGTGAAATTTTTTGAAGCTTCATTTGTAAAGAAACTAGTATCGTATTTTCGGTTTGTATATAATTGAAAATTTCTTGAATTTCGCAAAAAATAAAAAATAATAATAATAATAAAATAAAAATAAAAAAAGCTTTAAAAAACATTATTAATATTATCCACTCCATTGCGTCAAACCGTTTCATGTTACCAGCGTCATTGTGTGTCCTATCGGTAACTGAAATTTGAATAATTAAATGAAACCAGTACCGTTTCCGTGACAAGCATACATGAAATATTATATACATGTATTTTATCTTTAAATATGGTTAATCAATTAATAGAAAACTTACTTTCAAGAAAAAAAATATATACATTTTTTTTTCTCCAGATATATATATATATTTTTAATTTATCATTTGTTTAGCTTTTAATTTGTTATTATTTGCAATGCTGCAGTTACTTGTAATAAAGATGTTTTTTTTTTTTTTTTTTTTTTATTGTGCTACACATTTTCCATAGTCCCGTCAAGACAATGTCTTATCGACAGGTACAACGTAAACCGCATACACGGGCCGTTTTTATTATTACATCTTTATGTTTATTAGTTTAATGTACTGTTTTGTACTTTATTATATTATTAAGTGTACATGGACTTGTTCTGTTGCTGAATAAAGAACTAATTTGAATGAACGATACTTAATTTGTGAAAGACAATAATGCAGTTCGTAAACTCTTTTTTCTGCTACTAAAATGACGATCAAGGTGATTCAAATGAAATGGGCATATTTTTTGTGCAAGAAACCAGGGTTTACGAACAACACTTCCTTACTTTTTTTTATAGTTACACTAACTGTAGTTTTGTTATGTTTTCAGGTATCGATGGCAATGGACCTTCACTTGCCTGATGACTGTCAAGTGACGTTGAAAGTGAGAGACCAAAGTCGACCCCCAAGTTTCTCTCAAGCTGCACCTAGATTACATCAAAGGTCAGAAACCGCACGTAGGCATCAACTGACCAGACAAAAACCCGTCGATGAAACCACGCTTGAAATTAGTAAATTGCCTGCAGCCATTGAAGGTAAATCAATAAAATCAATAATACAATTCTATTTTCCAGTTAAATTTTATTGTCTGTTCTTTTAATATAATATACAAATTTGGGAGTCTGTATTTGTTTTCTTTGATAAATTTAAACTCGAGATAATTGCTGATATATTGATTAGAAATCAACTGTCATATTGGAATAAGCACAAAAGCTAAAAAAGCTACACACTAAAATGAAAGAAAAACAAGTTTTTGCATATCGAAGATTTCAAAATTTGCTGACGCATTTACATAAAAAAAAATGATTGACATGTTTACAGTGGTGAACGAGGAACAAAGTCGTCGTCGCTCTAGACGTCACCACCACTCACGACGAGATTCTACGTGCTCTGCCAGTGGTGGTAAGAGTGGTCACCGACACCGACATCGTGTACGTCGTTCCAACACGTGCGTAACCGCAAGCACTGGGACTTCCCCAGCACCTGAAGTAGAGCAACGTCTAAGGAGAAGCTTTGAGGATCAACCTGAAGGTGGTATTAGTCTTACACCTAGTCCGGAGAGATCACATAGAGGTGGTTCTACTATGTTACAAGTAAGTAATATTTTAATATATATTTTTTAATTAGATCATAGCTTAATTTTTAAATGTGGTCTAGAATTACTAAATATATAACTTCAATATTAATTTGATTCAAACTTATAAATATTATTTTTGTGTGTGTGTGTGAGAGAGAGAGAGAGAAAGAAAGAGAGAGAGAGAGAGAGAGAGAGAGAGAGAGAGAGAGAGAGAGAGAGAGAGAAACAGACAGACAGACTATAATGTGAACGTCGTTAAAAAATAGTTAGAAATTCCGTTATAGCAACGTAAATTAGATGTTTTACTACTATAACTTTATAATTGATAAAATAACCTCCTTTATTAAATAAGTGATTTTTATTTTAGAATACAAAAATGACACATTTTAGTCCCATTTTTTTCTATATGTCAGCAAACGTCATAATTTATGTTCTATTATGATAACGTAGTGATGATAAACAAACTTTAATGTTAGAGCTAAAGAGAAAAAAATATCAATTCAGTACGGGGAAAAAATATTATTCAGAGTATTTTTTTATATAACTAAAGTTTTTTTTAACTTAAGATTATTTCACAAAGTCTGGCATTTTTAATAAGCACTGTGCCAACATATACAACTTTTAAAAACTTCATAAACTTTTAGGCATGTATTTAAAGTTTATAAAATTGCTTAATGTCTGTGTAATTGAATAAAATAGTTGAAAATACTGTTTTTCATGTAATCCAATTGTCTCAAGTAGATTCACAATTTTATTGTCAAATAGCTTTATTTTTAAATCAATAAAATACATAGTATAAACATAAAACTGCTTTGAAATGTAAATTATTGTTCATTTAAATTATAACAAGTAATGTACTTCATTAAATAAGAAGATAATGAAAATTTACTTCAATGATTATAATTTTAATTTAATGAGGATAAAAGTAATCTTCACTCACGAATATAAAGGGAAAAAAGATTAATAGAGAGCTCTACATTTTAAAGATAGTCTTATTATTATAGTTTTATATAATAACTTCTTTTATCTTCCAGCTATAGACGCTACTTATTGAGCTGAAGTACTATATTATTATAGTAAAGTACATACCATGGCAAAAATATTTGTATATAATGTTATTTTATTGAGCGAAATCAGGCATAACAACCTCTCAATTTAACCAACTGTTTTACAGTACAGTCAGTTACAATAAATATTTAATAATGTTTGACATTTAATGCTAGATATAATTTATAATTATATTAATTAAAATTTTAACAATAATTTTATTTTTATAGTACAAAATTTTATTAGAAAAATATATTTTCTCTTGTTTAAATTTTTGATTGATATTATAAATACATTAAATAATACTTTGAGAAAGAAAAAAGAAAACTGAGAATCTTTTACACTAAAATAGTAATTGAGAATTTTATAATACATTGTGAGCAACACACATAATAATATGCGAAATACATGAATATATTATATATACTACATGAATGAATGAACGAACTAATAAATATAATCTTAAATGTTTCAGTCTTTCAGTTTCATATAGGTTTTATTATAAAAAGCAAGTATACAAAAACACATAAATGAGATCAGATACATACATATACATACATATCTTTGTTTTCCTCTCAACCTGATCTAAAATAAGAAATATATTTATATAACTTACATACTAAAATACATAAAATATAGCTTACATACTAAATACATGAAATTAATATTAAATAAGTTGGTATAAACAAATTTTATATTTTAAACATATTATTAAGAATTTAAAAAATATAACAGATTCAGAAAGGGATTTATTTCAAAAAACACAATACAAGCACAATACATAGTTGGGCACAGTACAATCAAGACATCGGCCTTCTCTCCCCTGGGTTAAAAAAAATGGAAAACACAAATAAAAATACATAGAATAAAAGCACATGAAAACACACTCATAATCCTAGGTTTAAATCAGACTGAGTTCACAAAAATATACAAAATTACTACTGCAAAAGAAATTTACGAAGTTTTTTTTTTTTTTTTTTTTTTCTTGTTTTTTTTTTATTCGTTGTTTGTAAATGTTTCATAATTAATTTTTTTCAAACTCTCATATAAAAATAAAAATTTATTATGAAGACAACTTATTCTAAATAAATTTAATACAAATAAAAGTTCATTATTATTTTATCAATCTTAATTTTCTTTCAATTTATCGATGGTTAAATGTTAATAGGCTTATTTTTTACACACAATGTTTCAACACTTTACATAAAATAAAAAATTGAAAACGTTTATTTCAATTTATTTTAATTCTCCTCTAAATGAACTCCGCTCTCGGGGATATCTTCCACGGAATGCTTGTCCACGAGAGGGAGTTTGAACTGAATCGAGCCCTAAGGCTGATCTTAATTGTCGTTGATTAAAAAATATAACAAAAATAGTATTACCTATAATACTCGCCCCTTCAAAATTCTGTTTTATGCAACCCGCACAATTCATCTGTCCAAACGGTGGTCTAATTTACAGGTGCCAACTAAAAAAAAAAATACGTTTTTTTTTTAATGAATTCTCGTAACAAATAACTAAGCTAGGAAGAAATTTTAAATGAATATTTTATCTAAATACAGTAAATAAAATAAACATTTACTTCTTTTATTACTAAAAACAGAAACTCTATATCCAGTAAATATATCACATGAATTTAAAACAGCAACGTTTAATCCATCTTTAAAATTATGTTCTTTACTTACTTAGATATATATTTTTTATATTAATTAATAATTTTAAATATTTGCATATTAAAATGGAAAAGGGGTGGTTTTAAGCTATGCAAATAATGTAAATTATAGAACATTACGTTTGGGATTTATTTTCCAGTAAAATATTTTACAATCTCTCTCTCTCTCTCTCTCTCTCTCTCTCTCTCTCTCTCTCTCCCTCTCTCTCAAATCAGCTTTGCTTGAAAATCTTCGTATTCACTCGTTTAGAATTAATCTTCATTTTTAACAAAAAGATAACCGTGTTTATTTTTTAAAGTGCCCATGTTTTTCATGTTTCAATTCCTACAACTTAGTATTTTTTTTTCTTTCTTTCTTTTCTAAATCAATAGTTTGTATTTTACTATATAAAAATATCACTGAACCTTCTCCTAAAAAAAAAAGGCAAACTTCCATAGACTTAAATTTTTGTCAGTCACTGAACGTGAAATTATGTAATAATTAAAATTATTTACCATGAAGTCGAAAAGAAAGAGATTTTCTTAAAGCATATTTATATTATAGACTCTATAATGCTAACAGTAGTGTTTGAGATGTTATCTTTTTTAGTAATTTATTTTTTTGGTCACTTACTAACATTTTTTTTTAATTTAAATCTACAGATACAAAATTTGCACTGAATATAAATTTGATAATAAAAAATGAGCTAATAATCATTTTACGTAATACAAGGTATACAGCATAATTATTTGAACAATCATTAAAAAAAAGTAGCACTTATGCTATGTGAAATTTATGAAGCATAAATTTATGCTATTCGTGAAAGGAGCAAATGGGGAAGTAATAAATCAATCAAATTATATTAAAAACTCATTACATTTATTTAAAGAGACACGATGCAAGTATCATCATATAATTATAATTAATAGCAACGTAATACTTTTACTATCACTATAAAACTAATTTGTGTTAGCTATATATAACATGGATATGTCATCGTGTATATATGTGTGTGTTTATAATACTGTATATAACATTTTCTATATCTCTGATGACATAAAAATTTATAGTTACGATGTGATACGGTAAAGTAGTTAAATATTGTATTTCTTTTTAAAGACCTTAGAAACCACAAACCACTTTTTTGGTATAAAATAATAATGTTTAGCTTTTACATCCATATGGAGTATAAAAAAAAATTGTGTATCTTTCTTTATATTTCTATAAGAGTTTATATTATGTTTTAGCTTGATGAAATAAATGTGATTTTTTTTTCTATTCTTTGTAAAATTTGTTTTTAAAACCATTTCATTTTTTTATGATGCCTAAATTAATATGACATATTGCTCTACAAAAATTAAAGACATTTTTTTTAATAAACTTTATTTGAAATCCACATAGTTTAATCTAGATCTAATTTAATTACTTTCGTATTATCTCGCAATTTCAATGGTAAAAAAGTTAATTATAAAAAATATTGTAAAACGTATAGCTTTGTAATTCAAAAAAGTACTAAATTCATGTTTTAAATTATGATAGTGTGCGTTTGGTTTTTATTATTATTTTTTTAGTATTTTTTATTCTGTACCTAATTTTTTTATTGTCGGGTCAATGAAGAAGACTAAAAAAAAACTAGGGGGTAATTTTATTTCATATTCTAAAAAAGAAAATTATCCTATGCGAAATTTTAATTTTTGAGGTCATTAAGTATTTTTAATTAATTTTTGAAAATTGAAAAATGTCGTCACGTTTGTTAACTTATGTAAGTGGGCATAGGGAAAAGTGACGTCATTTCGCGACTTTCAAATATTAAGTAACATACGTAATAAAATCAAAAATCAGAACTTTGCATATTTGTCGATTCAGGATGCAATACAATATGCAATAAAATTACCCCCTAAAACTTTTTGCTAATCTTCATTTATATTATATAAATAATAACTAAGTTGAGGGAGCTATAAGATGACAAATTTTTATTTGTTGTTCCAGGTGCAGATCGATAGTAACCCACCTAGTTCCACCCAGAGCTTTGAGATGGGAGGTTCAGACATCGAAGTAGGTATGAGTGGTATATCATCTCCTGCTCCTCAACGTGCTTCACCTGCTTCATATCAGGAGGAACCATCTTGTTCACATGCTCCTGATACATGAGTTAATCACTTTATCAAATAGAACGTGATTAAATAGAACTTCTTCGCCTGCAGCTATATATGAATCTAGCTTATTATCAGGAGGAGCTATAGTGATCTCATACTCCTGATACGGTCACGTGACATATGACGTCACTGTGAGTAGTTTCTTCCGCCTTTCTCTTATAGCGTGCTTTGTATCAGTAGAAATCATCTTCATACTGCACTCCTGATCCACGAACTGTCCACGTGACTAGTGTCATCATCAAGCTGAATACCTCCTATAACAGCTATAAACCCTCAACCTTACGCTTCACTAGATTTGTATTAGGAGTAATCATGTGGTATATGATACTCTTAATACTTGATCTCATAATAATGAAGTCATCAAAAATAAGGTAAGTAGATATTTTCAAATCACATGACTGTCTGATATTCAAAGTCACACAATATAAATAGAAAATTATTGTATTTAATATACCCTGCTAAAAATATTTATACTATATATTTAAAATTATACATACATAGATTTTCCATTTTGTAAATAGCTAAACTTTCTTGTTGTATAAAATTATAATGGATAATTTTTATAAAAAAAAAATAAAAAAAAATACAATATTGTTGGTGTTGTGTGTACTATTTAAATATAAGAAACTATAATCTGATAAAATTATGCAGAATATTGATAAAATTAAGTGAAAATTACTTTTCATCAAAATGTAGTTAAAATTATTTTGTTTAAATAAAAAACTAAAATTTTATTTAAAAAAATTCTTTGAGAAACAACGATTGATACAGAAAAAAAAAATTACAAAACTTTTTAAGTTGTTCATAAATACCAAATGGTGAATTAAAATCATTGCGCACTTAATTATAATTGGTTCTAGAATATTATACTGTTAGAAAATTAGAGTTTAGAATGATCAAAACATTATAATTATATAATAATGAAATGAGAGGCTAACCATTAATGGCAAGTGAAATATAAGTATTATAAAATATATTTTTTAATAATTATTGCGATTCATAAGGAAGGACATTTATGGAACTATGCGTCTATAACGTTATGGAATTTAAAACAACAAATCTAAGCTATCACCTGTATATTTTCAACGATAGCTTAAAAAATGTAAAATTTCATGAAGTATAAAATAAATTATGTAATTTGTGCTATACATTGATGTCATACAGTATATGGAATTGTAAACCTCACCCTTTCAAAAAAGGGGATTATTTAATTTAGCTATGCAGTACAAGATAACTGATCTTATATATTTTATAGCATAGTTATTATTCAATATAGCACAATTTATGTTAAGAATAATTGTTGTTGAAATTGGGACTAGCATAATTATTTCGCTTTTTTTTTTTTTTTTTTTTTTTTTTTTTTTTTTTTACATTTTTTTTTTTCTAGTATCTAGTATAAGTAATTTTAAATTCAACGTTCTAACTGCGGTAGTTTTCTTACAAATCGTTTAAGTAAATGATCTCATAATGTTAAAAAGATTGAAAATTAGGAGTCCCCTGCCATTTTCTCGTCCTAGTCTAATTCGACATATTATGTCACTATACGCTTAACAATCAGTGCCATATTTGAGTAAATAAATCACATGACCTAAAACAAAGAGCAAACGTCTTTTGTTTATTTTTTAGTTGTAAAAAAAAATGGCATAACATTTTTCTTAGATTTTAAGTTCAACCTATGTTAATTACCTATAAAAAAAAGTATAAAGCATGAAATTTTGATTTTATATTTAGTTGTTTAATATTAGCATTATTCTTACTTTACTTCTCAATGTGTTCACTCTAAAAAATGGTGCATCATTACTTTAGTTACGAATACTAACTTACTTAAGATAATCATAATCACTTTTAAGTTATTATGAGCAGCTAACATAATGCATTTTAGCAAGTTAATAAAAAATAGCTAATTTAAGTTGTTTGAAGTTGTTTTAAGTTTATTTAAGCTATTTTAAGTTAAAATAGCAATTTTTAAAAATTTACTAAAATGTAATAGCTACTCATAATAACTAATAAGTGATTATCTTAGATAAGTTAGTATTCGTAACTAAAGTAATGCACCAATTTTTAGAGTGGTTGTTGTTTAACCACACGGAAAAAATAAACTATACGTAATTTAAAGCAACGAATACTTCCTATTAATCCTATATATTGTAGAGCAAGCACATTATTATTATTTTCGTAATAATATGCACGTTATGTTGTAATAATATAAGTAATTATATACTGAATATCTTAACTATTATGCTATGTAGTATAATCACTATTATAATATAGCATAAAGTATGTTGTTATGCATAAGTAATGTTGCATTGAGCTCCTATAATTATTACGTATATTTATTTTTGTCAATACATGGCGTCGAAAAGCAAGCTCAATAATAGAAGGACCCAATAAGTTGCTATATTTATTATTTGTAAATTTTATCTGACTCTAATTTATCGTCTTGTTTTTATTTCTAAAAATAATATGTGCACGCAAATCATGAAGATATTTAATTTAAAATTTAAAACTCTTTTTTTTTTTTTTTTTTTTACGAACATTATGAATATATATACGTTTAATGTAAAAAAGTAACACAAGGTTTATTTGTGTTACGTCTATAGTTAAGAGTATATAAATTTTACACAATAATAAACAAATTTTATAACCGATGAAAAGTTAATGTTCGAAAGTTTATACACACATTACACTAACTTTTTTTTTTTTTTTTTTTTTTTTTTTTTTCAATGATTCACGCGTGACTCATTTTTTTACTTGTTATTTGTGCACGTGTATTGTTCAGTATTATTTTGTTAACAAAGTGGATATTTACTCATTTCATTTCTTTCTTTCTTTCTTTTCTTTTTTTTTTTTTTTTTTCTTTTTCTTTTTTTTTTTGCTTCAATTGTTGCTTACAGTATGTAGTAGCAGTAGTGTTGTAATTTGTGATAACTTGATTTAAAAAATGCTTTGTAACCAATTTCTCTCTCTCTCTCTCTCTCTCTCTCTCTCTCTCTCGAAATTATTTTTTATTATCGTAGCAGATTTCATACAGGTATAATAAACTTACTTTTTTTATCATTTATAATATTATGAAATAATAATTACCATACCTTATTATCCATGAATTAGACATGAACACATTGATTATTTGTATTTATTTTCATTTTGACGGTTTAGTTATCACTAGTCTGACGTCACGATATTTTGAATGTATAACTTAAATCTCTGCCTCATCGGCCAATCAGAGTGATTTTAAGAATTATAAAGTATACTATCACAAACATGTGAATATCTCATTATAAAAATGATAACTACAGGTAAAAACAGATATATGTAGTGCAATAAATGTTCATGGTATTTGGTTGAATTCAGAGTCAGTAATATAACATTTTTCTGTATTGATCATACATGATCGTTCTTTTGGCGTAGTAAAAGGAAAAAATAATATTTTCTGTAACAGCTAAATTTAAAAATGTATACAGTGTAGCCCATTGAAAATAAAAATCTTTTAGAAACTCAAAGAAGAAAATTGTATTAAAAAATCAACAACGAAGGAAATGATATAATCTTTGGGAAAAAAATCATTTTTTACGTAATTTTTTCATTTTTTTAATGGATTTAGAATTTTAAAAACAATAATAGAACGTAATATTTTATAAAAACATGCATTAAGATTAAAAAAAATTACTGCGTGTGAATCTTTGTTCTATTTTTAAAATATCACTTCATTTTTTATAGCATCTCAATGGTGTTATACAAACTGAGTAGCAATTTTTCTTCTTATTCTTGCAATAAACTCAGTGAAGTATCAATATATTGAACCGTGGATAAAGTTGACACTTTTTTCTTCTTCTTTTTATATTCACATATAATATGAAACTTTATCAACCAACTTCTTTTTTTCTGCCATAGAATATTTTTGTCGTGAAAATACATATTTTTTTTTGTTATTTTTAAAAAAAGTTAAATTAAAAGAAAATACTTTTTTAAGTATGTTATTAAATTTTTTGCACGTCATATGAAAACTTGTGTATTTTATTTATTTGGGAAAAAAATTGCTTTAAATAAAAGAAAAAAAAATGAAAATATTATTTACTTTACCGTACGAACTTACAAGTTGTCCACTCATTGGAATGGTACTTATAGGCATACGCGGAAGGAAAAATTAAACAGGTTTTTCAGCCCTAAATACCAAGTTTGGTTTCTTACGGGACCCGTACAGAGGAAAAAGTATTCGGGAAGAGGTAAAAAGTAGAGTACTATAGGATGTGAAAGGTATAGGTGGCTGTGGCCTAAAATAAAAGTAACTGTCCCGTTATTCACCTGAATTGACGAAGGGAAACCATAGAAAACCTACGTTATAGGTAGACGACGAGAGATAATATAATATATTTAAGAAATATATTATAAATATGCTATCATGATTCACAGTACAAAAATTTCCACACTCTGTCACTTAAAATTTTACTCTATTGCTTTAGAGAAAAGGTGCAGAATAAAATTTTCTATGATAGAGTATACAGTTTACTGACACCATATACGGTAAATTTGAGCAAAGTTACATTCGTTACGGGAAACCAAATGAACTTACTTATTTTCTTCCGCAAAAACACTACTTTTCATGGACAAAAATAAATATACGTTCATGAAATTATAATAGCCTGCTTTCATGAGATATAACAAAAATATGTAACAAAATTTTCCCAAATTTATATAATGATTCGACTGCTTAGTACCTTGGTATAATTATAATACTAAAGCATATAATAATAAAGCATAATTATTTATACAATTCCAAAATAGCAACATTTGTGCTATCTAACATAATCAGGTCTCCCATATAGCTACCTCGTATCAGAGCTTTTTTTTTGTCGTACAACTTTGAGCTCTATGAAAAGAACAGGTAAGATTCAAGTTTACATGAAGAAGAAAAAAACTGTGTTACTGTGAAGACCTAATATAACTATATATTAACATAGCGTAAATTACGTAATTTATTTTATTCATGTATACGGTGTATAAAAATAAAAGAAAATTTATATAGAATTAAATCAGTTCTACATTTTACTTTCGCAGAATTAAAATTGATACACTCGTTTTACTTCACGCGAAACAACTTGTATAATTTACACTTAACAAAAAATAAGATAAAGTATTGTTCTCCAAACTACATGATTTTGCTCTAAACTAAATTGATATTCATTGTTTCTGATGATAAATATAATACGTGCAGTTCATAACATATATAAACCTTTATACTATTCTTTTATGAAAAAAATATCAAGTGTGTATATAAAGATGAAATTACATATTGAATGTAAAATGTTGAAATTACAAAAAAAAAAAAAAAAAAAAAAAAAAAATCATAATATTAATAAATATTATTTGAATTACGTATGAGAATAAAAATTTTATGTTAGCAACTGTACTTGACAATTTACATTATAATCTTTAATTTGAATTAATTTCAACACCAATATTGTAATTTTAAACTGACAACATGTATGTGTATGTACTGTACAGGACATGAATAATTTATATACGTAGTAAATAGTGTCCGGAGTGATTTAGAGCAAGTGAAAATTTATTGCTTAAAATATTTATTGCTGTTATAATTTAAAAGTGAATCTTCATTTTTATTTTGCTAATTTATGTTTTTTGGCTGTTGATGCGAGTTCTATAATTATTATAATTGATTTTATGACCAATTTTGAAAATATTTCATGTAATTATTTTTATATATATAAATTTGTCATTTTATTAATTAGCTCTTCATTTACAGTTAAATATATATTTACTTTGAAGTATTTTGTATACACTTTTTTATATGGATCAAATATCAATACATAAAATATAGAAATAAAAAATAATGAGAACAAAAGAGAAACCAACATGATATAATTAATATACATTTTGATAGAATACGAAATAAAATCGATTCATTATTTAAATAAAATATACAATTAAAAAAATATATGGATGCCTTTGATCCGAGAAGAGTAGCATTAAAAAAAAAATGATTTAACAAAGTTATAAATGAAAAAATAAAGATAAGTTAATTTGAAATACGTTTTGTAACAAAGTGGGTCTATCATTCTAAATTACAATTTTTTTGACATTTTAAAAGCTTGTTATGTTAATTTCAATAATTTTTCCTCCTTTATGATGGTTAGAGGTCCTAAAATTTTTATCGTCGATAGTTTTTGTTTTTAACTTTCACTTTATATACTTACAAGCATAAATTTCAATTTCATTTCGAGTTTCTTTTCCTTTTCTTTTCTTTCTTTCATTTCTTTTTTTCTTTTTCTTTTCTTTCTCTCGTTTTTCTTTTTTCTTTTTTTTTTGTACACAATATTATACAATATAGTTCTGAGTAAGCACAAGGAAGGAAGATACCTATTTCAATGAAAAGAGAGTAGAAGGATATAAAAAAAAATTATGTATTTTACCGGATAAGAATATATTGATTTAAGAATATCTGAAATATAAGATTCTGTCTGAAATAAAACTTTAAAAAAATAATATAATGACTTCAAATCAATATTCATGAGTATTTATATTATGAATTCAGAGAATAGCTTTGGAAGTTAAAAAATTAAATTTTTGAAGTAAAACATTTTTTAAGTAAAAATATTTATTTTAACATTATTAACTCCCGACTTGAAAGTACACAGTAAAATTTTCCTGCTTATTAGATTTTTTTTTTTAACATTTTTTGTTTATATTAAAAATACTTAAAAATAAAGTGATGAAGTTTAAGTCTTGTATTTCTTTTGACTCATAAAAAGCAAATCTTACTAAAAGTTCAGTTTACCGTAAAAAGTCTTTTAAAACCTTTTCTATGTAGAAATATAAGTAAATAAAGCAAAAAAATATATGTATATTAACGGCAAAAAAAAAAAAAAAAAAAAAAAAAAATGGAAGTAGGAAGAAGTTTTAAAAGCATGGAAGATCTTTTGATCAAAACACGTTAGCATCACGTATTAAAATTTTTATCCATACTTCAAGTCGTTCTTTTATAGTACACGTTACAAAGGAAATTACAGCATCGGTTAATTTTTAGATTTTTTTTTTTTTTTTTTTTTTTTTTTTTTTTTTTTTTTTTTTTTTTTTTTTTTTACGTATTGTTGGATGATAGATGCAGACGAAATAAACTCTTAGGGATCAAATACGGTGTATGCACAAGACGCCATATTTAATGCACTTAGAGGGTATATGAAGTAATGAATAACATGCTCAACATAGGACAAACTTTGTTTTGGGCTATTTTCTATGGGAAATCGGTTAGTTTTTTATTATTATTTTTTTTCTCACATACTTGAGATACTAATTGCATCAATGCTCTCTAAAATATTGTTTAGTATTTTTAAACTGGCAAAATGAGTTATTTACCTATACCGGCCAATGTATTGAGTTATCTAACATGGCGTCGACTTTAACATGAATGCAAAAGAAGGTATAATAAGTTTACATTATTTTCCTTCATATATATTTCCCATTCCTTGTTAACAATAACAAATTCAGGTGTTCCATATTGCTTACATGTATCTAAGAATTTTTTGTCATGCAATCTTAAATCTTACCTGTTCTTTTAATAAAGCTCATAGATGCATGACAAAAAATCTTATATACGAGATTATTATTATAGACATATTTTTTACCGACCTAGGCAGTTCATTGTAAGAAAGCTTTTTACATATCTCAAAATGTGAAGTACAAAAATAATATGAATTTGTTCTAAAGCCCGTATGTATCACCGTAGAAAGGGAACAGAAAATTCAACGTAAACTTAACAAAACTAAAAATACATAATAATTATTATACTATAGCTCATTTTCAGCACAATTTGTTCAATACAACATTATCTATGCTACACTGCATAATAACTATACTACATAGCATAAATATTATGCTGTATAAAATAATTATATGTTGTTCTAATTTAGCATCATTTATGTTAAATACAGCATAAATTACGTAATTTATTCTTTCCATGCAACTAGCACAATATTTTTTATTGAATAATATCTCATTATGACGTCATATTTAGAGAAAAATACCTCAAATTACCAATTACATTATTTAACACTCTCTTCCATTTGTATCTAGCTGAAAATTAGCATCAGTTTCAAAAGTCCCATTTCGTGTTCAATAATTTAAAAATACACATTATTAGGCCTAAAATATGACTTAAATCGACGTCTTTCCTAATTTAATTTTTATACATCTTAGTGTTTTAATAATTTAATTAAGTTTTTTGTAGACGTAAAGACTATAAACTTATACCACGACCATACTATAATTTCATCTCATCTCTTGCTTTTGGTTTTATATAATTAACCACGAGAATGCAGCCAAGGAGTCTTATTTGCTTTTGTATGTGTTGTTTTGCGTGAAAAGCTTGAGGCAAGTTAACATGATAAAGCAGCCTTGTTTGTTATCATTTTGATCCACCCATGCCGTCAAAAGCAGCAGGTAGCTTGTTAGCAAAACTTTGCACTTACTTTTATGACGTCATTAAAATAAATTTATACTCAGTAATCAATGAAAAATTATTAAAAGAGACTGCTATACAATATGGAAAAATGAAACAATGTTTTAATATAAAAGCATGTTCTTATACCATTTTATTTGCTTTATTCGATTCACTTGATTTTTTTTTACTTCATATTATTTTACTTTTGGTCTCGTTTATAAAACTCCATTTATCTTAACTTACAATGTTCAGTTATTACAGAATAAAGGCTTATTTATCTTTAGATTATTAGATATTGAAAATTTAATATGATGAAATATTATCAAAGTAGTATTATTAATTTTATTTTTATTATTAACTACATAAATTATACAATATAGATATTTGATAGGGTCTTTTAGTTTCACAGCTGCAGAGAGTATAATTTGCATATGTATAAGCACACTGATTTAAGAGGAGAGTTAAGGCGGGATATCAGGTACTACGGGATTTGACTAAAAAGTTGTAAAGGAAGAAAAATCTGTAATTTTGCAAAGTGATACATAATTAGGATAAGGTATCTTCAAAAATGTAAAATTTTTGGGGGAAATCACGATGCTAGATTTTAAATTATGATTCTTTGAAATCTTATTCCCATAAGAGCCCATGTTAATTTTATTAATTATTTGTTCTCTTATCAGATGGTCATGAGTTCTAAAAATTTTTATCATAGGTAGCTGTTACTGTTAACTTAATTCAAATGGCATCATAAAGTTTGTGAGTTTTCTTTTTAGATTTTGAGATGCAAGCCATCTGAATACAAACCTTAAATATATGTATACTCAACTATATTGTACAACAAAGTCACTTTTCAATACTGAAGAACTTAAGCTTTTCTGCAAATTCACTTTGTTGTAATACAATAAAGTATCATATTTTATAGACGCTTTACTTTATTGTGCAGCAATTTGAGAAATTTTTCGTTTCCTTGCGGGTATTTGAATTTGGCGAAGAAAAAATAATGCTAATAAATAAGTTTTCGTATTATTATTATTTCGTCACCAACCCTTAGTAAGGGTAGATAAAGTTACCCAATTGGTAAAGGGTAAGTTTAAGTTTTAAAAACAAACACACTAAACAAAGTATTAAATTTGAAATCAATACTTAATTTTACAATTAAAAAACATGGTTATATAATCCAATTAATCGAGGCACATCCGCTTACAGTGAATAAAATTTCAACGCTATAGTTAAACATATTATTTCTGTTTACTATTATTCAGCAATTAAAATTTTAATGATATTATTCCAGATGTTGATAAAAGTAAACAATGTTTTCAACTTAAAAAGAAATTTTGTATAAATCATTATTATGTAAAAAAAAAAAAAAAAAAAAAAAAAAAAAAAAAAGTTACACAATTTTACAAACACTTATAAAAAAAAAGTGATATACAAGAAAAAAATCATTAAAAAATATTTACCTACTTACCGTAAGAGTAAAAATATAAAACATAGGGAAAAACTCATTAAAAATTCATAAATCCAACGTAAAACATTTTTAATTAAAAAAAAAACTGAAACCAGGTGTTTAGAAATGAAGTAACATTTTGTCATTTTAATTTAGCAAAATACCACAATTTTGTTGTTGAGTTATTTGCGCCAGATGTGCATTTTTTTTTTTTTTTTTTTTGCAAAATGTCTATAAGATTATAAAATAAAGAAGTTTCATTTGCATGAATACATATAATATAATAGTAAATATTATAATAATAAAGTTTGTATATTATTTTAATTTAATTAAAAGTGGTATAAAATTACTATGTCGTTCGTATGCATCGTAAATTTCAAATATCAATATTATTAATTATAAAGCTTTGTTTTCATTAAATCTTTATCTTTTTTTAAAATGATTTATATTCTAATTTATTAGAGTACAGTAATTAAAACAAAAATCTTTATTTTATTATCTTATCGTGTATATAACGATTGCAAAATCTAAGGAGTTTGTAAAAAACCAATTGACAAAATATTTAAAGGCATATAAAACATGAAACACCACATATGTTCTTTTTAATCAATTTACACAAAATTTCATTTACAAAATTGATGATAATTTTTACCAGAATTTAAATGTGATCCCCACAAAAGAGCGTAAAAAACTGTAAGGTATGCAATTTGCGTGAATATTTCTGCATATGACGTCAGAAACAGGCAAAAACTAGTATGAAAATGTTGTGCAGGTTTCATAAATCGAAATTTTCTGATCACTGCTACGGCGCTACAATTGGGTTTTGAGACCAATTAATGTTATTTATGTAAGTCCCATCAAGTGTTTTGTGATGTAAATGCTTATGTTTTCATGTTGTCTATGTCTTTAAACAAATTGTCTTATTTATACGGAGAACAGGTCACTATTTACAATCATATGGTGGAATATATTTCAACATGTTTATTTATTTAGCAATAGACAATGCTGATTTTTTAATTGCAATTAAAGTTAATGCACATAAACAATATTGGTCAGCAGCGTGAACATACCTTTACAGTAATATTTAAATAAACCATATAGACCCTTTTCACATCCGTGCGCTTTGACACCATGTTTGTGGTGCCTAATGCATTGACCAGCATAAGGAAACGTCATTTTTCCTTTTTTTTTTTTTTTTTTCGCATAAATAAATGTGTATATTATTAACAGTAGGTATTTTTTTTTTTTAATTCTCCTATCTTATTAGGACCTAGAAACAAGACTTCAACAGAGATTTGAAGCTTTATTTGAGGTCAAAAAAATTAAAATTACTTTTTTCCTATACTGGCCTGTGTATTCCTGACCAACAAAATGGTGGCTTTTAAATATTTAAGAGTAAAGGTGGTCTATAAAAATATATAGCATTTTATAAGTCAATATAATGAATATTTTTACGTTATAAGTTGTACATAAAATATATTATAAAACAATTTAATAACTAAAATGCTAAATATAATTAAAGTATAAAATATTTATACAAAACAACAAATTTAATTAAAATTTTATAACATTACCTGCCATATTAAACTTTTTTTTTCTGTAAAATATTATGAAAAACAAATAATTTAATGGTTTTTAAAAATTACATTATTGTTCGTTATCATAAAATTTACATTTCTATTGCAAATATTTTATATTAATTTTTTTTTTAAAGTATTGAATAATTCTTTTCAACAGAATGTTGTTAATTAAAATAAAACAAATTTAAATTGTGTTGCCAGATAGCAATCTGTATAAATAATAGAAATCGATATTTTATCGAAAAATATTAAAATTTCTACGGTGTTGTTTCATAAATTTTCTTGCATAATAAACATTAACTTTAGTTTCCTTTCTTTTTTTGTATAGCTGAAAATTTGTGATTCATGTCGTATTATATAAAAAGTTTTTTTTTTTTTTTTAGTTTGAAAATTCTTTGAAGATATTTTTTGACAAAGGCATGAGAGAGAGAGAGAGAGAGAGAGAGAGAGAGAGAGAGAGAGAGAGAGAGAGAGAGAGAGAGAGAGAGAGAGAGAGAGAGAGAGAGAGAGAGAGAGAGAGAGAGAGAGAGAGAGAGAGAGAGAGAGAGAGAGAGTCTTGTGTCACAAACGCTATGACAACCTTTTCAAATTACGATGCTATATAGCTTCCTTTCTGAATTGATCATTTTTTAAGTCTTTGGTCCGGAAGATGTGAAGAAAAAGTAGCTTTACTATGTTATACAACATTATATTTCTTCAGAAATAATATGTTTATATATTAACCATTTATATAAAAAAGTAATTTTTAAAACAAAACATAAAGTTAAGGGCCGTAAATTGCAACCTCTAGTTAAAACTTATATTTATAGTGTATTTTTTAAATTGTTACAACAATCTAAATAACAAATTAAGGGTTGTATTTAGATGTCGTGTACTTATATCTCAATATCTAAAATTCAAACTTTCAAACTTTTTGATGCCATTTTAAAGTTAATAGTAACAGCTACCTATATATGATAAAATGTTCAGAACCCGTGACTATTAGATAAGAGAGAAAATTATTATTAAAATTAACATGGGATGACTATAACTTCAAAAAATCATAATTTAAAATATAGCATGCATGGTGGTTTACACTTTTAAAGAACCTCTGATGTATCACTCTGCAAAATAAAATTTACAATTTTTCTTACTTTTCAAATTTTTAGTCAAATTCCAAAGTAGCTGATTTCTCGCTGTTTAGCTAGTTAGTTAGTGTTGCAACTTAAGGGGGGTAAGTCATTTATTAGTATTATTGCTATTGACTATTCTAGTACTGAACTTTAAGGTCGGGAAAGGGGATGCGACTCCAATTACAATCAGATTCATCGTTCTTTATGAAAATTCTATTCTAAGGTGTTTAAAATAAAGCAAAATTCTAAAGAAACTTTTCATTTTTTTTTTTTTTTTAATTTAAGTTTTCCATTCTAAAATCACTGTACTTAAAAAAGTGCCAACATCAGAACATGTGAACTTTTAAAACAAAATTTAAAAGTTTTTGTATTTTTTATTTGCTAATTTTATTTGATTTATTTCCATTCATAAATACTTAATTTAGTTAAATATTAGCAACCACAAATATATAACTTCTATTTTTTAGTATTTTATAGATAGAAGTAAGTTTATACAAATAATCCTGTATATAACTTCAAAATTCGATTGCAAATATTTTCAACGTAATTTATTCATATATTTATATTATATTACATTTCAAATGTATAAACCATAAAATGTATTTTATATTCCTATAACTATCATACTGCTTTATAAACTATAAAATTTTATACTATGTAGTCTTATTATTGATACGGATGAGTTTTCATATATAAAAGCATAATAATTTTCATCATTTCTCTCTCTCTCTCTCTCTCACTCATACCTTCGTATATAAAGTTAAACTTTTCATATCGACCCAAAGCTCCGGGACTTATACTTCCTGCTCTCTCTCTCTCTCTCTCTCTCTCTCTCTCTCTCTCTCTCTCTCTCTCTCTCTCTCTCTCTCTCTCTCTCTCTCTCTCTCTCTCAGAGTTACAGAGTAATATAGTCAAAATAACGTTTTCCAGATATTACTGTTTTTGCTCTCCTTTTATAGCTCTAAAATATTAATGACAAACCTAATACATGACACGACAAAATTGATCTTTAAATATACTTTAAAATTACGTAACATTTATTATATAGCATACAGTATACTTATTGTGAAATCTAGTTTTGAATGAATATTCTCTTCAAACTTTTTCCTCCATTAAATAATTCATGTGTTGAAAGAATAGAAATATAAATAGAATATATTTTCTAAGTGCTCTTTTCAAACTCCTATATTTAGTAATTAAATCATGGCTAAATGTAGTCATATTTATTCACCACATCATATTATTTTTATATTTTTTGTAAGTATTGTCTATACCTGTTGAAGAAAAAAATACTTGGAAATCTCCCTTACTAGAAAGTACTGAAAAATGTTATAGTACCTAAAAATAGAACATTCAACATAAACAGTTATATATAGAATGGTTGCATTCATATAAAAATCAACGCCATATGTGAACACTAAAAAACATGGGCTGGTATGGGGACATTTTGCAAGTCAAATAAATGCTTAGCAATATTTTTGAGAGCATTGTTGCAGTTGACAGGTTGAATGAGGTTTTCAAGTATGCGAGAATAATAATAATAAAACAACTAATTTTCCATGAAAGAAAGTAGCCCCCCCCCCCCCAAAAAAAGTGTGTCCTATGCTGAGCAATTTTATTCATTGCTCCAGTATGGCGTCGAAGCGCATTCAGTATGACCTCATGCGCATACAACCCTATAAATTTGAATGATAGAGTGCTTGGATCTTAAAAACATATTGGCACTTTCACTTTAGACTACTTTGATACTCTGTCATCTCTCTCTCTCTCTCTCTCTCTCTCTCTCTCTCTTTCTCTCGGTGCCTAGGGTTGAAATAACAGCGGCAAACTACGTCATATATGTCAACAAACGTCGACGTTTTGCTTCAAACTTTACTTGAGAGAGCAAACTTCTCATTATCTTGTACCGAAAATCTGATACGTACACACAATATAATAATATATAATAGTTTACATCACAATATTACATTGCTAAGGAAACTGTCTTCTCTTTTTTTTTTTTTTTTTTTTTTTTTAAGAAAATAAAGATAGCGTCAAATTTGTAGATTGTTCTTACGTGCGCAAAATAACATTTTTTTTTTTTTTTTTGACAAATTTTGTAAAAAAAGATATAGCATCTACTTTTTATTTAATCTTTAAAGCTATAGTGAAATTAAAAATAAGGAATAACAATCACTTTTTTTTCAATCTTAGCCGTTACTGAAGGAAAGCAATAATAATGTATGTTTGTTGTATAAAGAGAAAAGAAAATAAACAACCTATAGTAATTTTTAGATGAAGAAATAAAATGTAACTTTAAATTTTAAAACTTTTAAAGTTGATTTACTGCTTTAATATAATATGGGGTATAAAATTTGTCTCGTTTGGTAAAACAGATTTATTGCCTTCTATTGTCATAAAATAGGTTTTTACAAAATGCTGAATTAGTTTTGTGAGAATATTAGCAAGAGAGAATATATATATATATATATATATATATATATATATATATATATATATATATATATATATATATATATATATATATATATATATATATATATATATATATATATATATATATATATAGAGAGAGAGAGAGAGAGAGAGAGTTTGAGAAAAGGAATCACACGATGTAAATTCAATAGTAATAGGAATAATGTATTTATGTGATTAGGAAGTGTAGGAATTCACGTTGTATATCTGCTGATTTATAATTTTTTCGCAAAAAACGTTTAACAAAATTAAAAAAAAAAAAAAAGAAAAGAAAAACGTTTTGTAAATTTAAAAAAGGGACTGAAAAATTGCTACATATTTTGACAACTAGATCTTTTAATAATTAAAATGGACTAGTATGAGGAAATGAGCAATATTTTTATTATTATTGCTAGTTGTTGTTTTATATTTTATTCTTTTTATAATACTTAATGCGCGAAGAAATATTTTTGACCCAAACGTTAAGCTATATACTTAATTTTAAATTTTTATATGTGTTAATATAATTATAAAATGTAAGAATAAGTTTATATTCAAGCACTTTTATTAATTGTATGACAGTAATAAGTTATGACCCATATTAATGTTATATGGCTTTAAAATCACTGCTTACGTCCTTAATAAAGTTTGTTATTATTGAAATATTATTAAATTAAAATATACGGCTTAGAATTGAAAACTTAATTTATGTATGACACGATTTTATATCAGCTATAATAATAATTATAATCAATATTTTAATCCACTTAAAAACTCCTTTATATTATATAACAAGAAAACTCATCTTTTATTAAATTTTTTTTTCTTTATTATTAACAAAATCTTAACTCAATTACCTTCTTTCTTTAAGAGGGTTATTCTTATATAAACTATCTTTCTTGACGTTCAACATTTTCTTTTGATATCAAAACGTTAAACTTTATAATCATTTTAATAATCAGCGCGAAAATTAAAAAAAAAAATGTTTAGCAAATTTTTTATAAGTTTAAAGTTAAAAAATATATATAATAACTTTTTATTTTCATTTATTATTTTATTTGCGTATTCATTTGTAAATGTTAAATTGGCATTGATTTTTTTTAAATAATAAAAAATAATAATACGTCCTCTATTGTTCTGTGCGAGTATTTTTATTTATTTATTTTTGACAGTTGAATAATTGAAAAATAAAATTATTAAAAATTTGGTTGTTTAGTATTCTGTTCAAAATTTCAATATTTTCTGCCTTTATGATATTTAATCAGCTGAAAACGCAGTTAACTGATACAAAATATCCTTCTCCATTATTTTATAATAGTACTGTCATTACAGTTAATTTTAGTACTTTTTTATATGTGCTTTTTATAATGAAATTTAAGGGAGTAGGATAACGACCTTATATCTCAAAAACTAGAACGTGTTTTGGGTCTAAATTTGGTGTCATTGTGTAGCTAAGGGTCATACCTAGCCGTAATAAAAATTTCAAGATGTTTGACCGCCCCGAAAAAAAGAAATTGAAATTAACATTGGGCCTTACGGGCTTAAAATGTAAAAAAATCATATAAAATTAATTTGCACGGGGACCCCCCAAAATTTTAATATATTTGAAATTGTCTCAAGCTGAAGTATCATTGTGCAACATTTCAGTATTTTTTTTTTTTTTTTTTTTTTTTTTGACGAGAAAAGTTTGAGTCTAATGGCCGACGTCGGTCCCCTACTCCCTTAATTTAAAAATCACATTGAGTAGAGAAAAAAAAATCACATATTATTTATTTTTTTCACATTTTTTAATTTCTTTTTTAAATATTTTCATAATAAATATTATAATTTAATATAGTATGACATATTATACCATTGTTAAACTCATTTTCATTGTTATAAAATCCTATTGTATATGTTCGTAATCACAGCGTGAAATATATTTGTGGTATTTTATACAATGTTTGTTCTTATACAGAATATTAATGATAATATAATATGAGATGAGATATAGTAGAGACTTACACATATTTGAACCTGTATGTGTATGAATGATATATAGGTGTTATAATTGTTGACAATAATAAACTGATTTGAAGACAATTGTTATCATATAATACTCTATGACATCATTGTTGTTATTATATAATAGGACTTTCAATGAGGATTATAGGTGATATATACGCTGTAGATAATCGTAGTCACGCGGTAAATTGATATGGGTTTCATTTTAGAGTTCTAGATTTTCTCTCATGCCGGTCTGTCGGTGTGTCTGTCTGTCTGTCTGTCTGTCTGTCTGTCTGTCTGTCTGTCTGTCTGTCTGTCTGTCTGTCTGTCTGTCTGTCTGTCTGTCTGTCTGTCTGTCTGTCTGTCTGTCTGTCTGTCTGTCTGTCTGTCTGTCTGTCTGTCTGTCTGTCTGTCTGTCTGTCTGTCTGTCTGTCTGTCTGTCTGTCTGTCTGTCTGTCTGTCTGTCTGTCTGTCTGTCTGTCTGTCTGTCTGTCTGTCTGTCTGTCTGTCTGTCTGTCTGTCTGTCTGTCTGTCTGTCTGTCTGTCTGTCTGTCTGTCTGTCTGTCTGTCTGTCTGTCTGTCTGTCTGTCTGTCTGTCTGTCTGTCTCTCTCTCTCTCTCTCTCTCTCTCTCAATACTACTTCACCGATGAGATAGGTAAATTTTAAACACGGTAAAAACAATTTTCGTAATTTAATTATACTGTATTGATTTATTACTATATTATAGAGCACAAATGTTGCTTAGTTCCTATTATGTTCACAGTAAAAAAAAAGTTCATTGAGGTCTTATTTATTTAAATTTTTACGCAGCAATAATGGAATTAATATCACAATAAACATACCTTTAATACTGTCATTTAACACTGGCGCCTCTCTCTCTTTTCTTTCTTTTTTCTTTTCTTTTTTTTTTTTTTTTCAATTGGCTGTACTGTTATGGTAACTCATAAGGAATATTTTTACGTTAGAAATATTACTTCCATTTTCAGATAATTTGAATGCTTTACAAAAGTGTATGTGCAGAGTAACGAAATAGCTTGGAGCGTTTAGTGGTTTTATTTTCCGACATGGTTAGCCTCATCGATGTGGTAGGTAACACGGTGAAGTAAAGTTAACCCTCAATATATTGGTTATTTTTTTACCTTTCAATATTTTATATCGTTTAAATACTCATATATACTTTTGTATAATATCTATATTGTATCAAAGTTCTATTGGCGTACAAATTATAAAATTTTAATATCAATTGTTGTTTTTCAAAAATATTAAAATTATACTTTGCAAATAATTTTATTTCAACATTCAGATTTTCTGTCTTAAAATATATTTAAAGTATTTTGATGAAGGAAATAAATATAATAGTTTCTTTTACAATTATTAGTATACTTATACATAAGAAAAATTTGGTGGATTTTGTTAATAGCATGATATAATAAATATATACATAAGAAGAAAGAAAATTGGAATCTTGACATAAATGTTTTCTATTGAGAATGCTTGATTATAAATGTTAAATATATAAATAAAACGATGCAATATTTAAAATTAATGTAGATTTGCTTGACTTTCTGCTGTGTTTTTTTATGGTCATATTTATATAGATACTATTATAGCATAAATTTGTAAAAAAATAATAAATACTTCCATTGGCAGGAGAAGAAAATCCTCTAAAGATGAATTTGACGCTAAAAATTTTGTCGTACACGTTTTTAATATGAATATAATGGTGAGCAAAAAAGTTATCTCAACCCATGACATCACTTTAAAAATTGCAATTTTAGACCAGCTTAAAAAAAGGTAATGTTTGCTTTAGGTATGAGTGCGACAAGTATAGCTTTATGGTCAACAGAGAGCAATAATATCAAGTCTTTCAGTCACCATTATATTATATGATAAGAAAAAGTTGAGTCAGCATTGACTTACGGCAATGAATGATGACTTTCATTGACGAAATGCTCCATATGTAAAGTCGGCAGTGACTTTAATATAATATACAGATACGAGCTCTATATCAATCCATAATATAAAAGTTTAAAATCATGCAATTCGAGGGCAATAAAAATCATCTCCGTGGATATTGATTGATTGATTGATTGATTGATTGATTGATTGATTGATTGATTGATTGATTGATTGATTGATTGATTGATTGATTGATTGATTGATTGATTGATTGATTGATTGATTGATTGATTGATTGATTGATTGATTGATTGATTGATTGATTGGTTGGTTGGTTGGTTGATTGATTGATTCATTGATTGATTGATTGATTGATTTTTTTCTTTTTCTTTTTGCAACTGAATTTGTAATTTTGGTATATAAATATTCGTATTGCTCGTAAATCCAGTTTTCTTGCTACAAAAAAAATGCGCATTTCATTTGAATAATCATATAGGTGATCGTCATTTTAGTATAACAGAAATAAACTGGGTTTTCGAACAGCATTATTGTTTTATACATTTTTTTGTTTGTTTTTTTACTGTTTTTTATGTCTAATTTATATATTAAGCAATAAGTATTTTTAAAATTTAAGTACATGCCTGGACTTACCTGGAGAAAGGAGAATAAAAACAAGCTTAAAAATAGCTTGTTTTTGTTTTGTACAATGATAGGAATAAAAATAAAATCATTGCACAAAATATCTTCACCATCTATCATCAACAGCATGAAAATTGAACCTTTACTATTTGCAAAATACGTCTATTAAAAATTCATTCACCAGAGAGGAAAAAAATGTTTACATCAAATCTGTGTAGTCTTAAAAAAAAAGTATATAATAAAGGTGTTGCTTTAGCTGATCTATATTTTAAGAAAAATTATTGAAATTTTTGCCTTGTATAAAAAACTAGTAATTTATTTAATTTTTTAGATATAATGTATTTAAAAAGCTATAATCAGGTTTATAAAAATATTAATATAGTCTTCAATGTAATAAAATAGTTTATTTATGTGATTCTGATGATGTTAATATGCTATAAAAATTACACAGCAGATGGTCGTTAAAAAAAATATATAAAAAAACTGTGATATATGTATGTTATTATTAATTTATTTTTATAAAATATAAAAAAAATTGATGTTTTCTATATGTAGTAAAAATTATATGTGTTATATATTATATGATGTTAAAATAAAAATTTCACGTATTTATAAACCTTATATAATAATATTTGAGGAATCATAATAATCATAGCACACATGTGTGAGATGAAATCACTTTGTTAATTTTTTTTTTTTAGTTACTTAAAGCCCTTGTCAACTTATTTTTTATCATTTAGAATACTAGATTGATAATTACCATACCTTATTATCAGGGTCGGCCTGGCCAGGTCCGCTAGTCCGCGATTGCGGACCGGGCCCCCCCGGGCGCGGGCCCTTGCCGTGCCCACCACAACACTCCAATTGAAAAAAAAAAAAAAAAAAAATGAAGGAAAAAAAAAAAAAAAAAAAAAAAAAAGGAGAAGAAGAAGAAGAAAATTAAAAGGACAATTTCAGACTGATAAATTTTCTTTTTCTTTCAAAAGAAGATAAGAAATTACATCTAATCTTAAAATTCTATCCGCTTTTAATTTTTTAAAAAATTGCACTCCTATAGTGAACTCTATAGTCTAGTGGTCAGTTAGCAATTGTTTTGTTATTGTTCACCTACTTCATATAATTTGTCCTCCTTTATATTTTGGTAAAAATAATAAAAAAAAATGTGACTTTTTGATTGAACGGCGGGGAAGAAATGTGACTTGCTGCGGCAAGTGTGTCGGTGTGACAATACTAATTAGTAAAGATAAATTTATAATTAAATTATCGCTCCTAAATGTTTTCTAAACCAGAATATAAACACAATACTGGTGCACTGAAACATATACTCAGTCCGCTAGAAAAGAATTGGATAAGTGTGGAAATGATCCTAAACAAAGAAAGCTGTCGTTCTCCGCGTTTAAATAAAATAGTTGATTTTATTCAATTGTATTTTTTAATTTAAGCTTTTTTCTGAACATCATATTTTTCTCCATTATCTTAGCTCATTTAAAAACATTATAATGATCTTATTTGTAGTGTGCATGTCATAAAAATATCATACAAAAGTGAAGTATTTTAAGTAAATTCCTAATTAAAAGGGGGCGTGGCATCAAAAAAATTTGCTGCGGAGCATTTTTGGGGGGCTTCGCCCCCAAACCCCCCTTTGGTCGCGGGCCCTATTGTAATCTCGCGGACCGGGCCTTTTCCTCCCAGGCCGACCCTGCTTATTATCCATAAATTAGACACCAACACGTTGATTTTGTATTTATTTTCATTTATCTTCTTTTTGACGGTTATTTCACGTATCTGACGTCACAATGTACTGCCGCCAATCACAGTCACCGCTCTGGTCACGTGATAAATTTAATTAAGCCCCTATACCTTAAGTTCTTTACCCCTATCACGGCCCCATCGGTACATTGTGACGTCAGATACGTGATATAACCGCTAAAATAAAAATAAATGAAAATAAATACAAAATTAACGTGTTGGTGTCTAATTCATGGATAATAAGGTATGGTAATTATCAATCTAGTATTCTAAATGATAAAAAGGTAAGTTGACAAGGGCTTTAATATTTTATTAGTTATTTCAGAATTTCTTTTTTTATTCGTTCGTTTATAAACTAACTCGAGCGAAATAATATTTTTAATGATTCCTCACCACTATTTTATCTATAGATTTTAGAGTTCAATGTAATAGTCTAAAAAAAAAAAAAAAAAGTAAATCATGCATTAAAACAATAATAATATTTCATAATTCTAAAACTGAAAAGCTCAAAAAATTCCTGGTATGACGGAAAAAAATAATATAAAAAAATGCATCTTTTTGGTATATGAGAATAATAGTATAATATTATTATACAATAAAATAATTATAATAATATATTGATGTGTTAGATTTTTTTTTCAATAATAAAAAAAAAGCAGGGTGGTAGTATTAGATGCTCAATGTTAAAAAATAAAAATAAACAATGTTATTTATTAAATGTTTAAAAAAATAATAATAATTAAGTAAATAAATGTATTTTGTGTTGTGTGTTATATATATCTGTGTTCAATAAAAAAATATGTATAAATGTTTTAAAATAAATTAGGTGTAATGTGTATATTATATTTCCTCAACCGGCTCCTTTTGATTTAATTTTAAGGGAGTAGGGTACCGACCTTATTTCTCAAAAACTAGAAGTGTTTGGGCTCTAAATTTGGTGTGAATGTGTAGCTAAGAATTATTCCTATAGCCATGATAAAAATTTCATGATGTTTGACCGTCCCAAAAAAAAAGAAAAAAATTATTGAAATTAACATTGGGACTTATGGGCTTAAAATTTCAAAAAATCATATAAAATTAATTTGCACGGAGACCCCCCAAAATTTTTATATATTTGAAATTGTCTCAAGCTGAAGTATTATTGTGCAAAGTTACAGATTTTTTTGACGAGAAAAGTTTGAGTCTAATGGCCGACGTCGGTCCCCTACTCCCTTAATCATTTATTTATATTTCTGGTACTATTATATGAACTAGTAATATGAAATGTTTATAGAATTACCCGTTATAAGTAACAGTATGCGCTGAAGGGTAGAAATGGCCTTTGACTTTATGCCAAAATGTCCCACCTACGGCTTCTACCCCTGCTGTAAAGTTACTTTGTAGAAGTTTGTTGGTAAGTTGTGAAGGTAAACTATGTGACTATCACGAGTTTAAAGTTATTTCAATAAAATACTACAAACGTCTGTAAAATGTCATTAATTTATATAATATCATTAATATGCTCAATTTCCACTGTTTTAAAAACCGTGCTTCTCTCTCTCTCTCTTTTTTTTTTTTTTTTTTTTTTTTCAATGTAGCTTTATTTTTATGAATTTGAAATCATGTTATAAAGGAATAGACCAGAGAAAAACATAACAATATATATCACAAAACATTTGATAGGACTTACATAAATAACTTTAGTTTGTCTCAGCAGTGATCAGAAAATTTCGATTTATGCAACCCGCACAACATTTTTATACTAATTTTTGCATATTTCTGATGTCATAAACATGAATAGTCACACATTGCATACTTTACAGTATTTTCACGCTCTCTCGTGGGGTTGCATTAACGTTCTGGTAAAAATTGTCATCAGTTTTAAAAATCCCATTTCGTGTTTATTCATTAAAAAGCACATGTTGTTTTATGTGTTCTATGGCTTTAAAGTATCAGTTCATTTGAGTTCATTAGCAGAAAAAAAAACTTTACATATAGTATGATATAGTTATATATATAGTTCACATATTTAGTTATATAGGGTACAAAATATACAAATATTAAATAACTAATAGAGCGCGACGATATATATATATTTTTTATGTATCACTCGCTCTATATATTGAACACTCAATATTTATTTATTTATTATATCATATAATATAGTAAAATATAATGGTAATTGGTAATACTATACAGTAAAAAATATTAAAAGGTATATTACTAATTTAATAGTATCATAGAGTAAAACATTGTACGTACTATTTTACTATAATAAACATTTTAAACAGTTTTTTTAATGTGACTGTATTATTGTAATGATTGCAAAGTGTCTTCAATCAACAGCTAGTTTAGTGATACCTATGACTGCAAGTAAAAATAATAAACATGGGATTATTTAATAGTAGTAAATTGATAGAATTCAATAAAAATTATTTTTAGGTTTGTTTGAATGCAATTGAACTCTTGCACATTATAATTTGCAAAAATAATATCGCAAATTTTTGCAATCCTTTTAAATGCTCTTTTCTCTCTTGTTTTTAGGTATAGAGTAAATTATACCTTGGCTTGATAATGCCCAAACTAAGTGCTTTCGAACAATGTGCGAATTATTAAAATCCGCGTCCGAATAAGCGTTCAAGGTCACAAAAAGAAGGCTTGCTTCGTTTTGTGACCTTGAACGTTTAGGACACGAATCCTATTAAATCTCATATTTTTGTAAAGCTCTTAATCTGCTAATTACATATCCTAGGTTAAATTTTAAAGCCACCCCTAAATAAAAAAGTTATTAATAAAAAACGAAAATCGAAAAAAAAATTAAAAAGTTAAGTTTACTGCATAAATCAATAGCTTTGAACTTTTAGATACTGTATTGAAGACAATTTTTTGAATTAGAGCCTTAATTTTGAATTTATAGACAGTTTTAATTTTAGAAATTTAGAGTATCCTGCGATATATGCAACTTTTGCTGCATATCTGCTAAACAAGTTGCCTATTTTACAGGCGCTAAGGTAAAAAAAATATCTGCAACATATTGATGAAATTCTTAGTTTGTTTTAATTAAAGAAAACTCTATACATTAGTAATCGTCTGTCTTACATTTTATTAAGCGATATTTTAACACTAAATTATAATAATTCAAAATTAAAATGCAGTAGGAATTTTTTTATTTTATTATAATTTTTTTTATTATAACAAATTAAAGGTACAAACAAATAAGTAAAAAAATTGAACTTAAATTACAAAAGTATTCAATATAAACTTAATATTATGAACAGCTCTGGACAAAAGTTTGAGAATCGGACATTTGTACACAGACTGTGTTTTTTCTCATCACAAAAGCCCCGAGTTGTTTTAGGTTAAACGGGATGAATAAATTAAGTAATTTATCCTAAACTTATGTCATATTAGCATAAATTATTCTAAAGTAGAATAACATAAAGAATTATGCTATGCAACATAATATTTATGCTTTCTAACATAGTTGTTATGAGGTCTAGCATAATTTATGTTGAATGGAACAATTTAAGCTGAAAATGAGCTAGCATAATTATTATGTATTTATTTTTGTATGTTTATAAATTTTGTTCTCAAACTTTTGTTCAAAGCTGTACAATGTTAAGTACACTAGAAATTTCCTTAAGTACTCTTACTTTATAAGACTTTTTAATCATGTTTTTTTATTTTTGAGAGGTCACAATTGACATGTAACTGTATGTTACTAGAGCAAGGTTTCCAACTATATAACAAAAAGAGGTAAGAATACTTGGTAACTCTTGTGACTTTAGTACAACGTATACGTTTAACATACTTAACAGTACGTAGTTAAAATTTAGATTTTGATAACAATTATATTATGTAATAATAATAAGAGAGCTTGTGCAACATAAATCTTTAAAGAGTATAATATGCCAGTATTTCCATTGTTTTGCAGCAGTTAATTTTATGGTAATATAAATCTTTATTTTTACTCATAAAATAGGTAGCTTTAACTAAAGTATTAAAAAAAGTTTTTTTTTTTTTTTTTTCTCACAATGATGGGTAAGTTTACACATAACTTTTATATAAGAATTAAATTGATTGTTGTATCTTCACAAAAAGAAGAAGAAAAAGAAACTGGAATATAAATTGAAAGTTTGTATGTTTTATCCCATATTTCACCATAAAATAGAAACTTATAATTTGAAAAATCATACAATGTTTTCAGTTTAAAAAATTGTATGTACATTATAACGCACAACTTTAAAAAAATATGGCAAAGCAAAGCTTATACAGCACCATAAAAAATATTAACTCTCTCCTTTAAATAACACAGCAACCTCAAAACAAAGATCGTAGTATTATATTTAGTCACTGTGAGTGAATCTCACATAAATAATAAAATATATAGTTTAACAAAGAACATAAAATCAATCAATGCTAGTGTAACAGTTCCTTAAAAAGCTAATAACATTTTTTTTATCAAGTATATATATATTGATTTTGTTGTGAACAATACGGGTATCTCTTTTTTTGTCACAGCTAGCAAAATATCTCTCTCGTTAATTGTCACGCGTAGCAAAATGTGTATCTCGTTTTTTGTCACGCAAAGCAATATGTGCAAGTCAAGCGCCATCTACATAACATTCGGAAATGACTTACACATTTTGCTTTGCGTAACATAAAACAAGATACACATTTGCTACGCGTGACAAATTACGAGATAGACATTTTGCTAAAAGTGACAAGAAAAAGAGATACTGTTCGCAACAGCATCAATATATTATATAGTTGTTGTTTTGTTTTTTTACCCCATGATAACAAATTTTATAAGACAGCTCCATTGTTAAATGGAAGACATGGATTTCATTATTTCTATGATCTATTATACTTTCAATGTCAAATGACAAACCCCTTGTAACAGTAAACTCTTGATTGTATAACATAAAATGTCCAGAAAATGGCTACACCGTCAAATCTTGACGTTTAACTACGTTGATACCCAGCATAGACCAAACTTAGTTCCAGTTGATACCAGAACTTATTTAGTACTTTTAGTACATTATGCAGTCAAAAAAATATTACTTTTGAGTTTTGTTTAAATCATACAAATGAATAATACCATCCAGACTCTTATTTTCTATTACAACCTTAATAACATAACAGCAATAATGAAATTATTTCCAAGAGTCTCACTGGGTCCCTCTATAGGGTGATTGCATTCATATAAAAATCAACGCCATATATGTGAGCACTAAATAACATGGGACAATATGGGAAAAATGACTCATTTTGCCAGTTTAAAAATACCTAGTAATATTTTTGAGAGCATTGATGCTGTTAACAGGTTGAATTAGGTTTTCAAGTACAGCTAGTATGTAAGAATAATAATAAAAACTATTTTTCCAAAGAAAATCGTCAAAAACCACGTTTTGTCCTATGCTGAGCAATGTTATTTATTGCTCCAGTATTGCATCGAAGCGCACTTAGAATGATGTCATGTGCATACACCCTATTTGTGAGGATTCTTTGACAGAAACAGGCAAGAAATTCACAAGTTCTTAGATTATAACATCACTCGGAAACTAGGTACTTAGGTTTGACAGTTTATTGAAGAGTAAGGAGAATATTTGGTAGCAGTTTGCATTGACATTGAATTTGGAATACTCTACAGCACACTCATGAGCTACTGTATCATTACCTTGTACCAAAAACATACCCATAATATTCTAGCATAAACTTGCACACCAACAACATAATTAAAAGTATAAAGGCACTACCATCATGGCGAAAATTTAAAGTTGGTCACAAAGGTGATGCTAAATAACTGTTTAGAGAACCTCAACAGAGAAGAGACAACCTCATGTTTTAGGCTGAACTGTAATATATATATGTCAGCATCAAAAACCGAAATTGACCCAAACTAGGTATTTTTGCTCATTTCGGCTTTTGGTTCGTCACTTTTTGCCAAAACCCGGAATGCCACTTTATTTCGGCTTTTGGTCACGAAATTTTGATCCATACTAGTTTTGAGCATTTTGCAAAAAGCAAAACCCGGTGTAAACATTTATATCTAGTTTTGGTCTTTGAATTTTGACCAGAACTAGTTGTGGTCAAAATAGAAAAATCAAAACCCGAAAAATGAACATTTCTCAACTCAGAATTTTATGCAATGATAAAAGACTATGATTATATTATAAATGCACGATGTTTTGGTATTATAATTGAGGTGTTGAAACAATATATTTTATTATTTTACTTGAAATGCAAAATATATGGCCTGAAAGATTAATTTGATTAGAATGCGCTGACCATAATCTCTAAATCTTATGGCTATAGATACGGAATATAAATTGAGACAATACGAAAAATAAACTTACTGTTTGACCTAGCAATGGACCACTTGCAATGAGCGTACTTTTTAAATTAATTTGAAATTTTCTTAATGCATTTCTTACAAAAAAAAAATTAAAAATCATTTTCCCTTTTTGCAACAATTACAAACATTTTATTGCAAGTGGTCCATTCAGTAATGGTAGTAATAGAGTATATTATTATTATTTTAAGGGGCTACTTACGATTAAATGTAAATTAAGAGCTAATCCATTAAACCACTAACCAAATGTTCACTTATAATTTGCGCACCAACAATATACGTGTGTTGTGAACTTTTTACATTCAAACACTTTCTTATCCTCTTTCTAACGAATATTATGCAGTTATAAACCATGTTTTCAGCACAGAGACAAACAGTCAACTGAATATACGCACAAGAAATATTTTAAAATAAATCGTTATCACTGGATAAAGTAAGGTGGACTTGAACTTTGAACCAATATGAGGGAAATTAGTCATAAGTCATAATAATATCACTCTTATTATTGTAAATTAAAATAAATATTTTTACTTTTTATATTTAACGGGTCGTGATTTAATATCTCTCTCTCTCTCTCTCTCTCTCTCTCTCTCTCTCTCTCTCTCTCTCTCTCTCTCTCTCTCTCTCTCTCTCTCTCTCTCTCTCTTTCTTTCTTATATCAAATAATTGAGTTGAGAAATGTTCATTTTTTGGGTTTTGATTTTTCTATTTTGACCACAACTAGTTCTGGTTAAAATTCAAAGACCAAAACTAGATATAAATGTTTACACCGGGTTTTGCTTTTTGCGAAATGCTCAAAACTAGTATGGATCAAAATTTCGTGACCAAAAGCCGAAATAAAGTGGCATTCCGGGTTTTGGCAAAAAGCGACGAACCAAAAGCCGAAATGAGCAAAAATACCTAGTTTGGGTCAATTTCGGGTTTTGATGCTAACATATATATATATATCGATGCTTCCGCGTCAAAAAAGATTATCTGCCGATTCCACAGACCCCGCGAACAGATTAACTGCGAATTCCATACTTTCCACGAGTGGAGTAACTGCAGATTCCGCCAGCGCGACCCGCAGATCAAGTGCAAATTTTTTATTGCTGGTTAATAGACTATCTACACTTTCCACGGGTTCACTTGCCGTGTTCGTAATTTTCTTTTTCTTTTCGCTATGTTTGACTTTTTAATGTTGTATTTAAAACATATAATAATAGATTTTAAAATGTCACAAAATAAAATATTATTTTCTTTGCTTTTGAATCATTTAGTTATTTAAATAATGGCAATATGTAATGAAAAAGTTAATACTCGATAATAATTATTATTATATTATACTACGTTTATTTTTATTTTATATATTTTTTATTTTTAAATTTTGTTTAATAGATTAGAAATTTCCAAGAGTTTTACAGAATGCCATTTTGAAGGTTCAAAGTCCACATTAGAATAACGTGGACAAATAATAATATCCTGCCCAATACTATAAACTAAATTCCGATGTTTAACCAAGAGAGCTCAGTTTTCATTCAGTCTGTGTTCTGAGTAGTATGCAGTTTACTGCTAATTTTTTTTACTGGCTGCTGGTATTGATGTATAGGAAAAAAAGTTATAATTTTATTAAATTATTAGGTCGTGAAGTGAATTATAATTTCAAAAAGAATTTTTTTTTTCTCAAAAGCAGTTTGTTCTCTCTTTCATTTTTAAGTTAAAAATAATAATAATTTGTATTTCGCCTTTAAAATTATGAAGTAAGTACTACAGTAGTATTAGAAAAAAAAAGTTTTTACAGGGAAATATCATTAAAAAAAGTGTTATGAATGTTAATTTAGAATATTACAGCTAAATAATTGACAAAATAGAGCATTTAAAAAAAAAAGTTGTTTACTATTAACAAAATTGGGTAAAGAAAAGTATATTTATATTGTTAGTTTTTTTTTTTTTTTTTTTCATCCTATAGGACTAATATTTTTTTTAAGGTAGTAATTTTAATAATTAAATAATCAATCGATGCTATGAAATTAAAAATAATAAAAATAAAATTAAGTGTATATAGCAATGCAGATAGTCTACTTGCTAAATGCACATGATCTCTTGGGGAGCAATAAAAAATTTGCACTTGCTCTGCGGGTCGCGCTGGCGGAATCTGCAGTTACTCTACTCGTGGAAAGTATGGAATTCGCAGTTAATCTGTGCGCGGGGTCTGTGGAATCGGCAGATAATCTTTTTTGACGCGGAAGCATCGATATATATATATATATATATATATAAAGAGTAAAGCAGATTAGCATACATTACAGCAACAATTTATATTTGCCTTAACCAATCAGATTTGAGAGATCGTTTTGGTAGCCAATCAGAATGCCAGAATGTTTGGGTACTTTTAGCAAGACTTTCAAAACGAATGTATTGCAGGTCTGCCTAAAACATGAGGTTGTCGCTTCTCTGTTCAAGCCATAGACCACATAAAACAACACGTGCTTTTTAATGAATAAACACAAAATGGGATCTTCAAAACTGTAGACAATTTTTACCAGAATGTTAATTCAGCCCCACGAGAGAACGTTAAAATACTGTCAAATTTGCAATTTTCGTAACTATTCATGTTTCTGACGTCAGAAACATGCAAAAATTAGTATGACAATGTTGTGCGGGTTGCATAAATCAAAATTTCTGATCACTGCTACAGAGCTACAGTTGGGTTTCGAGACAAACTAAAGTTATTTATGTAAGCCCCATCAAGTGTTTTGTGATATAAATGCTTATGTTTTTCTCTGGTCTATTCCTTTAAGGTTCTCTATAACTATTCACAATTGGATTGTTGTGGAAGACAGTTGAACTGCAGCATCAAAGGACCCCCCCCCCCCCCCCCAAAAAAAAATTATAATCCTATTTATAAACCTGTGCTCTATACTTTGGTGTATGTTTTGGTCCAATGGTAACTAACTTAAGAAAGTAGTTTATAATCTTGATGGCATGCCTCCTGCAGCAATGATACTTTCTCCAGTGATGTATGATGCATCATCAGAGCATAGGAATGACACAATCCCTCCCATCTCATCTGGGGTAGCAAACCTGTATACAAAAATAAAATATCATTAGTGTACCTCATTTTATACAATCGCCACCTGAACTGAACCAAATTGTGTGTCAGTTAAATAAACAATTTCAAAATATTACAAGAAGTTCAACAATAAAATTGTTTTTATAAATGATGTTTGTAAACCCTGTTTTTCGTGCACCAAACAAAAAACAAAAAATTACAATCACCTAATGCTTTTTAAATGGAATTGCGTTTTTTTTTTTTTTTTTTTTTTTTTTTTTGTGCAAGGGAACAGAGTTTACGAACATCATTTAAGTTAAGAAAAGATTGGACTTGTAATAATGAGGAAGACTAAAGAAAGAAGGGGGGGGGGGCATAATTTTATTTCATATTCTAAAAGAGGACATAGTCCTGAATAGATAGATATGCAAATTTGTATTTTTTTTAGTTCATTAAGTATTTTTAATTTGTTTTTGAAAATTGAAAAATGACATCACAGGTGGCAACTCATGCATGTGGGAATAGGAAAAAGTTGTAGCCTGTGATATCATTTTGTGACTTTCAAAACTTAATTAAAATTACCAAATGAAGTAAAAAATTAGAAATTTGCATATCTATCGATTTAAGACAATGTCCTCTTTAAAATATGAAATAAAATAACCACCCAAAAAATTCTAGAACATAGATCCTATAGTTAAAAAGTTATGAAATCAAGTGCTCAAGCTCTCAATTTTATAAAATTACATGAAATTTAAAAAACTGGCGTTTCACAAATTTGTTTAACAGAAAAAAAAAAATCTGTTACATTTTTTTCTTCACCACAGAATTAAAATATTTACCTCTTCATAGGAATACCACTGAGAGCTGCTTCTTTTGCACTTTCATTGGAATGTAGCTGCAACACAGGAGTGAAACATGTAAGTGATAGGTACCAAAGATACTATTTGGTATTCTAACATAGTTGTGTTACAAAGACTATCAATGTCTACAGTATTAGGAAAAAATCGTCTTTGCGATAATTAAAAATAACAATAATAAAACAAACTATAATGCTCTAAAAAAAATGTCAGATTAATTATTATTATTATTTATTTTTTGATAAATTTGAAACAAAAGAATAGGACAAACCAGCATGAGTCTTACCATAGTGAAGAGAGTCCCATAGTTCAGTGAAAATTTTGCTAGCAGATACAAAAAAAAAAAAAAACTATCACATTGGAAATATTTTGGCCATAAACTCCAAGAGAGATGGAGTATGTTATGCCTTCATTAGTCCTTACAGACTCAGAGAAACTATGAACTCATCATCATTCATAGTTTCTCTCTGTAAGGACTGATGAAGGCATAACATGCACACTCCATCTTTCTTAAGGCATAACACAATTCCCCTCTAGAGTTTATTGCCAAAATATTTCCAATGCGTTAGTTTTTTTATATCTGTGCTAACAAGATTTTCACGGAACTATGGGACTCTCTTATGGTAAGGCCCTTGCTGGTTTCTCTTGTCTTTTTCTTCCAAATTTATCATATCTAACCGTGATGGTTTATTTTCCTTAATTTATTTTATTCAAATTAAAATTCCATGGTGATAGCAGACATGTGTGGTGAACCATGTGATCAATATCATTTGTTGAAATGTACTAATCGTAGCATTAGTCTAACAGGTTATGCTCCAGAGTAATGTTTATGTATGTAATTAATGTATGTATTTTTGTAAATTTTAAACTATATGTTGTACACCATGTGTGTTTATTGAATAAAATTAATAGCGGACTATAACAGAAAATGATGCACAAAAATATTCAGAATTTTGTGGCCATTGTACAAACTGTAGAAGTTTCTTGTTTCTATATAGACAATGGCTGTTGGGCAGAGCCTACTCTTACTGTTATTTCCATACCAACTACGGTAATTTTTATTTAATTACAGTACATATCATGACGCTATAGTACCTTTCGGGGTAAGCCAACAACATAGATGGGTTTTATCCTGACTCAGTGATAGACCTCCACAACTTTCTATCCTGACATATTTCTCTTGCTAACATTGAAATGATATAGAACATGCAATGATAGAACAATAATAGAACAAGCTATAACTAGATAAACATAATGCTAGTTCAGACACATCAGCAAGATCACTGGATTAAAAGATTGTGGTGACAAATTCCTTTGATGTCAAAGCAAGTCTTCAATCTGAGCCAATCGGCACTAGAGTTGGACATAGCATGATCACAAGAAACCAATCAGCATGTCAACGCCTTCTCGTTTGAATTGTGTGGGGGCCTACAATCCAAACTCCCCCTACCTCATTTTACTCTCATCCCTCACCCCTTCTCCTCTCCCCTTCCCCTCTCCCACCTATACCTATTCCAAACTAACCAACTTGCCTTCACTACACTCTAAGCAACTGAAGAAGAGGGCTGTTGCCCTCGAAACGTCTTAAAACTTGTAAATATATTTGTGTAACCTGTGTCACCAAGATTTTCACCAAGCTATGGACCTCATCGTGGTAAGGTGCTTGTTGGTTTCTCCTATCCTTTATTCTTTGATTATCAATTCAAAATTCAAACCGAAATGGTTTTAGCCTTTCCTAATTAATTACATAGTTGATAGTAGTGTTATTCATAAACCCCTAATGATGTTGGTCTGGTAAACTCTGTTTATGGTGCTCCAAACCACAAAAAAAATGACAATCACCAAATGCTTTTTAAATGGATTGCACATTTTTTTGGAGCAAGGGAATAGATTTTACAAACATCATTCCTGTTTTCTTGCTAAAAAAAAAAAAAAAAAAAAAAATGTGCACTATGTTTGAATAACCAAAGTTGATCATCATTTTAGTAGCAGAAAAGAGGGTTTACGACCAACGTTCTTGTCTCAGACTTGCAGTCCAGTGAACTTGATGTCAGTATAAAAGTGACTTACAGCAGCTGAGAACTTTGTCTTGACAATACCAGGTGCCAGACAGTTGACTCTAATGTTGTCATGGGCAAGATCTTGAGCAGCAGCTTTCGTCAGACCAAGCAAGGCAGTCTTGCTCACAGAGTATGCTCCCAGCAACTGAAAACCATACACATAGTAGTTCATTAATAATTGCATTACAAAAACAGCAATTTATAAATTTGATAGAATAATACATAGATTAGGAAAAATGGGGAATGGGAGATAGTAATGAGCACTAACAGGGATGCTGTGGCAGAGAAAAATTTTCTAGCCCAGGCCAAAAGAAAATTTATAAGCATATGAACTAGTGGCTTATCGATGGCTCCGCAGAAAACTGAACTATCTATAGTCTCCGCGCGCCTCAAATTTGGAACATCTGTGCTCTCCGCCTCTCCCGACTTTGAAGCATCTCTTACCAGTGCTCCATTACAGATGCTTCAAATTTGGGAGAGGCGGAGAGCGCAGATGTTCCAAATTTGAGGCGCACGGAGGCTATAGATAGTTCAGTTTTCCGCGGAGCCATCGTTATGTTTTTCTGTGGAAAGCGAGCATCAATTATTGCATAGATAATTTTTCCTAATATGTATTGAAAACAGCAATAGGATAGGATCAATATTGAAGAAAATTATAGAAATCCAAGGAAGGGCCGTACCAGAGTAGAAGTTCTATGGAAAGGTCAAAGTCTCACGTGGCACAGAGTTATACAGTAAGGCCCTTGCTGGTATTTCTACCATTTTCTATCATATTGAATTTATGTTGTTATTTTTTACGCAATAATAAATAGCATTTAAAAATTTGCACTAAAGATTCTCTTTTCACTATCATGAAAAATTAAGAATCAACCACTATGATTATCTTGATGATATAAAAGAAAAGGACAGAGGAAATCAGGCAAATAGTGAAAAAGTAATAGTGAAGAGAGTCCCATAGTTTGATGAAAATCTTGCTACCACAGAGATAAAAGAAGTAACAAATATTGGACTATGGCATTGAACTCCAAGAGAAAGCAGAGTATGGATGTGTGCCTTCTGCAATCCTTACAGACTCAAAGAGAAAATAGCAAGATTTTAGTAGAACAATGGGACTCTTCTTCAAGGTAATTAAGACCCTTACTAGTTTCCTCTATCCTTTACAGATCAGGAATAAATAAAAACTAATTCATTAATTTAAATTCTATAAGTAAAAATTGTTTCCTGGTATTTATGATTATATTTACGATAAATTAATGTTTTTTTAAAAAAAGCACAAACTCACAGAGAAGGGTTGAAATCCTGCAATGGATGAGACATAGACTATAGCCCCTCCTCCCCTAGCTCTTAAATGTGGCAGAGCTTCCTTGGATAGCAAGTAAGCAGCTTTCAAATTCACGTCAAATATTTTGTCCCAAGCTTCTTCTTCACACTGCAACACAAATAATAAAGCTTTAAAAAAAAATCTTAATTAGTGTTGTTCATAACCCCTCTTTTCTTGCACCAAAAAATTGCGCATTCCATTTAATTATAGCTAATTGTCATTTAAGTAGCAGAAAACAGAGTTTACGAGCAGCATTATTGATGTTTGTAAATCATATTTCGTTGCTCCAAAAAAATTGCATAATTCCAATTAAAAAGCCCTAGGTGATTGTCGATGTTGTTGCGAGCAATGTGTATCTCATTTTTTGTCCCATGAAGCAATATGTTGTGTAAGTCGAGCGCCACCTACATAATGTTCGGAAATGACTTACACATTTTGCTTTGCAGACAAAAAATGAGTTACAGTTACACATATTGCTCGCAACAACATCGTTTTTTTTTTTTTTTTTTTTTTTTTTTTTTTTTTTTTTTTTTTTTTTTTTTTACACTAGTAAATACTGTAATAACATACATACATACATAATCATGACGCTATAAATCCCTTTCGGGGTAAGCCAACAACACAGATGTTTTATCCTGACCCAGTGATAGACCTCCACAACTTCCTATCCTGACATACTTCACTTGCTTCCGCCAGTCTCATACCTTGTTTCATACATTTCCTTTTGCATTTCATACTGCGTACATTCTTATTTTTCAAACATCTTCCAACCACCTCAGACCAGGATTTTTTAGGCCTGCCTCTATCTCTCCTTCCATCCACTCTACTATGAAATACCTGCTTTGCTATTCTTTCATCACCCATTCTCTCAACATGACCAAACCACCGTAATACACTGTTCTCATACTTCTCAGTCACAGTTTCTTTTACTTTCTTTTAACAACACGTGATATGTATAAATGAGAGAAAAAAAATATGGTTCATATTTTAAGATTAAAAAATAATAGAGAATATAGGTAGAAACAATGAATTGAAAACTAATAAAACTCCCCGATTGTATAGTTTATAATAAATACAGAACATAAATAAATTAGAGAATCATTGTTTTTATTTATTTTCAATTCAATGTGCTCTCTCTATCTCTCTTAATTTTATCATATTATACATACAGTAGGGTATACATAGGGATTTTCTCAAATATGTTATTGTGCTACACCTTCTCCTAAGTCCCATCAAGACAGAATTTTTATCAATAAGTTCAAAGAAAACCGTGGGCCAAATGGGTTATGTTTTAAGTTTTAAACAATGACCCCTTATGGTGAATTATGGAATTTAACTACAAATTTAATATAGGCCTACCCTAATATCAAGAATAATAATAAAAACAACAAAATCTAATTTAAAATAGTTTGTACAACTCCACACTATCTTATCAAAATGAGATAAGATGGGAACAAAAAAATGCAGTAATTTTTTTTCTGCAAAAAAAAAAAAAAAAAAAAAATGTATGTACAATGCCATACTACAGATTTATTGCGCCGCATTATAAATTTCTAAATTGCATAAATCCATAAAAAGTATCTATATTTTTGCAAGTATTACACCCATTCAAAATATTGAAGAACTGGTAATAAAATAATGGATCTATGTTACTTATTTTTACCTCTAGCACAGGTCCTACAGCAGGATTAGCAGCAGCATTAGAAACTAGAATATCTATGCCTCCAAATTTAGCTACAGCTTCTTTAAACAGCTTGACTCTGTCCTCAGGTTTAGAAACATGACACACAGTTCCCCAGGCTTGAAGTCCTTCTTTGTTCAACTGATCCACTGCACGAGATACGTTTGCCTGCTTACGACTGCTTAAAACAACTTTAGCCCCATCTTGGGCTAGTCGCCTGGCAATGGCAAATCCAATGCTGTGAACATTAGATTATAATGTTAGTTTTAGTACATATATATGAAAAGTAGAGTTATAATAAGGGTAATTAAAATCCTATAATTTAAAGTTTTAGCATAGAGGATGAATAATAAAATATACAATTCAATACTTTATTTTTTATTTTTGTTATTATTGCTGTTTTATGAAATATAATGATATTTAATCTGTACAGCCTGATTAGCTATACTTAAATATTTAAGATATGCCACTTTTTGAAGAAAGCAGCTAAAAAGTATGTTCAGGTGAGTGCTACATAAAAAGAAAAAAATGTGGTGAAGGAATATTAGCATAAGAGTTGACAGCAGCACTTATCTGGAAACTTTTAATATGTAGCTGTACAGTATATCACACATTTGCTACAGTGTTGCCAAGCCATTTTTTTCTTCTATAATATGCATGATTATCCGTGGTTATATACTGTAGTAAGCAAATAAACACAAAGACGAGAGAGAGAGAGAGAGAGAGAGAGAGAGAGAGAGAACCCTATGTACGGTATATAGAGACTTGTGCAGGTAAATAATTATTTGTTTACAAAGGAAAATAAACCATTGCAGTTATGAATGTAGCAAATAATTCTGATGCCACCTTGATTGAGTTCAATCCTATATCCTTAGCCCTCTATATTTCATGTTTCATTATTACAATTAAGTTACATGTCTGCCAATAATTGAGAAGTTCAGATGTCCGGACCCAAGGTAGGCTCACTAGGCTGATGTGACGTCATGTAAATTGTTTTGCCCATATGGTTAACATTGCTGTACTGCTGTTAACTATACGTGTGACGTCATAGCAGCTAGTGAGCCCCCCCCCCCCCTCTCTCTGGTCTGGACCTAGTGACATAGCCAAGATTTTGCAACAGGAGCCTATAGTGAGCATGGGTAAAGGGGGGAAACCACTCCCTTTGCCCATGCTTTTTCATACCTGACGGAGGGGGTCCAGACTTCCAAAACACCCCCCTGACTACGCCTCTGTCCGAACCAGGTCCGAACCATTCATTTATATATTGTGCAGCATAAATATGATATAGGAGTGAATATGCTCTTTTTATATACCGTTGTTTCATTTTAACATGAAAACACAAACCAAGATAATTTTTTTGTGGAGGGGACAGGTTCGATGAAATTTAAATAACATATGTACATATTATGTTATGAGGATTTCCTTGATTTAAAACGGAAAAAATAGGGCGACCGGAAAGACGGGAACTCCGTCTCCTTGAAAATTCCTATGCGAACCAGCCCTCAAGCCAAAAAAGTTTCCAGTTTCGAAACGTTAGGTGCATTATATTTATAAATAAAAATCCCTCGTAAATTGTTTACTAAACACCTTGATACGTATGTTTTCTAAAGGCGTAAAAATCAATACATACGTATAAATATGAAGATGACATGCAAATATTTCAAAATACATAAAACTCATAGTTACCCATCGGTTGATGCAGTGATGACAGCAACTTTACCATTTAATTTTCCAACTCCAGTTGCAGAACAAAAGTTTAACTTTCGTGTAATTAAAGTAGAATTATTCATTGTTAATGTGGCTAAACTTTTAAGCATGTTAGACGTGTAAAGGTGTAATAGATTACAATTTAACGGAATAAATTACTCTTAATTAATCTTAATTACTTAATCTTAATCTTAATTACTCTTAAAAGCACTTCAAGATGGCGGCAATCTAGTATGCCCCGTCAGTGACTGTGCCAATTATTAGTGTTTTGACCAAGTTATTAACCAACTAGAAGAACATTGACATCGTCAAAATGTCTATGAACAACCACAGTGACTCTAGAACAATTAATTCACACGTTTTCGTAAATAACTCGCAACGAAAATACAGTGATGTGGTGCGGTATACACCACTGAAGGATCGAGAGCGCAGCCAGCTGGCAGCGGCACACCCACCTCCCATGCGACCTTCACTACCGGTAGCATCACAACAACAACATATATCAACCTCAGAACGTATGTACTATGAACATGAAATACAAAAGTTAAAATCAGAAAATAAACTCCTTCGTCTCCAACTAAATGAAAGTGAACGGCGGTATGCAAAAGCACGCCAAAATATCCCACTCAAGAAATTACCTTATACACCAGAACTTAATGAGTACATTGATCTAACAGAACACACCACCATCACCAACCCTACAGACACTAAATGTACTATCACATACGTTGAAGGTAATGTCTTAACAGCGGAAGAAGGAATTATTGCGCATGCAGTCGCCGCAGACTTAAAGTGCAGTGCAGGCGTCGCTAAGTCTATCAAGAAAACGTTTGGTTCACCACCTAAACCAAAACAAACTCCTAAGCCAGGAGATGTAGTAGTTCAAAACTCCGCAAAAGCAAAAGTTATCAATGTAGTTACCAAGTATGAATCTCGCCACAGATTATACCAAAACCCCAATCAGTTTATCAAGAACTTCAATACTGGGCTCCTTGGGCTACGCCGTTATTGCAAATCTAACAACGTCAAGCAGTTAGCCATGCCACGTATTGGCTCTGGACGTGATCAACTGAAATGGAGCTACGTTGAAAACAAACTCTATCAGGTATTTAATAAGCTGGATGTGAACATTGTTATATACTCACTTCCATCAAAACAACCAGCCCCAATCCAAACACCACTACAGCAACCAGCCCCACTAAATGACAATCAATGTGAAACCATCAAGAAAACAGACTGTGCTCCTACCCCATCTGTCAATCACAGTTATTCCCAAGATCTCATCGATATTTCATTCGCAATGACAACGAACCCCACAACCTATATCCTACCAACAAACACTTACTTCAACACCCCTCTAGAACCAATCCCATCACCATACATAGATGCACTCCACAACCTAAACCTCCTTGCCTCCATTTCACAAGCTTCTACTTATCACCCAACAATCCAAACTAATCCTACTGAACAACCAAATTTTCAAACTCCTCAACCAATATTAACTCAGTCATAAATCAATCAGTACACAATAGCAAGGATAGAGAATCACTAGGCATAATGCACCTTAATATACAAAGTCTTAACAACTGTACCTTACAACTTGAAAATTACCTTTCCTCATTGCCTAACTTAAAAATTGCTTGCATCACAGAACACTTTATACTTGATTGTGATCTTTCAAAATTTACTATTAATAATTTTACACTTGCTAGCGTGTACTGCAGGAAAAATTCACTGAGAAATTGTGGTGGTTCTATGATACTTGTAGATAGTATAGATTATATTGATCGCAAGGATATCATAGAACTATCTGTAGAAAATAACATAGAAATGTCTGCCATTGAATTCAATATATTAGATGAAAATATTGTACTGGTATGTATCTATAGACCTCCACTAGGAGATATAGACCTATTTTTTAAAACATTTGAATTCATAACTAAAAAAATTTATAAAGAAAATAAAACCCCCATAATATGTGGAGACTTCAACATAAATATGTTAGTAAGTACCACCTATAGTGATCATTTTTGTGATATTATTAACATTTGTAACCTAGAACAAACAATTCAAGAACCAACTCGTATTTGTAATACTACATCTACACTTATAGACAATATCTTTGTAAGTAAACTATTAACATCTGAGCTAACCAAAAGTGAAGTGATTGAATGTCCTTTTTCAGATCATGAAGCTCAGATAGTCACAATTACATATGAGTCCATTAACAATAACAATAAAGTTTTTGATAAGCGTAGAAATTTTAGTGATAAAAATAAGACATATTTTAAAGAACTACTTGCCAACGAAAAATGGGGCCATATTTATGATTGTAAAGATGATATGAATACAGTTTTTAAAAAATTCCATGATATAGTATTAGATCACTTTGACAAGGCTTTTCCTCTTACTCATGTAACAAAAAACAAAAAAAAATTTAGAAAGAATAAAAATAATTTTATGACTAAAGGCCTTTTGATCTCGCAAAAAAAAGTCAGAATTTTGAAAAAATTATCGTCTCTTTACCCTGATATATGGACACCTGAATATGCTAAAAAATATAAATTTATATATTTCAAACTTATAAGGGTGGCTAGTAAACTTCAAAACTACTATACAGTAACTAATTCAAGTAATAAATCAGAAACTATGTGGAATCTGATCAGGAAACGTCATGGTAAAACTAAAGTCAAAACTAACGTTGAAGAGGTCATCTTTAACAATGAAACATATACACAAGAAAATGATATTGTTAACTGTTTTAGCAAACATTATGTTGAATGTACGGAGAATCTTAAATTAAATTTGCCTAAAGAAAAGATCAACAAAATATGTATGAAAATGTAAAATATATTGAAAAAACTCTATTTTTATTTGCAGTTACAAACTCTGAGGTACTTTCATTCTTAAAACAACTAAAAAATAAAAAATCCAGTGGCTTTGATGAAATTTCTGATTGTCTACTTAAATTTTGTTGTAACGAAGTCACTGAAGTTTTAACATTTCTTATCAATAAATCCTTTGAAAGTGGTATCTTTCCAGAAATGCTCAAACTTGCAATCATAAAACCATTATTTAAAAAAGGAGACCGTAAGGATCTAAATAATTACAGACCTGTAAGTTTATTATCTGTTTTTTCAAAAATTTTTGAACAGGCATATCTCAGTAGATTATTATCATTTCTGGAAAGACATAAAATATTTTCACAATTTCAACATGGTTTCAGAAAAAAATATTGCACTGAAACCGCTATCTTTGAATTAGTAGATGCTTTGCTAGAAAGCATTGACAAAAAGGCAAAAACAATAGGTATGTTCCTGGATCTGTCCAAAGCATTCGACATGGTAGATCCAGAAATCTTATTAAAAAAATTGTATAAGTACGGTATACGTGGTAAATCATTAGACTGGATACGTACCTTTTTAGTTGGACGTAAACAAAAAATTCATTTATCAAAAACAAAAAATAATTGTAAGAAAGACTTCTACTCTCAAGTAGAGGAACTTAAGTATGGCATTGGGCAAGGCACTAAGCTTGGCCCGATACTTTTCCTTATATATATTAATGACATGCCACTATCTGTACTGTCCAAATGTTGCTTGCCTATAGTGTATGCTGATGATTCCAACTTTAAAATCACCGCTTGTGATAACATTACCCTAAAACAAAATATAAAAACTACCTTTGCTAAAGCTCAGACATGGCTAGATAACAACGAGCTTATCTTAAATGTAAATAAAACTGAAATACTACAATTTCAAAATATCAGAAACAAAAATGAAAAAATTGATTCAATTGACATAGGAGATACATCTATTAAAATAGGAAATCTTGCTAAATTCCTAGGAGTTTTAATTGATGATGACTTACGATTCAATCATCACGTCTCACAAGTATGTAAAAAAATATCATCTGTTATTTTTGCTCTAGGAGAACTAAGACATGAGACTGAAATTAATTGTCTACTTACATTATATTATGCAAACTTTCATTCCATTCTTAAATACGGTATTATATGTTGGGGGAACTCCATCGATAGTAATAGGGTATTTATATTACAGAAAAAAGCTATACGTACAATGTTATTCAAAAAGAGAACAGAATCTTGTAAAGCTCTGTTTCAAATGTTAGGGATATTACCCTTCCCCTGTGTTTATATACATGAATGTGCAATATTTGTTAAAAAGCATGAACCACGCTTCCGTGACCATGAAACTAACCACAATCATGCTACACGAAGACGTGAACTAAACATAACTCCTAAATATTGTAGACTGGAAATGTATCGTAACGGCCCATTCATGTCATGTGTTAGAATATATAACAACTTACCCTCTGAACTCAAATCTATTAGCTGTATTAAATTATTCAATCATAAACTGAAAAACTACCTCATGAATAAATGTTTTTACAGCCTTGATGAGTTCTATGATAATGACACAAATTAATTTATATACATTTCATGTTGTATTTCTATTATACGGATGTTTATGTATTGTGTATATATATAATATGTACCATGTATTATTATTATTAATTTCTCTTTTGTTTACTTTTACATTGACTAATGGGGGAGCAGGCATCTCGGGACTGGCTTTGGGTTGCTTCGGTCACACCCGCCTCCGTTTCGACAACCTACGTAAGCGTAGTAGTTGAATGCGGAGGCGGGTGTGGACGATATCACTTGGAGTCGGCCTAGAGATGAATTGACCCTTTATTGGTCAGTATACAACATAGTAAGTAAGTTGACAATTCCATATCATGTATTATTATTTTCTATCTTTTTGTTTTCTTTTATATTGACTTATGGGGGAGCAGGCGTCTCGGGGCTAGCTTTAGGCTGCTTCGGTCACACCCGCCTCCATTTCGACAACCTACGTATGCGTAGTAATCGAATACGGAGGCGGGTGTGGACGATATTGCTTGGAGCCGGCCTCGAGATGACTTGCCCCTTTATAGGTCAATTAGTATGTAACATAGTAAGTAAGTTGACAATTCCATGTAAAACCTTATACAAATGTAATTTATTATGTTTGATTGTAGGAGAGTGGAAATAAAGAATTTTTGAATTTTGAATTTTGAATTTTTTATCAGATTTAGATAAATTTACAAAATTAATAACAGCTGACATTTGTGACGTCACAAATTTAATCAGCTGATCAGTGTTTATTAAAAAATGGCGGCCCCCGGTATGGATCAACAAGGAGATCACGATAATAATAAAGGAAATGGACTACTTTTATACTGCTACAATTATTCTTACTACAGCCAAAAGGTAATGTAATATCTATTTTATAATATTACTTTTGAAAATTGCAAATTCAACATGTTTTTCGCAATTTATTTGCATATCAAAATTTGATACTTTTTTTGCAAGCTTTCAGTCTTGTGAGTATTTATTTTTTAATTGTCAAATATTTTGTTATTGTTTCATTAAATTCTTAATCTATTTGTAATTTTCCTTGCTGCCAAATATTATTCTATATTAGAAAATGATTTTCTCTTAAAATACATGTATAAATATTAAAATAATGATATTAACAAATTCACACTAATTTCTCAAGGCTGGAAATTTTTGTGACGCAAATTTTTAGAAATGACCTTAAAAAAAATACTAAATCCGCTTAGTTTCTTAAAGTGTCTCATAGTTTTATTTATAGATGTTAATATAAACATTCAAGGATATGATGAGCACAGATATAACATACATATTAATGTTGAAATAAAATATGCAGTTAGTTAAAATGCAATTCCAAAATATGATCTCGTTTTGATACATATGTCCATTATATTGAAGTCACAACTTTTTTTTAGATACTTTTATCTATCTTTTGAAATATTTTTTATTTTAATTTGGCATTTTATTTTTACATGCTATTTAAAATTATTACATATATGAATTTACATATTCAATGCGTTGTGGAAGTAGAAGGGTGTGATTTAAACCAAACGTTTTGTAAAGATGATAACTGACATCAGGGTCGGACTGTCCCTCAAGAGGCCTTGTCCGCGAAATAAATGCAACACCCTCTAGGGGCCTAAAAAGACACCCTCATCACATCCTTATTGGGGGACCAAGGGACTTCCCAACAGGGGGCGGCATATCCGCTATCGGGGACTATTTCGTATCGACAGTCCGAGCCTGACTGACATTAATGTTTAAAATCACATTACTATTAAGAAACAAATATTATATTTTTTATCATGTGTCAAATTTTCAAACTTGTTGTTAATTATGTAGTTTTTCACAGGTAATTATGGCACTACATGAAAAGAAAGTACCCTTTACAAATCGAGAAGTCCAAATCACTAAAGGAGAACAGTACGAACCTTGGTTTTTAAGTATCAACCCTAAAGGAGAAGTACCTGTGTTAAAAGATGGTGTCAGAGTCATTCCCGATTCTTCAAGAATCATTGATTATCTTGAGGATAATTTTAGTAATGGTAAGAATGAGTAACATCGTTGGTCTTACTAGCAATGTTTTGTAAAACTCTCCTTGTTGGTTACGTTTTCCTAATTTTACGGCATTGCTATATGAAGTGGATACTTAAAGGTATAGAAAACATGAAACAACATGTTCTTTTTAATAATTAAACACAAAATGGGATCTACAAAACTGTTGATAAATTTTACCAGAATGTAAATGTGGCCCCACAAGAGATCGTGAAAAAACTGTAAAGTATGAAATTTGCGTGAATACATCTATGTCTAGATATATTTATGACGTCAGAAATGGCAAAAACTAGTATAAAAAAAATATTCTGTGGGTTGCATAAATTGACATTTTCTGATCACTGCTACGGCATTACAGTTGGGTTTTGAGACCAATTACTGTTGTATTTAAGTAAGTCCCATCAAGTTTTTTTTTGACATAAATGCTAATGTTTTTATGTTGTCTATGCCTTTAAAGAAATAATGATGTTTAATATTGAGTAGCTTATATTGCTGACCCTTGTACCGCAACGAAATCATAAAATTTCACAATTATACACTGAAATGCATTACTAAAATTGAAAGTTATTCATTTCATTTCGGTACGCTCCTCCCAGATAAATCTAACTGCAGCGTTCATGTTTCCAAATGTTAAATACAGTATATCGTCTCTATGGCATCAAAATGTTTCAAATGAAATTGTCACAAGCGTGCCAAACCTTCCATCTGACAATGTAAACTCGTGTAGATGGAACGTTTGACAAGCTCGTGATAATTTCACTTGATATATTTTGACACAATAGAGACGATATGGAAAAACTTTACGTGTCAGGTCAGATTTATTTGAGAGGAGTGTACAACTGAACATATAATGAAGAAATTTGTGATATCAAAATTCATAAAATTGAGAACTATGAATGAATTTCCACCATACTTGTAAACCTATCCTCACTTTCTTAATTTTCAAAGTAAGCATGATTTAATTACAGAAATATAATACTTATATACCAATAGAAATTATGATAATAAGATGTATTAAATTCCTTATGTGTTCTCAGCTTCATTCAGTGGAAAAAAATTCTTCACTGGCTTTTGTATAGTGTAGCATTACTTGCATAATAAGCATTAGTATCAAGTAACAATTTAAACTTACTGAAAGGAGATATTTAATGCAACATCTATATTTCATTGCAGTTCTCTTAGGTACTGTAGCTTATAAATTGATGATGGATGTTATGATTTTTGTTTATGGTGGCAGTGTCACAAAATTCCTGGTTTTATGAACTAGGCTAGAGAGATTCATAGCAGCCATCAACCCAAAATCACAGAATGATTTTATGATTAAATATTAATGAACTGGGAGAGAGTAAGCTTTCAACAATTGACTATGAGAACAAAAAATATGATGTCCCTGTCAAATTCACTATCTTTGATACCCCAATTTTCAGTTACCCCCCCCCCCCTCCTTTTGGTATGTTAAAGCTCAGTGACTATTTTTAATGCCTATCTCTGTCACTTCCAAAAATAATACAGAAACATACAAAACTTTTTTTTTTAATCTGATTTTGTAAAATGTAAATGTTCTATAATTTTTAAGACATATGAAGGAAAATAAACTATCACGGTTTGTAATGATAACTTATGATACATTTTGATAATTGCGGAAAAAAAATGGAAAGAATGCCACTGTTGATTGACAAGAAGATTTTACTGCATAACACACAGATACTGTAGATTTGAAAGAAAAAAAAAACTACGAGAGATCAGCGTGAAAGTGGATATTCAATCTCCCATTTTTTTTCCCATCCTTTAACCTATCTTTATGTTTTTCTATTGAAAAAATGAGCCTTAAAAATACTTTAAGGAAAATAAACCATTGTGGTTAGGTATGATAAATTTGAAAGACAAGGATAGGAGAAACCAGCAAGGGCCTTGCCATAGTGAAGAGGGTCCCATAGTTTGGTGAAAATCTTGCTAGCACAGATATATGCATATACAGTATATAAAAAAGTGTTAGTTTCTTATATCTGTGCTAGCAACATTTTCACCAAACTATGGGACTCTCTTTACTATGGTAAAGCCTTTGCTGGTTTCTCCTAACCTTTTCTTTCAAATTTATCTTATAAATATTCTGTTATATATAAAGCTAAATTTGTTTGGTTTTGGTCTGGGTAAGAACTTATTCTCTCACTTGTCAGCTACCTCAATTTTCCTATCCTATCTAATATTTATTTATGAAACCTTTCTACACAAGTGAAACATATTTATTTATGTATTTCAGGTAACAAACCTCGACTGGTACCTAAAGATTTAGGTCCAGGTATCAGACAAAAAGTTGATCATTTCCGTACAGTTTTGGACCAATTACCAGCAGGAGTAATCACCATGGGATCATTTTACCATCCAGAATTATGTCAAGATCGTCGTTTTCCATTTAATTTTCCAATAGGAGTTATGATCAAACGTAAGTTTAGTAAGTGAAGTATTTAAGTCTAAGTATGGTGTTTGCATATTAGAATTTTAATCTTACTCTTTGCTGTATATGTAGTTATTAATTGCAAAAGTATTCTCCTAACTTCATTGTAATTAGCAGAATGGGAATGGTATCTGTATATAAAAAAGCATATCTGTAATATTTGTGATTAACCATAATACGAGAGGCTTCAAACTTTCACAAGCCCTAAAAGTGCATTTCCACCCCCCATCCTTTACCTTTTCCAATTACTGTGGAATTTAAAGTTTGGTTGCCAAGAATGTATCAAAACTCTCCTATTTTTTACATTTATTCAGTTTTGTTTTTTCAACCATAAATAGGGTTTTAAAAACTTTTCTTTTCTTCCTTTTACAAAGGAAAAAAATAGGCTATATTTTTTATCCATTTTTTTTGAATATTTTATCCTTGCCTCTTTCAATTAATTTTCAACAAAAAAATTGTGTTAACTAGTAGGAAAGAATATTTGACACTAAAATCTGAGAGAACGATTATGATTAAATATTAATAAATGAAATGCTTCAATAATGAATATCTAATTAACTGTTAGATAGTGTTAGATAGAAAGGGTGTCACTGTTAGTTGAAAATTCGTTATCTCCCATTCCCAACTTTATTTATTTTCTTTATTTTTTTTTATTTTATTATTATTATTCTTAGCCTATTATTTTTACTGCAATAGCCTATATTTTAGGAAAAAAAAACATCGAGGTTGGTATATAAATGTAAAAAATTTAAATGTTTATAAATGCAATAGATCCTACTATGGTAAGGCCGTTGCTGGTATTTTTATCCTTTACTATAACATTGATCCTAACTGCTATTTCTTTTTCTTCTTTTGAATTAAATTATCCAGTAATATTGAAAGATTATTGCAATTGTAGGAATGGATGTAAACAGTCCTACAGCACTTACAGCCCTTGCTGAGAAAAGCCCTGAACACAGTGAATCTCTGATGCAGAAAGTAAGATTACAAGAACAGAAGAGATTGTTAGTGGAAGATAAAGATCAATATCTCAGAGTTCTCTCTCAAGTTGAGGAGGTTTTGAGCGAAGTTGAGGCAGAATTAGCCTCACATACCGAAGGTAAAGTATCACTAATTATTCTCAGTACTATTGACTAATAAAGGAAAAACTACTTTGAAGCCGACTATAAGTAATTATGCTCATATCCGCTTCCATTTTGATGTTCTGCGCATGCGATTTACGTAGAAACAGAAGCGGATGTGACAGAAATCACTTAAAGTTGGCTTCAAAGCAGTTGTTCCTTGATTAGTCAATAATTAAGTTAGATTGCCTACAGTTTTTAGTGTTAGTTTAAGCTTTCTTCAAAATTTACAGTACCCATTGATATTTTTCTCAAGTTTAAAGTACAACTGGGGTGACTTTGAACACCCAATTATCTCTGTATTGGGACCTCATTTTAGAAATTTGAATAATCTTACAATGGTCCTCTTCGACATCGGCGAGCCACGCCCCCTTCGTGACCTTGAGCAACAAACCAGTGGCAGAAAGTCGCTCTACATGCAAATAACATAGGAGTTATAGCTAAAAGGACCATTTTGTTAGAGAGGGTTAAAATTAACGCAGGGACTTTAAACTTGGTATATGTTAAGACAATTAAATTAACTTTAAGTTGACCAAGTTTCAAACCCCAGATCAACCCCTTTCACCCTTTCTAGGGGTGGTGAACATAACTATAATCGATTACTAGGGTGCATAGTAGACATCGTGATAACCCAATCTGGTGCCGGTTTAGGTGACCAATAAAGGTCATCCGTGGGGGGTTAGAAACATTAGTTCATAAATATGGGACGCCACATTAAATTTGACCACCCCCTAGGGGTGGTTTGGGGGTGAAAACCCCCCAAAATCAAAGTTCACCGATTTTGATAAAACAAACGTCCTGACTGGGGTTACTTGACCTTGCGAGAACAATGATGACCACCAAAATTGTTTAAACCCAACCCCTGATGACCCCTGAGGACCCGCAGGGGTCGGTTGACCCTTAAAATTCGAGTTCTCCGATTTCGATGGAAAAAACGGTCTGACTGGGGTAACTTGACCTTGCAAGAACAATGATGACCACCAGAAATTTTTAAACCCAACCCCTGAGGACCCCTGAGGACCCAGGCGTCGGCTGACCCTTTAAATTCGAGTTCTCCGATTTCGATGGAAAAAACGGTCTGACTGGGGTAACTTGACCTTGCAAGAACAATGATGACCACCAAAATTTTTTAAACCCAACCCCTGAGGACCCCTGAGGACCCAGGGGTCGGTTGACCCTTAAAATTCGAGTTCTCCGATTTCGATGGAAAAAACGGTCTGACTGGGGTAACTTGACCTTGCGAGAACAATGATGACCACTAAAATTGTTAAAACCCAACCCCTGATGACCCCTGAGGACCCAGGGGTCAGTTGACCCTTAAAATTCGAGTTCTCCGATTTCGATGGAAAAAACGGTCTGACTGGGGTAACTTAACCTTGCAAGAACAATGATGACCACCAAATTTTTTTAAACCCAACCCCTGAGGACCCAGGGGTCGGTTGACCCTTAAAATTTGAGTTCACCGATCTTGATGGAAAAAACGGTCTGACTGGGGTAACTTGACCTTGCGAGAACAATGAAGACCACCAAAAAATTTTAAACCCAACCCCTGAGGACCCAGGGGTCGGTTGACCCTTAAAATTCGAGTTCACCGATCTTGATGGAAAAAACGGACTGACTGGGGTAACTTGGCCTTGCAAGAACAATGATGACCACCAAAAATTTTTAATCCCAACCCCTGAGGACCCAGGGGTCGGTTGACCCTTAAAATTTGAGTTCACCGATCTTGATGGAAAAAACGGACTGACTGGGGTAACTTGGCCTTGCGAGAACAATGATGACCACCAAAAATTTTTAAACCCAACCCCTGAGGACCCAGGGATCAGTTGACCCTTAAAATTCGAGTTCTCCGATTTCAAAGGAAAACACAGGCTGACAGGGATGACCAATGGTGGTCATCATTGTTCTCGAAAGGTCAAGTTACCCCAGTCGGACCGTTTTTTCCATCGAAATCGGAGAACTTAAATTTTAAGGATCAACCGACCCCTGGGTCCTCAGGGGTTGGGTTTAAAAATTTTTGGTGGTTACCATTGTTCTTGCAAGGTCAAGTTACCCCTGTAAGACTGTTTTTTCCATTGAAATCGGAGAACTCGAATTTTAAGGGACAACCGACCCCTGGGTCCTCATCAGGGGTTGGGATTAAAAATTTTTGGTGGTCATCATTGTTCTTGCAAGGCCAAGTTACCCCAGTCAGTCCGTTTTTTCCATCAAGATCGGTGAACTCGAATTTTAAGGGTCAACCGACCCCTGGGTCCTCAGGGGTTGGGTTTAAAATTTTTTGGTGGTCTTCATTGTTCTCGCAAGGTCAAGTTACCCCAGTCAGACCGTTTTTTTCATCAAGATCGGTGAACTCAAATTTTAAGGGTCAACCGACCCCTGGGTCCTCAGGGGTTGGGATTAAAAATTTTTGGTGGTCATCATTGTTTTTGCAAGGCCAAGTTACCCCAGTCAGTCCGTTTTTTCCATCAAGATCGGTGAACTCGAATTTTAAGGGTCAACCGACCCCTGGGTCCTCAGGGGTTGGGTTTAAAATTTTTTGGTGGTCTTCATTGTTCTCGCAAGGTCAAGTTACCCCAGTCAGACCGTTTTTTTCATCAAGATCGGTGAACTCGAATTTTAAGGGTCAACCGACCCCTGGGTCCTCAGGGGTTGGAATTAAAAAAATGTCGTGGTCATCATTGTTCTCGCAAGGCCACGTTACCCCAGTCAGTCCGTTTTTTCCATCAAGATCGGTGAACTCGAATTTTAAGGGTCAACCGACCCCTGGGTCCTCAGGGGTTGGGTTTAAAAAAAATTGGTAGTGATCATTGTTCTCGCAAGGTCAAGTTACCCCAGTCAGACCGTTTTTTCCATCAAGATCGGTGAACTCGAATTTTATGGGTCAACCGACCCCTGCGTCCTCAAGGGTTGGGTTTAAAAAATTTGGTGGTCATCATTGTTCTCGCAAGGTCAAGTTACCCCAGTCAGTCCGTTTTTTCCATCAAGATCGGTGAACTCGAATTTTAAGGGTCAACCGACCCCTGGGTCCTCAGGGGTTGGGTTTAAAATTTTTTGGTGGTCTTCATTGTTCTCGCAAGGTCAAGTTACCCCAGTCAGACCGTTTTTTCCATCAAGATCGGTGAACTCGAATTTTAAGGGTCAACCGACCCCTGGGTCCTCAGGGGTTGGGTTTAAAAAAATTTGGTGGTCATCATTGTTCTCGCAAGGTCAAGTTACCCCAGTCAGACCGTTTTTTCCATCGAAATCGGAGAACTCGAATTTTAAGGGTCAACTGACCCCTGGGTCCTCAGGGGTCATCAGGGGTTGGGTTTTAACAATTTTAGTGGTCATCATTGTTCTCGCAAGGTCACGTTGCCCCAGTTAGACCGTTTTTTCCATCGAAATCGGAGAACTCGAATTTTAAGGGTTAACCGACCCCTGGGTCCTCAGGGGTCATCAGGGGTTGGGTTTTAACAATTTTAGTGGTCATCATTGTACTCGCAAGGTCAAGTTACCCCAATCAGGACGTTTGTTTCATGCAAATCGGTGAACTTTGATTTTGGGGTTTTTTTTACCCCCAAACCACCCCTAGGGGGTGGTCAAATTTAATGTGGCGTCCCATATTTATGAACTAATGTTTCTTATCCCCCACGGATGACCTTTATTGGTCACCAAAACCGGCACCAGATTGGGTTATCACGAGGTCTACTGTGCACCCCAGTAATCGAATATAGTTATGTTCACCACCCCTAAAAAGGGTGAAAGGGGTTAATCTGGGGGTTGAAACTTGGACAACTTAAAGTTAATTTAATTGTCTTAACATCCACCAAGTTTGAAGTCCCTGCGTTAATTTTAACCCTTTCTAACAAAATGGTCCTTTTAGCTATAACTCCTATGTTATTTGCATGTAGAGCGACTTTCTGCCACTGGTTTGTTTGCTCAAGGTCGCGAAGGGGGTGTGGCACGCCGTTGTCGAAGAGGACCATTGTTCAAATTTGTTTTTGATCTTAATAACATAATTCAATATTTAGAAATAAGTGACTAAAGTAGAGATAAATGGGTGTTCAAAGTCACCCCAGTTGACTGTAATTAACAACAACTGTAACAACAGTAAACTCTTTGATTTTGTAAAACATAAACAACCTCAAAATTGCAGCTGCTGACAGCATAAGCATTTTTAACTCCCTTAATTTAAGCAGACACCGAAAATAGCAATAATTTAAAATTATTCAGTTTTAGATATTGATATAATACTTCTTGTTCTTTCCCCCGCCCCTGCCCTTTTTATTTATTTATTTTTCTCATTACCATGACTATTATGTAATGCCTTGTAAATGTGACTGCTTATTTTCTTGAGGCTTAAAACTCACTGTTCCTCATTCTCAATTTTTACTGTTAAGTAGAGTAACTTTGGTCCACTTACAAAGACCAAATTTTCAAAACTTATTTACTCCATAACTAAAGCTCACAGAAACTTTAAACAAAAACTAAAATATAGTTCAAAAATCAAGCTTAACTTCCGTTTTTGTTACACGTTTCTAAAAAAGTGTAAAAATATTTCTAAAATGTCCTCTGTTTACTTTCACAGAACAAAGTGGTTGGTGGTTATGCTGTGAGACCTTCTCAGTTGCAGATATCTCATTAAGTACCTTACTTGAACGTCTCCGCAACGTCGGCCTGGTAGATCATATGTGGGGTAACAGTAAGAGACCAAACATAGAGAAATATCTGTCTAGAGTTGAGAAAAGAGAATCTTTTATCAAAACTATGGCTATAGCCCCAACTCAAGCTATACAAACTTATTTGTTCTCTCATTCTTGCCCTATGATTATTGCAGGAGCTGCTATACTTGTTGCATTAGGTCTTTCATTTTTGTTAGTACGTAGAAAATAAGTATTTTATTGACTGATTTAGTGTTATATTATTATATGAAAAAAAAATACATAATTATATAGGCTATATATAAATATATTGTAGGTGAATGTTATTAGAAATATTTTTAAATCAAGAAATTAAAATTTATTTTTTTGGTTTAGTGGAACAAATTAATAGAATTTTTATTTTATAATTAATTGCAGATCATTAAAAAAGTAAAATAAAGTATATTATTACAGTATCAGAGTTTCTAAACAATCATAGTTTTGGAATTTTTAAGATAAAGTATTATTTAAAATTATGGTAAATTTAAAGGAGTTGAAATTTTATCAACTGATTTTATGCAAAGTCAAAATCAATCCAATGAAAGTGTATGATAAACGTTTGAATTTCTGTATGTATTGAAAGTTATTCAAAGTTTGAAAACAAATCACAATAGAGGCTAATGTGAAGCAATTTTTGCATATTGTGCAATACATTTGATTTCATGACAAAATAGCTGCATATAAGTGATATTTATTGCACATTAAAGATATTGCTCCATGAAAATAGCACTTAAGCAGCTATTGACTGTAACATATTGGATACCAATCAGATTTTTCTATATACAGCTCTTAAATATTTTTGATATATCTTTAGGATAGATATTAATTGCTCTTTTTAACATTTTAAATAGATATAATACTACAGAAATTAGTGGATTGCAAAGAACTTAGAAATTTTGCTGTTTCAAACAAAATGGAAATGTTGTTAACACATTTCTTTGTAACATATGCCACATTTAAAGAATGCCTTTGTTAATGGTATAAACAAACAGAAGTCCAGTAGCCAAAGACCTGAAGATAAAAGACCCTCCCTGATTTCATGATACAATAAAGCCTGCGCTCGGCTTGCTGCCTTGCTATAACTGTGAGCACGGGCAGTTTTTTTTTTTTTTTTTTTTACCCAAGGAGCTTTTATCAAACTAAAGTCTAATTGTCTAATTGGTGGCTGCTACAGATCTATAATTTTCTATACAACTGTGATATAAAATATTATCCTTTTACTGCTGCATATCATAAAGCATCCATATGAAATTTTTTTTAATGCAGTACTTCATATATAGGTATAAATAATATTTCCATACAACGTACTAATAGAATAATTATATTTTGTTATCTCAGCATGTATTAATATTTTCTAAGTTATAAAAGAAGGAAAAAAATGTTACCTAATATATATATATATATATATATATATATATATATTGTTATTTGAATGCTCTGCAATTAATTTGAAAATAAACACAAAATTTTGTAGCTGTGAAATAAATGTGTTTAGTTATTAAAAAATATAATACGTAATTATGAGATTAAAAAATTAAGCTTATTTGCATTTTTAAGAAGCCATATAATTAATTAAATCTCGCCTTAAGCCTAGTCTTTCATCTCTCCTGATAGCAATATGACAAAGATCTTACTGTAATGACAAAAGTAAATATTTAGATTGGAAGTACTTGTATCTGTATGAAAGTAATATTACTCCAAGATGTATATATAAGGTGGTATAATTCGCCCTTTTACTGTCGTCAGAACTCGGTTTCCTTCGTAAAACTTCAAATTTTGACATACGTCATACAAGGTGACTGTCAACAGACCCACGTGGTCTCTCAGGTACAATACATTATGTACCTGGAAGAGGAGGGGGGACAAAAAAATCCCCTCTTTGGCGCTTGAAATTTCCCCTCTTGTTTTGATTCACCTTGTGTGATGTTTCATACCTGAGGTTACCTAGGTAAACTACACTACCTTTTATATATTATACATCTTGTATTACTCAAGATATATGCCATCTAGATGGCATGTTTGATAAATTGTTTGCACATTGAAAATAGAAGACTTCAGTTTTAGTTTGAAATGGCAATAAGTATATCGCCCTTGTTGCATTTCAAGTTCGACTCACAAAAGGCGTACTTGCATTTTTATCCATTCTCACAAAAGGCGTACTTGCACATGGTTTTACATGTTAAGCTTATGGCGGATGCGCGCCCAGCATTGAAAGTAGCCAAATGCAAGTACGCCCTTTGGATGTAACAGCGATATTTTTTTGAAAAGCTTATTTAAAATTTTCATGTTGTTTTTAAAATTAGAATACTTGTTATCAAAATTGCATTTATATGTGAGAACATAATAAGGACTAGAATAAGAAAGCAAATTTAATTAGTTTATATGAATATCAAATAAATATTAAGGATAAAGTAACTATGCAATGATTGATAATAAAAACATTTTATAGAAATACACAGAAAGATCAGGAAAAATTGGGAAATGAGATAGTAATGAGCTTACTGTTAAACTGACAGGGATGCTGTGCTAGAGAAAATTCTACCGCAGGAAAAAAAAAAAAAAAAAAAAAAAAAAAAAGCTCTGTGCACTATGCAGATATTTTTGAGCTGGGTTAGAAATTATTTGCCTACCACTGTGTCCCTGTCAGTCCAACTTTAAGCTCATTATTATATTTCCCATTTTTATCTAATCTATCTACATGGATTTTTTTTACTTTCTATCAAATCTTTTTATTATATTAAATTAATAGCAAAAGGGCATAAAATGTGATTTACTGTTGTTCATTATATATAGCTCGCAATAATTTTTGGAATGCAATATCATCTATCTCATATATATAAGAATAGCATTTGTGTTGTCTCTAAATGTTTGCAACAATGAAAAATATTAATATTAAAAGTCGTGAATGTATAGGATGAGAGATAGATAAACCTTATATAGTTTCTATTTTTCTCTTTTTTCTAGTTCACGAGCTATCAAATCTTTGTTATTCTATCAAAATAATAATAATAAAATCCTTAATTATGCAAAATATTTTGTTAATCAACTGTGTTTCAAAATTGTATATCTACTATTAAAGAATTAAACTTTGGGAAGAAAGGATAATGCCGCTCCAATGAGGTGGCTGGACGATAATTGCACTAAAATGCAGTGCCAGTGTGTTCAGTTGATTAGACATCTCCACTTTTAGTCCTTATTTCTCTCTCTTTGCTCTTGAACTTGCTATGATTTGTTTGCTGGAAAGGAACCAATAACAGAGAGAGAGAGAGAGAGAGAGAGAAGCACGTGATACGAGAAAGTAGTAAAAATAATAATGAGTATAGCATGGAACCAACAACACACACATGCATTTTGGATCTTACACTTAAGAAGGTGGAGAAATTACAGTCCAACCACTTCATTGTGGCGGCATAATTCCTCATTCTCAAATTCTAAATCTTCAACAGTAGATCAGTGCCTTAGCAAAATATTCTATGTTTCTTTTTATTAATAAAAAGCTTACATTACTTATCATGATTTAAATAAATCTATACGTGTAATTTATTCTATGGTGATGGGTTATGTGCCAATAGTTTACTTAAAAATATATATTGAAAATTTTGTGGGGGTCATTCCAGGTTATAAATAAAAACATGCATAAAATATTTTCTTTTAAAGAAATGTTTTATATTTGTAAAAAAAAAATTTCATTCAAAGAAGCACAATAAATTTGTAAATAAAAGTTATTTCTTTCAACGACATTTGTGTTATTATTCCTTCGTTACATATTTTTTTTGGCAATTGAACATCATAAATTATAAAAAAAAATAGAGGAAACCAGCAAAGACTTTACCATAGTATAGATATTTTATATAGTTCAGTGAAAATTGAAAATGTTATACTGGTTTTCTTTCCTTGCAGTTTGTGATATCCAAATGTGACGGATATATTTTTTTCCCATTTCTGATAGCAAAATTGGTAAACAAATTTTCTAGTTAATTTTATAAACATTTTTTACATATATAAAAATACATAGAAATCAACGAACATTCCATTTTTACTTTGGAGTACTTCTAGCTAACTTTTTTTTTTTTTAACATAAATATATATATTTTTTAGGTTTCATTTGTACAACCTAATTATTACAATTTTTTTCCAATCACTGGTAAATATAGGCCAATTTGCAAAACCCATTATTAAAATACCAATCCTCCCTTAGTATGGGAGATTATCTACACACATTATCAAACCAAAGTCATTTAAAATAAACATTTTTATAAATTCAACATAGCAAAGACAAAGTTTTTGTTCTTAAAGTTTTTCACTGAATGAGTGAATGTACATTTTTCACAACATTAAAACATTAAACGAGAACTTTGCATATTGCCTTATTCAAAAACATTAGTAGCCTATCAATTTTTCAAAAGCTATTACAATATGACAGAAGAAGTACAAACAGCCCTTTAAAATTAAACAAAAATAGTTGCAATCTGGAAGAAGAAAAAAGTGCATATCGATGCTTACCCGTCGAAGTGAGCGTACTACACTTTACAAATTTTGTGAAAAATGACCATTTTACACTTTACAAATGCCAAGTTCCCCCATCTAGTTCTCATGTTAAAATGCGTAGAAGCGCCAAACGCAGATCATTCATTTTGAGTGACCGGTAAACATCAATATAAAGGATGAGAAAATGGCAAACATTATATAATTATTATTGAAGTGTTCATATAGCTCTTAAGAATAATTGTACTTAAAATTTTTAATGAAAAAGTACGCAATATTGAATAAAAGTACACTCAATTGTGATTACTGATTATATATTTTTCCTTTCAAATTCAGCACCTCTTTTTCTCATAATAATAACATTGCAAATTTAGAGTGACATATTTATAGCAAAATATATTATCACAATTGGTAAACTGTTATTTAAAGTGCATTGTTTTCTTTCTTTTCATCATTAACAATATTTTGAGTATTACTAGTATTTTTTTTTAAGTATGTATTTTATGACAATATGAACAAGAATTGAATATTTTAATGGAGCTTATTGCTTTAGTGCGGGGAAAAAAGCTAAATTAATATTACACTTATGAGGATTCCCCCTCCCCCCCCCCCCCCTCTAATTTTTGATAAAACTACTCAACTGGTTCCGGAGATATTTAAATGGAAATTTTTAAATATACTTTAGAAACATAGAAATTTGTTAAGATTTTTTTTTTAACCAATAATCTCCATTAATTGTGAGTAATATGATATACCGGTATTAATAAATAAAACTTTAAACAGCACCATTTCAATAGGTATAATATAAAACATTTATTTGTATTTTCTTTGCAAATATATTGTAAAAGTATAGGCAATGAGTTAAATGAGTGGATAGTGGCACTTTTTAAGTTATACTTCTATGCTATTTACATATTTTGAGCTTATTTTTATTAATTAAAAAGTGAAAATTAATTATTTGTGGAGTGAAAAAGAATTTGTATGTTTAATTTAATGAACATTGTATTATTTTAAAGTGTTAGTAATTGGATCGAGTAAAAAAATTGTAGCATAATAATTTACACATTAGCAATTTGCTCAAATATAATACCAATTAAAAATTACGAGTAATTTATTTATTAATGTAATTAAGTCCACAAAAATATCAAGAACTCAATAATCTAAACCAAAAATAACAAAATATAAAGTTATAAAAACAAACAAAAGCACACACGTTAACTTAAGGAAATAATAATTCAGCTATCCATATACCTCTTAAATAAAAATCATAGCATAAAGTAAATTTATTACATATTTCTTATATCAAAGAAAACAATTGGAAAATCAAAAGTCTGTGTCTTTACCATGACTATAGCTATCTGGGTGGGAAGGAACTTGTTGATTTTCCAAAATTTCTTTTTAGATAACGTATTCAAACCAAAATGATTTCCACTTTCCTTGAATCTTTCATTACATAATTTAAAGTACATTAATCAACCTTCACTCCTAACAGTTTAACATATTAGTTAGCAACATAACTCTTACAAGTGGAAGTGAACAAAAAAAAAAAAGAAAAAAAAAAGTATACAACAATATCAAAGCTATAAATTTGAACTTATAAATTATGAATTTATAATTTAATAAGTTATAAATTGAACTTTGAAGTTACAATTTTATTGTCATTTTCAATAAAAAAATAATAATAAAAAAAAAAGTTTTTATTATTTTATGCATTACTATAATTATTTCTGTATTTTTTTATGTGAAAAGAAATTATTTACTTTTTTTTTTTTTTTTTTTTTTTTTTTTTTTTCAAGAAGTGATAGGTAAGGAAAGGACAGGCAGGCAAAGTACAGCTCTGGACAAAAGTTCCCGAACGATTTGCATAGGCAACCCGCAACCACACTATGTTATCTTTATGAGAAAACGTAGCGGCCGCCGCTGCCCTATTCGGGAATTTTTGGCCAGAACTGTACATGTTGGCCCAGTATAGCTGCCAAATATTTGTTTCAATAACACAATTGTAATTAATAGTGACAAAGAAATGCAACAGGTGCAAGACAATATGAGGAGCATGAAATAAATTAGGAAAATGTATCAGGATTGATTTGTAAAAGTTGATTATCAATGAGGATAGACTGTAATGGAGCTGAAAGTTTACAATATTGTTGTGTGTGTATTATTGTTGTGTGGTATCGGTCAGTAACCTTGCCACAATTAACAGCGTTTGTTTGGTTTTTATAAATGTTCCACTTATTTGAGAGTTTTGAAATTTTTACACACAAATGATTGCTTAATTATCTATGTTGTGCTAAAATTTAAAAACTTTAGAATGAGTGAAAGGTATTGAAAAAAAAACAACTGTTAATACAGTGTATATATTAATACATGTATAGGCTACTGATATTAATAGGGATCAAAAAGTTTTTGAAAAAAAAAAATCAATACAGTAATAAAGAAATTGATAGAAATACCAGCAAGGGCTTTACCACAGTAGAAGTTCTATGGATAGGTCAAGGTATCACGTGGTAACAGAGTTACAGAGTATAGTTATAAATGTTTATATAACTGAGAGCTTTTGTCATATATTGTTATGATATTATCTCCTTAGAGCTTCTACTGTAATAAGGTTCTTGCTAGTATTTCTATGTTTTTCTTTAGTATGATCCAGTATCCCCCCCCCCCCCCCTCACTTAAATTAACTCGTTGAAAAGAAGGGGAAAAAATGAAGAAAAAATCTCTTGACTACCAACAGATAAAAGATGATATAAGAATTATTTTGCTACTGAACTAATATCTTGAACAGAAATAAATAAAATATTAATAATAATAAAGCTGAATTATTAACAACAACAAAATCAGTCTCGGGGAAAGAAAGGTCAAGGCAGGTATATAAAGATACTACATAACAAAATAATAATTAGCTAGTCTCAAAAAAATCTTGTCGTCTTGGTTGCCATTTACTATTAACAACTTCTGTATCTGGTATAATAGAAGGACCTGGATTATTTCCACGATCGTTATTTAATCCAGTTACATTATCATTCTTTTTCAAACCATATAAAGGCATACCACAAAATTTTGGTAATTCACCTTTATCTTTATTAACAGCTTGATTTGCCATAGATGCTCTTTTCTTAGTTATAGTTTCTCGTTTAACAATATCTTTATATTTAAATTGACCACCTTCTCCGGGAATACAAGGTACTGCATTTGGTAAAACATACCAGAAACGATACGTAAAGAACCACATACAGATTGCAATTGCACCACTTACAAATTTCTCAATCATAATATGATGATATAATATTGTACCAACAAGCATTACATCCCATAATACAGTAAGTAATGTCATACCAATAAATAATCCACGAATATATGGTGTAAATCTAGTATAATATTCCTTTAAATTATGAAATTCCATTGGTGTTAAATAACGTAATGGACTGTTTTCAACATCCGAATCAGGATTTGTACGAGAAAATTCTTCATTACGAATTAAATCAACTATTGTTTCCCATCCAATATATGCTCTAGCTTCTTCAATCATTACTAAAGAACTATAAATAAGTATAAAAGCATGTCCTGATAAATCAAGTCCGTGCCAAAAGAAACCAGCATTTAAACATTGTTTCTTTGTACTATATAATTCTCCTTGTTTTGATACACATTTTCCATAATTTGTTTCAATGTAGCTGAAGAGAGAGGTCCAAACAAACCACATTCCAGTAGCTACTAATAATCTCATCAAATGTTTAAATATTCTTTCTCTATTTCCACAGCAATACGTGTAACTTGTAAGTACGATAAATGGCATTGTCATAATAAGAGTCCATCCCCATCCAAGTTTAACAAAATAAACATTAAATATATTATCACTTCGTGATAAATATGATTTCGGCATTGGTAAAACATCAGCGAACAAAGAAAGTAAAAATAAGCAGGCACCGTAAACCCCAACTTTCATACTGGTATCAACAAATAGGGTTTTACGACAAACATGTATAACCATCATTGTTAATATTTTTTGTACTGATGCTGGCTCAGGTAAGGGTTTTATACCTTTACTTTCTGAACGATTTGTTTCACTTGATGGTCTAAACTTCATTTTACTATTGCCACTACCACTGCTAAATGATTTTCTTTTAGTAGCCATTTTTTCTCTGTTCTTGAATGACAATTGAAAAATATTTAATTCCGAAAATGAGTAGTAGATGGCGCGGTAATGCAAAATTGGAAAAAATTTATTTCCCGCGCATGCTATTCATTGGACACATGGTTCTGTTTTGTTCACAAAATCTACATAACGGAACTTGGTGTTCTAGTTTTTTTTGTGTGTTTTAAGCTGAAAAGCTGAAGTTTTCATGAACAATTAATAAGAAATATTGAATTTCAGGTAATAAGCTTAATTATAAAATAAAAATTATTTTCCAAACTGTTTTTAAAATGCGTAAATCTATAACATCAAAAATGGTATTTTGTTTCACGTGTTTTTGCGACTGATTCCATGCTGGCTTTCTTTTGTTGTTTTTTATCTACTTTTATACAAAAACTAATTTTACTGTATTTTTTTAGGATGGATATTACTGTGTCATGTCGTATGTGTGCTGGTATAGCAGATCCAGGAGTGAGTCTACTGGATAATACCAAGCAAGCTTTAGCAAAATGGATTGAAAATAATCTCGGCTATGAGGTACGGTATGATGGTATGATGATGGGGGGCGTGCACGCCACGCAATTTATGACATGATAAGATTACGAATTTACAAAATTGTTCACATTAGGTTATAAGTAGCATGCAAAGTGCCACTTATTTCATGTACATATGCATAGTATGTTACAGTAGTTAATATTTATGTTAATAGCTGCCATAATATGATAAAATCAATTGGAACAAAACAGCGGGCAGAAGTCTATTTTTGTCGACGGTCTTAAATATGTATATACATACGTACAACCAAATGGCAAAGTCATTGGAAGAACTTCCAATCAAGTCATTTAAAAGAGAAATGTTGTATATAGGATCAAGAATAATTAAGTTAAAACATTAAAATATGAAAGTGAAGTTAATTTAAATCGATTAAGCTATCAAAAATAAAAAAGAAAAAGAAAGAAATCTACAAGTCTTCTTAGGAAACTAAGTAGCATTCAGTTGCTGCAAAACATACATTAACCATACCATTATCATAAATATGTACGTACATACAGCTCTGGCGCCTTTTTTTTTTTTTTTTTTTTTTTTTTCTAAATTAGCACAGTGTGGTTGCGGCTATACAAATCACTCTCAAACTTTTGGCCAGAGCTGTGCATAATGTACATAATAATATATATAGGCCCCTATATCTTTTTTGTCCCAATTTAAAGTATGTAAAATTATCTAGCACAAATAAAGAGTTGCTTATTGAAATATAAGAAACCTTACCAGACATGATGACTGAAGTTCTGTGACATGCATCATCTTCACTATTATTTTTCTTTGAAATAAATTTATTAATTTTATTCAATAAGCACACCTGGTGTACAATATACAACTTAAAATTTACAAAAATACATAAACATTAATTACATACATAAACATTACTCTTGAGCATAAGCTGTTAGACTAATGCTACGATTAGTACATAAATAAATTTATGATGTTTCATTAAATGCCATGACAACATTACAATATTTAATAACTAGCAAATCAGGCATAACCAAACTTTGTAGGCCTGAGATTGGCATATAGCCATAGAGGGGGAGGGGAGGCTTTTGAGGAGATGTCTGAAGCCACTTCGACCGCCAATCTTAGTTGCAGAGTACAATGTCTTAGAAAAGCATTAATTAATAATGTTGATGGTTAATTTTCATTAATATCTTATTCTATTTAAATACTGTAGTAAGATAATTATATTGCATGTGTGCAATATTTAGTACTGTACTATGATGCTAAGACTAGCATACCTAAAATTAACCCTAAATTTTGTGTTTCAGATTAGTGAAAATAATGGGTACCCAACTCGTGTCTGTCATCCATGTTTAACGTGCATAAACAATTGGATCATGTTCTGTCAGCGTTATAAACGAGCTCAAACGTTACTAAACGTGAATAAACCAAATAATGCACCAGAGACAGAAGGGGAAGATATATCAGCGGAACAAGAAGCCCCAGAGAAAACATCTGCAAATTCAAAAGGACTAGAGAAAACCCCAGTATCAGTAACTTCTAAAATAAAAAAAAATATATCTCCAAAAGTTACAATTAAAACTGAAAAATCCTCATCACAAACATTATTAGATTCATGGTTAGATAAATCACCAACAAATAAGACTCAAAAAAATTATGAGAAAGCCTTCAATTTGAAACCATTATGTATCAATATATCCAATTTAAATATTAAAACTGAGATAAAGGTTGAGAAAAATTACAATGAAGATACTAGCAAAACTTATGTTCATAAACCTGGTCCAAAATCTAAGCAAGTCCAAATTAAAAAAGAGAAATTTGAAATTAAAGAAGAGACTGGTACTGATATTCAAAATGTAAGTAAGGCATTAACTTCTGCATTATTAAATAAATTCTCTCAGAAGAAACCAGATGACGATAAGGTGATATCAGGACGAGTTACAAAGAAACCAAGACCTGGAAGATTCTCCAAGGTTAAGCAGGAATTGATAGTTGCTGGGTCTTCTGATGGAGAAGCAGAGGAAATAACATTGGAATAAATTGATTGGTAAGATAGGTAAATTTTGATCTTTAATATACACATAGATATTTATCATGCTGGTATGTATCCCTTTCAGGGTGTACCAACACTTTGATCTAATGATCGATTTCCACAACGTAATAATCTGGCATTATATTTATTGTTATGTAATATATTGCTGTGCTTGCAACCCCTCGCCTCCTACTAAAATTCCTAACTCCTAATTAATTATACATGCATAAAAGTGCTCATAGCCTTGCACGCCTAGCGTGCATATAGGGCCGTGCATAACGGCTTGAGACAATATATGGCATGATACATATATTTTTCAAATATATATTTTTTAATCCACTATCGCCATTTGAGATTTTCAGTTGACGCTGCTGCCTGGCGCCAACTCTCATTTGGTTTCTCCCTATCAAATTTTAACGTCACATGTTTATACTTCCCTTGTGTCATTTAAACACATTTATTTATTAAAGTATGTCAGGATACGAAGTTGTGGAGGTCTATCACTGGGTCAGGATAAAACATCTGTGTTGTTGGCTTACCCCGAAAGGGATTATAGCGTCATGATATGTATGTATGTATGTATTTATTAAATATAATTAGGATAAAAAATAATTTTTTATTTTTTATTTATTTTTTTTTTTTTTGGCTTATGACCATACAATTCAATCAAATGGAGATTTCAATTGATGCAAAACTGCATTTAAATAAAATACATTTTATTTCCATATGCCGAAAGAGTTTTTTTGTTTTTTTTTTTTGTTTTTTTTTTTTGTCACGGGAAGCAAAGTGTGTTAAGTTACCATCCACCATCTACATACATTACGTTTGGTAACATCTTATATATTTTGTGTCCCATGACAAAAAATAAGATATACTTATTTTCAACTTTTTTTTTATGTTTTTATATATATATATATATATTTTAATAATAATTATTAGGTACAAAATTAGAGCATGTTACATTGAAAATTAACAAGACACGTTTTATTGATATTCAATCAAATGGGCTATAATCTGTATCTATAATACTGAGGCTTGACAAATTTAAATGGGTGGTACACATTAAAAAGTTTTAAACCATTGGGCTGTCTAGATAGATATGTTGGCTTTAAGTCAAAACAATAAAAATCGAGGTATTTTATTTGGTTCAGTTTTTGAATGTGAAGGAAAGAAATTAAATGATAAACATAAAACATTACACTTCACTTTCAAAAACATAAACAATAATATGTAATAATAATGTGGTAATAAATCCTTAATTAAATTTGTTGTACCTGTATGTTCACAGAGTGATAGAAGGTTGAATCTCCGAGACCTCTCAAGTACTCAATTGTCACTGTCTACCAATTTTATTCACCATCTCATTGTTTACTTTAAATTTCATATTATTACTTTTATTATATTGCCGTATTGAAATATCACCAATGATAAAAACGTTTGATTTCGTAACATCAGACTAGTTGAGGGCCTATATTACAATACATCTCCTGTGTTTCATGGGTTGCTGTTATGTAATATAGAGTACTCCCAACATCATCCTATTAGTGTATAAGATGAGATATTAAGAAAAATAAACCATAGCTGTAAGGTATGATGAATTTGAAAGAAAAGGCTAGGTGAAACCAGTAAGGACCAGAGATTTCTATAGCTCAGTAAAAATCTTGGTAGCACAGAGATAAAAAAATAAAATACCAACACATGAAAATATTTTGGCAATAAACTCCGTCACTCCTTACAGACTTAGAGAAAAACTATAGTTTCATAGTATCTCTCTGAGTGTAAGGACTGATGAAGGCATAACACACTCCATCTCTTGATTGAAGTTTATTACCAAAATATTTCCAATATGTCAGTTTTTATCTCTGTGCTAGCAAGATTTTCACAGCTATGGCACGCTCTTCACTAAGGTAAGGTCAGGTGGGGTCTACTGGCTCTTGCTGCTGGAAGAAAATTGCAGGCAGCAAATTGCAATGTTGTCCGATGCATAACTAAATTAGGGCTGCCAATATCATCAATCTGGCAGCTATTTACCTCTCCTGGTCCACCATGAGCTACCTTTCAGCGTCTCTCATGCCACCTGCTCTCCACCAATCCAGCTGCCAGAGTTGTCTTTGAATTTTTTTTTTATTACCCTTTCACTTCCAGCAATTCTGCTGCTTATGAGAAAAATTCAAGAGCACATTTTCTCTTCACTGCTGCATATGGGGAGAAAATAGCAATGCTCTATCATTATTATATAGATCAGTGAATACGACCCTTGCTGGTTTCTCCTATTTTCTATCAAATTTATCCATTAGTGTATAAGTTTTTCTTATTATTTTTTACTATATCTTATTATCTTAAGTTTATGACTACATTACATTATTTGAATCTCTAGCATGCATTTATTAGTACAGTCAACCGGGGTGACTTTGAACACCCATTTATCTCTACTTTGGGCACTCATTTCAAAATTTTGAAACATGTCATTAGGATCAAAAACAAATTTGAACAATAGTAAGATTCTTCAATTTTCTAAAATGAGACCCCAAGACAGAGATAATTGGGTGTTCAAAGTCACCCCAGTTGACTGTAGTTAAATAATAATACAAATAATTTAGAATAAATTAAACTTACATGTATTTTTAAGACATTATTTTGTAAATTAAATATTACATTAATTAAAAAATTAAAACAATGTACCAGTAATTTTGAAAAGACAAATGTAAGGTACAGTATAAAATGAATTTGTTTCATACGACAGACTTTAGCTAAAATTAACTATAAATATAAGCACAATTTTATTGTAATGATGAGTGCTGCTTATTTAATAGTGTTGAAATTTTCAATGAAATTTATAGATTGGCTGTTTGTTGTTAAAATTGGACAAGGAATTAAATATATTTGGTACAGCTCTGGACAAAAGTTCCTGAATAATTTGTATAGGCAACTCGCAACAGCACTATGTTATCTTAAAGCCCTTGTCAAATTACTTTTTTATCATTTATAATACTAGATTGATAATTACCATACCTTATTATCCATGAATTAGACACCAACATGTTGATTTTGTATTTATTTTCATGTTAACGGTTATTTCATGCATCTGATGTCACAATGCACTGATGGGGGTAAAGAACTTGAAGGAAGGGCTTAAAATAATCACGTGACCAGAGCAGTGACTGATTGGCGGAGGTACATTGTGACGTCATATGCGTGAAATAACTGTCAAAATGAAAATGAATACAAAATCAATGGTGGTGTGTGTAATTCATGGATAATAAGGTATGGTAATCATCAATCTAGTATTCTAAATGATAAAAAAGTAAGGTGACAGGGGCTTTAATCAGAAAACATAGCAGCTTCCCCTGTTCCGTTCTGGAACTTTTGTCCATAGTTGTACAACTTTGGTCACTAGTTTGAGAACGGGGCAGCGGCCGCAGCGTTTTCTCATAAAGATAACATAGTGTGCTTGCGAGTTGCTTATACAAATCGTTCTCAAACTTTTGGCCAGAGCTGTACATTTACATTTATTATTTAATTTTTTTTTATATCTATATATACAAGGAGTTGAATGTGCAGTCACAAAAAAAAAAATGCTATACTGTATGTATAGAATATTAATTTGTTTTAGATTTATGTGAAAGAATTGTATTTTAAATGATCGTGTAACAGATACTATATAAATATAAATTTAAAAGATTTGTTTATTTGTTATGCCTAAGCTGTAAAAGTTAAAGAATTGTTTTATTATGTTCATACATTGTAGCAATACTTAAATATTTACATCAAATAATACTTGGATAAGAAACATTGATGGTTTAGTATTATAAATAAAAGGAAAGAGATAGAAGAATTAGCAAGGGCGTTATCACAATGAAGAAATGTCCTATGGTTTGGCAAAAAATCTTGCTAGAACAGATATAATAAAAAGAACTGACTAAAGTTTGTTACGAGTGATGAAGGCACACACATAGAGTTTTGTGCCAAAAGCTTGGCAATAAATTCTGTACTAGCAAGATTTTTCATCAAACTATAAGACATATTGAAACACACTTTCTGGTTTTCTTTATCCATTTGAAACATATTAAATGGTGTTCATGATAAAAACAAAAACAAATCTTTTGTTAATTATTATTAAAAATTAATAATTACATTTCCAGTAAAAATCACTTAAAAAAAAGTATCTGTAAAAAGGTTATTAATTTTAAATAAAAATTTATTATCGTTTTATGGTAATGGTATTTTTAATCAAATGGATCGTTACTTAATAAATATAGTACTTAAAAAACGTATTTAAAAATAACCTTTTAAAAAATATATATCCAATTGTATGATAAAAAAATTTCTACTCATTTACTATCAATGTTGAGTTAGAATCCACTCTGAGTAGGGAGAAACCTGATGAAGGGTGTTCCATGTCTACTTGACCTTGACATGGTCTTGTTGACCCTTAATTTTAAATATTTCCATTTGTAGGAGCAAAAAAAAAAAAAAAAAAAGTCAAAGGTCAATTTGATTTTTGAGCTTCATAGTAGAGCAACTTCCGTATATAATGACATATATGAGAGTCTGAAGAAATTCTTTATATTATTATGAGAGAGCTGTCAGAACAAAAATGCATTGTGCTTTTTTTTTTTTTTTTTTGCTGTATTAATTTTTAAAGTATTGAATTAATTTTTGTATTATGTATGTGTATAATATATACTTTTTTCTTCTTTTTCTGATTATTTGTTAAAGATAGTATTTAGTTTTAAAATGTGAACCAATTGCCACATTTTATATGGCCATATTTCATTTTGCAATACCCATCCGTAATAATAATAATTGGGGAGCCCTCAGCGTATTATAATATACAATTCCTTTTGAATTTAAGAGAACATAATTATTACATAAAAACTACAAAAAGCTTGTTTTTAAATTATATTTAGTGAAATAATAACTCACTTTTTGTGTGGATTATTTTATGTCATGTTATTAAAATTCATGTTTTTTCTTCTCATTTTTTTTTTTTTTTTTTTTTTTTGTTATACTTAAGTGACTTTGGCTTGCATATAAGTGAAAAATATAATTAAAATAGTCATCTAATATGTAAGCCTTATTTTATGTATTGGACAGGATTTTTTTTTCTTGACTTTTTGTTTGAACGTTTTCTTATTTTTCACTATATTGTCACAATTTTATCATCAACACTTCGTAAAACTTTTTTTCACTTACTTAGTTACCGCAAAGCTATTTTTATCACATTTTTCTTAATCTACTCATAATGAAATAATAGTCATATAAAAATTGTATGTATATTTATATAACGTCACAATGATCACAAAGCAACATCTTCAAGAGGAAAATAGAGGTTATTGGTGGTGACAAATTCTTGAAAATTTTATTGTCTTTGTTAAAATGTATCTAGTGTCCCTCATAAATATTGTCAGTGCAGTAGTTTTCTTTAAAAAAATTAGACTCGCCTCACCAATAACCTCCATTGGTATAATTAATTTTCAAATCTGAAAAAATTGAGTAAAGAGAAATGTCTCTATATAAAATGCTCAACACAAAAATTCAAATTTCAATCTTTAAAATAGTACAAATTTCAAATAAGAAAGAAAATTTTCATACAAAAAATAAAATATCATGTATATTTTATTAATTAGCTTAGTTTGACTATTTCGTTATATTTATATAAATTAGTTTTTAATCACAATAGCTATCACAACCAAACTATTTAATAATATAAATTTGTATTGTAATGATTTTAGGGGAGTTTTAGGGCCCCCCCCCCCCCCCCACCACCTGTCAGGTCAAGTCATACTCAATACCCATGTTCACTATACAGGCTGGACCCTTCCTGTAACAAAATCCTGACTACGCTACTGATTCTACATATCATAATTATGATTATTATAGTGTCTATTTTTTTTATAAAATATATAACTGAAAAATCATTACATTCTGTACACTTTTATTGATTATATTAAAAAACAAGAGTTGTGTAAAATACACGAAAATGTAAATAAAAAATAGTGTTTAAATACAAAATAATATTTTATTTATAAGATATTTTACCATAGTATTAAATGATATGGAAATTATGTTACTCGTCATTCTCATGGAATCTTTTTTTTTTTTTTTTTTTTTTTTAATTATTCTTCATAGCAGATAAAAAGATATGGAAACGTTTAAATTTATATATTTATAGTCATGCAACCAAAACAATTAAATCCATTATTATTCAGAACAATTTTAAAATTACGGACTTATGTACCTTCATACATAAAAGAGCATAATTATAATTTGTAAAATTATTTAATTTTTACGTAGTTTCGTTATTTAGTTATAATTTTGAAAAATCACTAAAAATATCAATACATAGTTAATGTGCATAGTTCTTATAATAAAAAAAAAAAAATCTCAGCATCTTTTTTTTTTTTTTTTTATTATATATATATTTTTTTTTTAAGGTCAAGAAGTTCAAATTTCGAAACAGAAAACAGAACCACCCACTTTATAATATTTTTGAAGAAACAGAAAATAATTTTTATTACGTTTGTTAATGGCTAACAGATTCATGTTACTTAAACTTACAAAGTTTTTTTTTTTTTTTTTTTTTTTTTTGTGGTAAACATGGTGCGCGAAGCCTTCCGTTGGCTTTCTTGACCTTCCAAGTTTCCCTACTTCCATAAGATAAATTAAAGTTTAAGTTTAATTGAACATAATACAATTATAATTAAGTTCATTGACAATCATATAAATATTCCTGGTGGTGCTTTACTTATAATACATATTAGATATCTCGCTTTCTTTTCTATCACCCACTGCGAGCCACGTTCAAGACATTAGTTTAAATATTTTGAAAAATAACATATCAAAATCTTCTCCCTAGATTAATTTTTTCTTATTATTATTTGTTATTATTATTTAAATTATTATTGTTTTAAAATATATACCAATCATTTCTAACTCAACTTATGCGCAGCGCACCGTCTCAACAATCGATCATAATATTGTAGAAGACTAATTAAATCATAGAAATTGAATTTATTATGAATGAAAAATTATTCACTATGTAACGATACAATTAACAAAATAGTTTTTTCCCCTTATTTATGATGGTTAGATTTTACTTTCACTTTTCTTATCAACAGATGCTAAAAAACTTGTTGATCTTGATGTACCGCTCATAGGAAGTTTATTGGCAGTAGCATTGTTTCTTATACATATGAAACGTGATTTAAGCTCCTTCACTATCTGGAAGATATATATATATATATATATATATATATATATATATATATATATATATATATATATATATATATATATATATATATATATATATATATATATATATATATATATATATATATATATATATATATATATATATATATAATTGTTATTAAAATTTATTTATAATATAAATCAATTATTAAATCAATTTCTTGAATTCAATAAAAACCAAAATTATCATTTGTATTTATTTTTACGAATATGCGTTTTCAAAGGCTCACGCAGTCTGTTTTGAAAATTATAGCACCCACATCGTTTGAAGTTAAGGGTTGTCTTTAGTTGGCTTGTATCTCAAAATCTAAAAAGAAAACGTCCTAATTTTTTCACGTCACCTCAAACTTAATGATAAAAGCTACCCATGATAAAAATTTCAATACCCGTAACCATCAGATAAGAGAGAAAATAATTTCTAAAATTTACTAAAATTAACATGATGGCCTCTTATAGGACGAAAACTTCAAAAAATCGTAATTCCAAATCTAGCAAGGTGACCCCCCAAAATTATTATTTTTGAAGTTGCCTTAACCTAATGTATCACTGTGCAAAATTTCAGATTTTTCCTTCTTTACGACTTTTTAGTCAAATCCCGTAGTAGCTGATTTCCCGTCTTAATGCCAATGGTATTGTTCTTGGCAGGACATTTATGAATATAAAATTTGGTCTGAATAAAAATAAAAATAATAATAAAAAAAAAATCAACATTGACCTTATATACTGTATTATACATATTACACATTTATTTAATTTTTCAAAAAAAAAAAAAAAAAAAAAAAAACGTTTTGATTACAACAGAAGAGCACAAAAATGAACGCTGCTCGCAAAAAAAGAAAAAAAAAAGAAAAAAGAAAAAAAAAGCTTTTGTATGCTTAAAACTTTATTTTCAAAGTCAAGTGCTATATGCAATAATGGTTGTTTGATACTTGATACCTGAAATTACTCGTAACGTCATTTCATGTTATCACAGCATATTTTGATAGTAAATCTGTTTTATTGAAATCAGAAAGTCTAAAAATTAAATAATAAATAATAAAAAAAAAAATTTTAAGGGGTTAATTGTATCCTTAAAAGGAGGACATCGTTCCGAAACGATAGATGTCTATTTTTTTTAGCTCATTTATATAAGTATTTTTTAATAACTATTAAAAATTGAAAAAATGTTGTCACTGTCGGTATCTTTTGTTATACCCACAGTGCACATTACCACCTGTGACGTCATTTTTCGATTTACAAAAACTATAGCTGAACTTAAAGATTACAAATTCATGTATCTATATTCTCATTATCTAGCATTGAAGAAGCCATGTTGTAAACCCTGAATTTCCTCTTTAATTTGTTGAGGATAGATAATAATATAATATTTTATAGTTTTCATTAACACATTATGCCAACAATTGGAACCTGCCAACAAATGGATCTGAACTCTGGACCATAGTTTTGGATATCAGTAGAATTATAAAATTCCCAACTACGCGCGTATTTTTAAGATTATATACTTTATTTGAGACAGGTAATTTGTATTTTTAAGGATTTCACTATAATTTAATGATACGAGAGTTTAAAATGAGTATGGAAACTACGTAGTTAACATGTATATTATCGATGAAAATTTCTAATCTCTCTTATCAATGCACGTTACTCCTCTTTATTTTTTTATTTTTTACTATATATTTATAACCTTTTAAACAGAAGTATTAAATTATTTGTTAAAAATGTTTAAACTCATCGTACTTGGTACATTTTTGCTCTTTCTTTGCACTACCCTACAGGTATGGACTACATTTTTGTTATTTTCATTTCATTCCCACTTTTTTATATTGAATAGAAAAAAAATGTTATTAATTATAACACTGCAATTTTCTTGTTCTCGACAAGAGAGATAAGATGATTACATAAATCTTAATTTAAATTCTCGTCTTTAAACTGTGGTATAATAATATATGTTGGCATCATATGTGGCATCATAATATGTTGCGGATACTAAAAAAATATAAATCCAAGAAATAAAATGGGAAAAGGAAAAAATTAATACGTCAAATATAGAAGTGTTATTTTTGTTACAAAATCCTTAACGGTTATGTACACCCAGCAGAA